>OY977935.1:38163349-38763349 GCA_963854355.1 Epinotia brunnichana | reverse complement strand
TCGGTAACGGTGGCTCGGTCGGGTACACCGACTCGCGCCTATATTTCCTAGATAGAACAGCAATAGCTCCCTGTCTCCTGTATTTGCCGGGAGCGCTTGACACCCAAACACGTACAAACCAGTGATCCGCCAGCTCTCGCGCAGTTCGCATGTGAAGTAAGTGGTTTTGTGTTTCAGTGGGAGAAAAAACACTTTTTAAGGTATGTTACACATGTTTTTATGCATTGAAATTTAAGCATTTGGACAAGCATTGTTGTTTTGATGCATTGTTACGTTAAAATGCTATGCAATGACATAGATTCGCATGTCCTTCGGCAAGCAAGGTGAAACGTATGCGCCGGTGAATTCAAAATGGCTACCGCGTTACCAGTGGCTCAAAATGAAGTAGTGCACAGTAACTCGAGTGTACCTACCTATCCTAGTGTAGAAACCTACTTTTATTGTTATTTTTCTGGATTTGTTTTCCTTTTAATTTATCATGATGACTGTTATGTTATTTGCTTGAAATAAGAACAAAAATAGAATAGAATAAAAACCATTTTTTTTTCATTTTTAGATCTCAAACGACAAAGAAACAAAGTCAGAAAATAGGTTGATCGCAAATATCCTAAGTGATTTGTTTTTATAACTTTTATCTGACTGATTTTGATATTTATTAGACTTAGAGTATATTTCTACTCAAACAAATAAATAAGACTGAATATAAATTATAGTTTTAGTTCAATACTAGCTGTTGCCCGCGACTTCGTCCGCGTAGAACTTATACTTAGAAAATATAATGCATACAAACTTCTACTTACCATCTTAAGGGATGATTTCCGAGGCAAAAACTATTCTATATCCTTCGAAGGGTCTCAAATTATCTCTATACCAAATTTCATCTAGGTACATGGATTTTATCCAAACTTTCACCCCCTATTTCATACCCTTAGGGAATGATTTTCGGGATAAAAACTATCTAATGTCATTCTTCGGGACTCAAACGACCTTTATACCAAATTTCATCTAAACGGGATTCATCCAAATTTTCACCCCCATTTCACCCCCTTAGGGAGTGATTTCCGGAATTAAAACTATCCTATGTCCTTTCCCAGGACTCAAGCTATCTCTTTACCAAATTGTATTAAAATGGGTTCCATCCGAATTTTTACCCCTAATTTCACCCCCTTAGGGGATGATTTCTGGGGTAAAAACTATCCCATGTCCTTTCCCAGGACTTAACCTATATCTACACCAAATTCAATCAAAATAGATTACATCCAAATTTCCACCCCCCCTTTTCACCCCCTTAGGGGGTGATTTCCGGGATAAAACCTATTATATGTCCTTCCCCGGGACTCAAACTATTTATATACCAAATTTCATCTAAATCGGTTCAGCGGTTTAGGCGTGAAGAGGTAACAGACAGACAGACACACTTTCGCATTTATAATATTAATATGGAAGTATGGATTATTAGTATGGATAGTATGGGTTCTTTCCGCTTGTCTTCCAAATAGAGGTGTAGCTGTAGACTCACTTCAAAAGAAAGAAGAAACGAAAAACTCATTCAAATATCACAAAAAATTACGAAGCTACAACCGTTTTAATGTCGCTTGTTAGATTGAGAAAACGATCAGGGACCGTGACGTCACGATCCTCGAGCGTCATAGTAAAAAACAATCGTTTCATTATAAAGGTGCGTTTTGCGGAAAAGAGACGCAACAAACCCCCTCTTAAAACTTTATACACTTATAACTTAGTGATTACCTATACGAGTATAGCCTCTTGCATTGTTTTTTTCGAGATAATACAACATTATGATTATTTTGTTTAGTCACATCCCTATTTTCGATAACATAAAATAAAATAAGATTTCTTTATTGTCAGAACTGTGTACATTTAGTTGTTTTGGGTAAAATAAAGTCCAACAGCTTGCCCATTTCGGACGTACAATATTAAACTTAAAGCTAGTCAAATATACTAAAACAATAACAACAATAGTATTTCCAAATAATTTTAACCATATTCACAGTATTCACACATAAAATATTAATTTAGATCTATCCGACATCCGTATTTTCTTTTAAACCACGAACTTCGGAATTCGAAAATATTCGGGTATCTCTATCTCTATCGCACTAACAAATGACAGGAATGCAGATATACGAACTTCGAGTTTCGGTTTTTCGTGGTTTGGCTGAATACGCAAAGAGCGCGTGCGCGTGCCATTCAAAAAAACCAAGTTTATATTGTTCGAATTTGTTGTTACATTTTGTACAAATTACGCCTTTATTCGACATTTGCGCATATAAGTTCGCATATCAAAATCGATTAATTTTATATTTGCTTTTGGTACCTATGTGTCTCGTCAATGTATATCGTAGACGGGATTAAAATTATTAATAGGCGAAAGAAAGGCAAAGAAATTCCGCCATTTTGTCCGTAGTATTTCTTATTAGTCTGTGATTTTGACGTTTCTTTTAGCTGACAGATGTGGCGGCGATATACTTTAAGAATAATAAATGAAAAAATAAATGAAGTCGTATATTACGGAAAATAAATTAATTGTCGCAGTCGGATAAAAACTATCCTAAGTTGCAGCTGGAATAATAATGTACCTATATAAAATGTTTCATATTTTTCCGTCCATGGGATGCTGAGAACATTCGTACCACAGAAAGCTTACTTTCAAACTGGCTGATTCTTTTTTAATTTAGAGATTTATTATAAGTGGAGATAAATAGATAGAAGATAGTGAAACTCCCATTCAAATATCTCAAAAAATTATGAAGCTACATCCATTTTAATGTCGCTTGTTAGAGTGAGAAAACGATGAGGGACTGTGACGTCAATATACTCGAGCGTCATAGTAAAAAACAATCGTTTCATATGAAGGTGCGTTTTGCGGAAAAGGGACAGAACATACCCCCTCTTAAAACTTTGGACTCTTATAACTTAATCATTACCTATATAACCTCTTGCTTTGTTTTTTTCTCCATTTGACTATATTTATTTTAAATTCTTTTTCGAGAAAATACATTATGATTATTTACCATATTTTCGATTCCTGAGCTATAACCACGAACTTCGGAATTCGAAAATATTCGGGTATCTCTATCTCTATCGCACTAACCATACTCGAGTGACAGCGATGCAAATATATGAACATTGAGTATCGGTTTTCGTGGTAGCGCCGCAGGTACTTTGGCTGAATGCGCCGAGCGCGTGCCATTGTCATTCAAAAAAAACAAATTCGTGTTAATTATATTGTTCAAATTTGTTGATTTCATTTATTGAAATTACGACATAAAACGACATTTGCGCATATAAGTTCTCATATCAGAATCGAATATTTTTTTATGGTTTATATTTTAGCATTTGTCTCGTAAAGGTCTATCGTAGACGGGATTTAAATTATTAATAAGTGAAAGGCAAAGCAATTCCGCCATTTTGACGAAAATTTGACGGTTCTTATAGCTGACAGTTGGAGCAGCGTTTGATTTCAATAAAAATAAATGACAAATTAAATGAAGTCGTATATTTCGGAAAATTAATTAACTGTCGCAGTCGGATAAAAACTATCCTAAGTTGCAGCTAGAATAATAATGTACCTATATAAAATGTTTCATATTTTTCCGTTCATGGGATGCTGAGAACATTCGAACCACGCAAAGCTTAGTTTCAAACTGGCTGATTCTTTTTTTAATTTAGAGATTTATTATAAGTGGAGATTATATACTTGAGCCACTGTGTACTGTTAGAGTTTCTGTGTACTACAGGGTCGAGTCACAGTACCCCAGTACCAGTACACAGCGGGTCATTTCCCCTTTTTTTTAAACATTGTCTGACAACTTTATTATTGTCTTGATTGAAAAACTGATAATGAAAGGAGAAAATGTATTAACCAAAGCAAATTGAGTGTGAATTTCAGCACGCTCTATTATACGAATCTATTATAATAATAGATAAATAATAATAATTTCATGGTTTTTGATAATATATCTCTAAAAGGAGCATTAAGGGGTTTTGAATGTTTGTAAGGAGTAGTAAGGTAATTGAGAGACTAAGCATTTCGTTTAAGTATAGGCTAAAACAAAATAAGCGATTTACTAAAATTACCCATGACGGGGGTAAAAAGGGATTGAAAGTTTATTTGGAGAGTAAAAACTTTACTTAAAACTTATTTCACTCATAAGCATACCTTTCAAGAAATTAGACACATCCTCTAACTGAGGAATGTTATCGACTCTGTATCCGCAGTTCTCGATCAGCAAAGGAAACACGTGGTTGTGCTCCTTGCAAGCGTGCGTCGGGTAGAGATCCGTGAGTTTCCCGAACACCGCGCCCCAAGTGGCGACCTCCTGCGGAGTATACTCCACGTGCGGCAGCGGCTGCCCGTGCCGGTAGTGGTACGCGATGTCGGCGAAGTACTTGCGCCGCACCCGGTACTCGGGATCGGTGAAGCCGGGGTGGTCAGAGTCCAACTCCGCGCCGTACGACAGAATCTGGTTCGCGAATCTGTCCAAATCGCGTATACGCCTAGGAAACCATGGCACAGCAGCTGTAAAAAAAACCATGTTACCTAGTTAATTCATGATACGTTATATAATATGTATGGTTATCAACAGTACGTAACCTGGCCTATTTCGGATGGTCCTACTACAGCAGGTCGATTCGATCATGTAACGCATTGTACGCGCGCTAGGCAGATCTAAATGTCACTTTTGAATGGGAAAATGACAGTTGAGTTCGAAACGTTAAGCCTGTATCGCACTGGTGCGGCCTGCGGTGGTGGACCATAGTAACTTTGACAGCTAATGACAAGTTTTCTATTGTCCGCCGCGGCCAGGCCGCGCCAGTCTGTGAGAGGCCTTACGTGATCATTATCATCCCTCAGAGATGTGCAAAGCTGTGTTCTCTGTTCTCATATATTTGACACCAAGCTTTCAAACTTGCGAGATGTCAAATATATGAAAGCACAGCTGCGCATATTTCTGGTGGACGTACCATTCAAAGACTACAATATACATACTGAGATAGACAGACAACTCGACCAAATTGAGAAGGCATTTAATGCTTGCGTACAGGCGCCATCTCTTCTGCGATACTTAAAACTTTTCTTTGAATGTTAAAACATCCAAAAAGTGCGTCGGTTGCAAGGTCTGAACCCCGGCTCATCGACTCCAATTACCGCCGTATGTACCCCTAGGCTACTGATGTCTTAGGACAATACGGCGATTTTCGAAATACCTTGACAGCCTAGCCTAAGCAATCGCTACAGCTTCAGAGAGTTCGCCGGCTATCAAGTAGGTAACACTGTTTTCAATAAGAAACTGGATTTGCATTGAGAGTGTGTGAGTGCACGGTGAGATTACGTGAAGGCTGCAATTTAATGTACTGCTTAGGCTACACTAGTGTTTTATGAACAATACTGCTATTTGATATTCAAGAAGCCGTTTCTCAAAAAAAAGAAGACATTGTACTTACATCTATTATCTTTATAATTCCTGGAGATGATGTTAAGGTAGCCAACGTTCTTCCTGAGTTCCTCAAGGGCAGCGCCGAAGTCCCCTGTGCCGTGCTCGCACTCCACCATGAACTCGTAGCCCGGCCGCCGCGCCGAGGACCGCGATTCAATGTGGCTCAGGTTCACCCCACGAGATGAAAAAATGCTCAAAAATTTGGCCAAGCATCCGGCTTGATCAGCAGATTCAGCAGAAAATAACAACCATGTAGATTTGGCAGAATCGCGACCTTCTTTTATGTAGTTTCCACCGTGCATCAATTTTGGCTGAAAAGAAAAACGTCTATCAAACATTTACTCGTGTAAAAATAAGGAAGGACAATTATTTTATGCCTGACAATCCTACGCAATAGTTATGACACGAGTCAGCCTATTAAATTACTGATAACGTATCACCATCCATGAATTCAGGTTACATTAAGAATTAGCGTCATGATAACCTCCGACCCAGCGCGGGCCGATCACTCTCGGTGTTTATGCCGCGCACTGACGTTACACACTACAACACAACCTATCAGATGCTATCAGTCATGCATGTGGGACATACAGGCATTTGAACTAAGTTACACTCAGTTAATTGCCCATTCTAACTAACAGTGATATTAAGATATTCTCAACACACAAGTAATTCTGAAATGGAAATACAGAGTATCGAATCAGCCACCCATTTCGCATGGGAGGGAGGAAACGGCTCGTATGACTATGTAATTATTTGAATATATTTTGATTTAGGTAATTAATTTTCCTTAGCATAATTTCATATTTCAAACTGAGAACCTTCTTTTTTTTTGAAACCGGTTAAAAATATAACAGTTTTGTAATATTATATATTTTCAACACACTTGCGCTCATTACGTTGTTTTGTGGCTTATAATTGGGGATATTAAACACACGCATGTTTTATTATGATGGTTTTCACACCATCCTGCGAAAGAAAGCAGCATCACTCATAAGCAGACTGCGAGGCAGCAACAATGCCTTCCTAAAAATGATAGCCGGCTGTTTTGAGTGCCCAATTCGGTTTGATTAAAACTGTGAAATCGAATTTAGAATTGAAGTTTTGAATGTAGGTACATAATATATTTTTTCTACTCCTGTACCGTTATCTGTCATTTAAATAGGCTGTAGCTCAAATACAATGACACCACTAATAAGTCGTCGAAAAACTCTATGCTCTATGGCCCAAAAACGCACTGTTTAGCGTACTTTTTTCATAAAAGCACTGTTTAACTTTTTTTTAAATCGGCCGCTATATTGCAGTGGTGCCAACTTCATAAACAAATATTTCGAAATAAAAGTATTTATTTACGATTTAACATTTGTATATTATACATTATTTACTACAATAATAATTAATCATCATCTATTGTGTGTTAAATTACATGTTCTATAAATTTTTGGTATTATTTATAAAAATAAACAGTTCGAATTGGCAAGTGCAAACAAATTAAAAACAAAACAAACCATAAGCAAGAGCTGTCAGATTTCCGATTTTATCACCAAAATACCTACAGTTCAAAATGAAAAGACAAAAGATGATAAACTATTAGTCCTAAACTATTAAAATTTTATTCGTGTTTGTGAAGACAAAAGTGTACGTTCCTTTTAAAATGATCGAAGTAATTAATAACTGCACTCCTGAAGAAATTGCGTGAGTAGCAAAAGTACGAATAGAAAACTTGCTGCCTGAAAAGTTTAACTATTCTGTAGTCTGTTATTTATTTAAAATTTGTCGTAGAAAAAGTATTGTATGCAACGGTGTATAACTGGTCTAAAAACGCTCGTGGCGTCTTTTATTGCGCAACCCACGCCACTCGCCTTTTAAGACCCTTCTTATACAACAGTTGCATAAAATACTATTAATCTAAATAAACCCTAACACATAAATGTAACTTTAATGTTTTACTAACAAAATGGATCATCAATAAAATGTTGAATTTGAATTAACATTACTTGTAAAAAGTGTAAAAACGGAACCCTTGTGGTGCGACTCCGTCCGTCTGTCTGTCTGTCCGTCTGTCACAAAGTTAAATATCTCAGGAACTACTAATGCTATCAATTTGAAATTTGGAATAGGTAAGTATGGAAAAAGAAAAAATTAAAGATATAATTTTAAATCATTGACGTACCATAAAGTAAATAGACTCACAATGCCGAACAAAAATGTCTAGAAATTTGCCCCAAAATGACAACTCTAGCTATATTTCAGTAGTTGCTAATAGCGTTAACTTATACCTGCATCAAGATATATGTTTCATAAAAAAAAAGAACTCAGTATTTTAGATTTTAAGCACCATATTAGCAAATCAACATCAACAGATAAAATACTTTACGTCATATCTGGCCATAAAGTAGGAATTACCGCACGCTATGCGTGCGGAAAACCCCACTTCCTGGCCAGATAGAGACGTAAAATGTTGTACTCACCACGGGCGGTAATAAAGAAAGCCTCAGAGCGCATATTTATCGCCCTTGCCTTCGGCTCGGGCGTCAAATACCTGCGATCTGAGACATTCTTTGTTTAACCGCCCTAGGTAAGTAATGTACTATTTTAGTTTATTGAGATTTTATCATAATGTGACTTAACTGCTCACGTCAAAACTAAATAGCGAAGGAATGGAGTCGCGTTATAAAATTATTTGAACAATATTTTATGTAGGAATTTAAACAGAAAGACCAATATAACAAATAGGGAACATTACGCAAAACTCTTCGTAGGTGGCGACACTAGCAGCGTTGACATTGTATCTCATTCCCACTTGCGGTATTGTCTATGAAGCATCCTTGTCACTCATTTGACAACCAATTGTGCATGTGTGTGTGAATCCCTATATTCCTATAGTGGTTTACTATTAGTGGTAGTGCTGCCTCTGGCGGCAGAACATTGCAGTAATGTTCCCTACTAATCAGGTTTCTTTATTTTACAAGTGGGGAATAAACAGTTTCAAAGTTACATATGATGTGTTGATATTGGATTATACAATTATATTATAGTAAATTAAAAGTCCGCAGTAAGCTCAATTATCCATACAAACGTAGTTACGCTCTCATTTTATAACGACTAGCTAGTTAGCTCTAAAACTTTGTACTTAGAATACCGTCCAGGTCTTTAATTCGTTTATGTAGCTTCAGTACCATACTAAAAAAATACAGTAAATTTAAGTTTTTCATACAAAACTTGTTTTTGCTGTATTTTGTTTGTTTTATAAACTGGATCCATATAAACTAATTAATTTTGCCTGACAAATTATTGGAAAGAATTGAAATTAAAATATGTAATTATACGAACCACATGACAGATGTGGCAGTTTTAGTTGGCTGTTTAATCCATTTTTTGTCGTATATATTATCCGAAGCAGGAAAACGAGTCGAACAAACGACGCGCAAATAGAATAGAATAGATTAGAATAGAAAGTTCTGTATTGTTTTTCTTTTCGCAGTTACACAACCATGTCCGCTAAACGGGTGTGTCCTAAAATATGTGTGGAATATGTCTTAAAGATCTGTACATTTATTTTATATCGTGTAGCAAATTTACAGCTCACATATGAGTGTAACATATAAATGTTTTACATCGCTTTTTATTTTAAAGTTGTTTGGTTTAAATAAATCGTCTCGACTGTCGCGTGCTATGACTGCAGCCCATTTTGTATCATTTTATTGCTATACTAGTGGTAAAATTTTGATTTATAACGGATTTTTTTTTAAATATACCACCCCCCTTATCTCCGAAGTTTACCGAGGGAAAAATTGGAAAATAATATATACAATTAATATTAACGTAGGTAAATATTCCCGAAATAGTATAACGACTATAAGACCTCTACCTAGCATATTTTTTTTTATTCTTCAAAAATTATTTAATATTTAAGTTTGTAATTTAATACTTTTTTTTTCCTTCTAATTTGTATGGAAGTATTCTATAAGTACCTTCTAGCAAATAAAAAAATAATTATCGAAATTGGTTCACTTAATATAGAATTATCTCCGAAAAACCAACAGAATTTTTCGTAATCAATCAATCAATTTTATTTCGGACAAAGTCCATAAATTGTTAGTAACATATTACTTAATTCTAGGGTTAGTATTAACATTAATATAGGTTTAGTCTAGGTGTAAAGACATAGGGGGACATGCAGCTGCACCCAGTGCCTCAGCCACGGTGAGTCCCACCGGTCGACCAGCGTGCACAGGATGGTATTCGAGCTGGCGCGCCACCGTCTCAGTAGCGAGCAACACCGCTTCCTGATAATAGCGTGGAAGCCGTCGATCCGCCCCTCCGCGAACATGCCAGAGGCGCTGCAGTGTCGCGGCAGCCCGAACACCACCCTGTACGCGTTGTTATATTGTACCCGCAGAGCGCTGTATGCCCGCTGCGTGTAGCTGATCCATAGGCTGCACGTGTAAAAGGACTGGCAATATGCATTAAAAAGCGTAGCCTTTACCTTATCAGTACATCGTGCAAACCTACGAGCCAGCATGTTACAACGCACAGCCAGCGCTCTGCGTTCCCTCTCCATGTCCTTATGGTCACATGTCGTCCGTGACCCAGTGGCCCAAATATTTAAAATGCTTGACTTGAGCTAATGTAGTACCACAAAGAGTCACAGTGGGGACTCTGTAGGCCTTATTACCTGCTTTAAATAGCATAACCTCGCTTTTTTTAGCATTGTATTTGAGCCCCTGGGCCTCCGCGTACGACTCACATTTGCGCAATAAACTGGTTAAGCCACCCACTGAGGGGCTCACCAGCACCATGTCATCCGCGTAGCTGATGTTATTCACGCGCACCCCATCTATAGAACATCCCACACTGGCACTGCTGAGCTCCTCCAGCAGTCGGTTCATGTACAGGTTGAAGAGGCGGGGCGAACTTAACCCCCCTTGCCTCACCCCACATTTCAACCTGTACACCTCCGAATACGCTCCAGCCCACCTTACACAATTTTCTTGGTTATCATACCAGAACCTGAGCAACGATGTAACCTCACACGGCAAATCAGTCTCAGATTGCAACTTATGCCACAGCATATCATAAGATACCAGGTCGAATGCTTTTGACAGGTCCAAGTAACAGGCATACACAGGCGTTTTTCTAGCCGTGTAGTACTGGACAGTCTGCTTTAGACATAGGATGGCCGATTCGGTGGATAAGCCAGGTCTAAAGCCGAACTGGGCGTCATGCAGGCGGATATGCTTTGCCAGCTGTTTGTCAAGCAGACTGTCCAGAACCTTGGCAATAACATTAGCCAAAGAAATGGGCCTGTAGTTGGACATGTCAGAAACATCGCCGGTCTTGTTCTTAATAATTGGGACAACTACTGTGCGCATAATAAAGCGTGGTGAAAGTTTGTACGGAACCCTCGGTGTGTGAGACAGACTCGCACTTGACCGGCTTTTTATTAAATGTATGATGATAATTCATTGACTTATGGCGAATAAAATGTCAGGGCAAACTGTCTAGAAATTGGAAGGTATATTTCCGCTTATGTGCTAAAGCAGTTAGATTGTTGATTTCCTTGTTAATCTGCAGATTATCTGGTTGTGTCTGTTACAGTGGAAAAGTATTGTGTCACTTCTGACATGAACTAGCAGAGTTCCTAGGTAATCTGCAGACAAACGATCAACCATACGGTAAAGTAAAATAAGGGTTTCGCTTGTCTTACGGACGTACCCAGGCGGAACTTAACTAGGACTTTCCTGTGACTGGACGAAGAGGGCAGCAGGGTGAGGGCACAAGGCAACGAACGAAACTACTACTTAGGTACACTCAATTTTTCAACTGGGACATTTCAGCAGGTCGATAGAGAGACCAAAGAATCTGTTGTTTTATTAACTTAAGCGAAGCAGCGGTCGTAAGTTCACAATTTACCAAGTAAAGGATGACTCACGCTAGAGCGGACCGTGTCCGGCCCGGGCCGTTTTCTAAAGGCCTCCACACACCACCCGACGCGCACGCGACCCGCGCCCGCGACCGGTGTGTGGAGGCCTTTAGAAAAACGACGGCATTTCAGCGCGGCCTAGCCATACCCAAGCCCGGCTGAGCCACGGCCGAGGCTCGGAAGCAGCCCGATGTCGGCACGGCCCGGCCGGGCTTGGGTTTAGCTCGGCCGCGCAAAACGTCGTCGTTTTGCTTAGAAAACGGTCCGGGCCGGACACGACCCGTTCTATCGTGAGTCATCCTTTAATCTGCAGATAATTTAGTTAATATTGTATGAACTGAAACGTTTTCCACTTTTACGGACTCAAGCCGACAATCTGCAGATTTAGCAAGTTTCAAAGTGTTGTCTTTATGTACATGTTTATGGTAGGTACGCTCCCATTATTCTGTCTTATTTTATTTACGAATCAAATTAATAAAAGTAATTGTTTAACTTTGATATTATAGTAAGTTAACAACCTATCGTCGCTGATAACTCACATATCATGTATTTTAAATAAAGCCATAATTGATAAACAATATACTTAAATAACTTAATACACAAAATTGTCTGCGCTTAACACAAACCAAAGTTGCCTGGGGTATAGTTCTCAGTATGAGGACCGCCTCGCCTCGTTGAATGGCCAGGCTCAGCTTTGGGCGAAGTAGGAGCCTGCCCCCGATAAGCTTTTGGGACCCTTTGTTCAGTGTCGGGAGACCTGGGTCCAAGAGTCTCTACTGCGAGTGCCGCAAATAAGAAGGTAATTATCCTTTAATAATTTACTTTAAAAACAAAGTTTAAACTGCTTTTTTAGAGCAAATGCGTTGATTATTACTGAAAAAACCCAAGTCGCTATATGTGGGCTGATAATATTTTAGGAGTTCCGTCGATTCCTCAAGGATCTCAGAATTAACACTTCATTAGTTGCTACTTCAACGGAATCATGTCAGAATCTTTGACGTTCTTTACACCTTTGAGGAGTTAGGAGTAAACTCTTTCGAATAAAAAGAATTTTTGAAATCGGTCCACATTAGGGAACATTACGCAAAACTCTTCGTAGGTGGCGACCACAGATGTATGAATATAAGGAGATCGGACAGGGCGGCCAATTTGTATAGAGTGAGCCTGTCGCAAGTACATTAACCCACACAACGCCCAAGTAATTGACAAGACAAAGCACGCACACATCTAAAACACACACACTTGTATACCTACACGCTTATTTAACAACTAGCTGTTGCCCGCGACTTCGTCCGCGTATAAAATGTTATCGTCTAAATGTGTGTTGAAGGAATGAATTAAAAAAACACATTGAAATTAATTTTGTACACCTAGTCTTTTAGAAAATAATCTAAAACCGAAGTTACAAATCTCTTACTTTCAAAATCTCTTGCTCTCTATACAAACTAAGAACCCTCTTTGAACCCTCACAGTAAACAGTCTGAAACCGTAGTTCTTTACAAATTTCTTACTTTAAAAATGTCTTGCTCTCTATACAAAGTTCGAACCCCCTTTTAACCTTCTAAGGCGATGAATTAAAAAAACGCTGAAATAAGATTTGTAGTATTTTAGCAAACAGTCTAAAACCGAAGTTACAAATCCCTTACTTTAAAAATATCTTGCTCTCCATACAAACTTTGAACACCCTTATCAACAAGATCCTCGAGCGTCATAGTAAAAAACAATCGTTTCATATGAAGGTGCGTTTTGTGGAAAAGGGACAGAACATAAAACTTTGGAACTTTGATCCTTTTTTCGAGAAAATACATTATGATTATTTTATTTAGTGTCTACCTACAGCTGAGTCCGCTGCACCAATGTTTTCCATGTTTCATGTTTTCCGTCAGGTTCGGCAAACAAATAGGGTTTTGTTTTGATTGGCAAAACATGTTTGACGTTTAAAAACCACGAAAACATGGCGCAGCGGACGCGGCTTACGGGGTGTAGTTTCGATTCAGCCTTCAAGGCCTACCGCGAAAGACATTCGAAGTTTTCCCTCTCTGTCATACCTGTGAATTCGTACGTAAGTGCGACAGAGAGGGAAAACTTCGAATGCCGTTCGCGGTAGGCCCTAGCTATAACCACGAACTTCGGAATTCGAAAATATTCGGGTATCTCTATCTCTATCGCACAAACAATACTCGAGTGACAGGGATGCAGTTATACGAACTTCGAGTTTCGGTATTCCTGGTAGCGCCGCAGGCACTTTGGCAGAATGCGCAAAGAGCGCGTGCCATTGCCATTCAAAAAAACAAATTCGTGTTAATGATATTGTTCAAATTTGTTGATACATTTATGGAAATAACGCCATAATGCGACATTTGCGCATATAAGTTCTCATATCACAATCGAATATTTTTTTATGGTTTAACTTTTGGCATGTGAATCGTAAAGGTCTATCGTAGACTGGATTTAAATTATTAATAAGTGAAAGGCAAAGCAATTCCGCCATTTTGACGAAAATTTGACGTTTCTTATAGCTGACAGTTGGAGCAGCGTTTGATTTCAATAAAAATAAACGAAAAATTAAATAAAGTCGTATATTTCGGAAAATTAATTAATTGTCGCTGTCGGATAAAAACTATCCTAAGTTGCAGCTAGAATATTAATGTACCTATATAAAATGTTTCA
The DNA here is from genome assembly GCA_963854355.1 of Epinotia brunnichana. Lineage (NCBI taxonomy): Eukaryota > Metazoa > Arthropoda > Insecta > Lepidoptera > Tortricidae > Epinotia > Epinotia brunnichana. The sequence continues at coordinate 38,749,291 of OY977935.1, read as the reverse complement.
TATTTTTCCGTTCATGGGATGCTGAGAACATTCGAACCACACAAAGCTTAGTTTCAAACTGGCTGATTCTTTTTTTAATTTAGAGATTTATTATAAGTGGAGATAAACGCGCATCATATCAGGCATTTTGGGAAAAAACGTAATATTCTCTGCGATCAGCACGCGTGCACAGTATGGCAGTGTATGCCCATTGAGCTAACAGCTGCGACACGGCCGCCGGCGGCTTGTCCTCTCTCTAGTATTATATGCTCTGAGGTGGCGACACTAGCAGCGTTGACATTGTATCTCGTTCCCACTTGCGGTATTGCCTATGCAAGCATCCTTGTCACTCATTTGACAATCAATTGTGCATGTGTGTGTGAATCCCTATATTCCTATACTGTTTTACTATTAGCGGTAGTGCTGCCTCTGGCGGCAGAACATTGCAGTAATGTTCCCTATTGACGGAGAAATCGGCGAACATACATTAAAAAAAAAACATACAGTGGAACATACGAGTATAACCTCCTCCTTTTTTGAAGTCGGTTAAAAAGGCGTGAGTATTTACGGCACTGGACTATTATGGCGTCGCTCACGGTTGAGCCGCCTTTCTGGCAGAGCACAAGACATGGTACGGGGCCAACCTATCCACGCAAGTCACGTCCCAAGCCAAAGGTCTTTACAGATACCACGGCACTAGCAAGCCGTAGTAATTATACAAAAACAAAATATTAACAACATGACGTTTTGTTTTTGCAATTTGTAATGTTTACAATAAGGTGATAAGCAGAAAAAGTTAAAGTATTAAGGTCAATGTTAATGTAAATAATACTCACACGGGTGATGGTATATGGTAGCTGGATTTGTAGTCGATCGTAACATTTGCGATGGATGAAAAATAAGACGCAATAATTTACTTTGAAAACAAAGTTTTAACCGACGAAAAATCAATCATCCCCTATTTTTGTACCCTTAGGGTTGGTTTTTTTTTCCAAATTTATATGGGACCAACTTCGGGTATACCCTTTCCAATAAAAAAAGAATTATCAAAATCGAACTACTCTGTAAAAAGTTATGCGTCGACATACATAAAAAAATATATATATACGCGTCGAATTGAGAACCTCCTCCGTTTTTTTCGTCGGTTGAAAAAATGCTACATGGAAATTATGCGTTCGCAAAAATCATCTAACAAATCAATTATTTTTTTTTATTGTAAAGTTACGAAAATCGTTTGACACGTAAATGTGTGGCCTATTTGCAGAATATTTTTTTTTAACCCGCCTGTTCGGATTTTTAACTTTTCAGGAATCGATATCGCGATGGCTTTTTCACCTTGCTAGTTCGGAAAGGCTTACTTTGTCGTTCAAAATCTGCGCGCAAAACTCCATTTGATCCGTTAGCGTGGAAAGTAATTTTGAAATGCAAACTTGACGCTATATCGCTCTTAAACTTTTTTCTATAGGTAAAATTGAATGAGCGGCCATTATTATACAAGAGTGCAAGGAATATTTGAAATCCGAGAGTGTTGTTAGTTACTTTTTTAAACATAATAAATAACATGGTAAAGGACAATTTTCGCCCTTTTTTCTTATCTAGTATTTTCCTCGCTTTAGTGAGGTGAGAAGATTTGTGTTACAAACGGGGTTATTTTACGTCTCGTGTGTACAATACTCGTTACGCTCAGGGTTCTATTTTTGAACCATAGAATCCATTCGCTAGTTCGTAGTTCAACCCTAGAATCCATTCGCTAGCTCGTGTTTAAATTCCACACTCGTGGTTAAAATACCACTGTGCAGTGGGCACCCTTGTATAACAAATAACTATAAATTGTATATTTCTGGTTACAACATTTTAATTCGGAAAGATTCGTTTAAAATTTTAATTTTAATATACAACCCCCACAGTTTCAGTCCTTCAGTTTTGTCTTGAATTTAAAGCCATCTAACAACCTAATATTTTCCGGCATCTTATTGTATAACTTATTGTATATAAGTTGTATAAATAACAATAAATCCATCCACTGACTCTTCTGGTCACTTTGCATATACTATGTGTTTACAACTTTGTTCGACTAGCGCGGCATTGCCGCTATGATTTTGTCAACTCACCCGCATTCCTTACTTATTGTTAGTGCCCTTAAATTTGTCAAATAAATCATGTTTAGTATGTAGTTAGTAGTTAGTTATTTAAGTTAAACAACATTTAAACAGCGATGATGGCGAATCCTGTTCCACAGTGATACAGTATAATTACTAGTACGGGGAACAGAGGAAGCTTACTCGTAGTATTACAAAAAATGAATTTACATACGTAATTGATTACCTACAGTCCTACACCATCAGCAGTCAATACTTGCGTATGCTTACCTTATGGGTCTTCTAAACGGGCCATATTTTCACTGCAATATGAGGCCGGCAACTATTGGTGTCCCTCTCTAACATGTGAGTAAGAGAGGGACACCAATAGATGCCGGCCACATATTGCAGTGAAAATATGGCCCGTTTAGAAGCCTCATTATAAAAGTTTTTACAGTGTAAGTAGTAGTAAGTCTTGTTCCTTACCAATAAAGTTATTTTTATTTTTATTTTATTTTTAAGTTACATTTAGTTTTATAAAGCTTCTATTTTTAACCGACTTCAAAAAAGGAGGAGGTTATATGTTCTACTGTAGGTATGTATTTTTTTTTTAAATGTATGTTCGCCGATTTCTCCGTCAATAGTGGACCGAATTCCATTTTTTTTAATTCAAAAGTCTATACTCCCGAGGTGGTCCCAATGGCACCAATTTAGGATCTGATGATGGGATCCCAGGGAAATTGAGGGCAACCCTCAAATTTTATAGGCACGCGTGTAGTGGTTTCGGTATTTTCTATTATAACTCATGTATTTACCCTCGGAAATCGTAAATTTGGTTAAGTGGAACTGATGATAAGACCACAGATCCTCAAAGATGTAAAGTACGTCAAAGATTCTGACATCATTCCGTTGAAGTAGCAACTAATGAAGTGTTAATTCTGAGATCCTTGAGGCATCGACGGAACTCCTCAAATATTATCAGCCCACATATTAGTGACTTGGGTTTTTTCTGTAATAATCAACGCATTTGCTCTCGGAAAGCAGTTCATGTGGTAAACTGGAAAGGAAATGTGGAAATTTTCATGTACCATGTGGCCTGGCGAAGTACTGTACTGAATTGAAGTCGGTTTAAACTTTGTTTTAAAAGTAAATTATTTCTTAATTTTTCTCGCCCATTTCCGTTTTTGACGTAAAATATACCTACTGTCATATGCAAGAGTTAGGGTGATAGTGATAGCATAAGGGCTCGGCCACAATGTCTACGGTACGGCGTCGTAACCGTAAAACGGCGCGGCGCGGCGCCGCAAAACCTCAAGTTGCGCCGCAGAAATCCACGGCGCGGCGTCGTGTATTTTCCCGGTGCGGCTCGCGCCGTGGAATCATACGGTGCGGCGCCGTCGAAATCCAGTTCACGGCGGCGTGTAAAGTCGCAATGCAACGAGGCGTCGTAGATGAAACGCCACGTATCGTCGCGCCGTGGATTTCTACGGCGCCGCATCGCAACCTGTACCTTTACCACAGGTTTGACGTGAATCGCGTTTACTTCCGTCGCAAGTGACTATCGAGCATGACTAGTATGGAGAAACTAAACACTGCCCCTGGCGGTCACTAACAGAACTAAAAATCTAAATTTTACCAGGAGCCACTTATACATTTACTTTACTCGCGATCGAGTTAAAGATCGTTCATATAGTTTAATCGATTTTTCAATATTCTGCGTTATATCACAAGCATTTATAGTTTTAATTTAATTGCTAGCGTTTGTCAGTTATGACATTACAGATTACGCGCATCGCAACGTCGACACAATATGGCAGAAAGTATGCCATGTAAATGCATTTTTAAATACAAAATACGCGACAATCCGAATTTTGCAGATATAAGGTGTCTATTCAAAACCTTTATTTTTATACTTATTTTTTTTTGAGATAGGTGTCGATCGGATCTACGGTAACTCTTTACGGAATAACATGTAAACTACAGTCGCTACGCTGTTCTTCGATTCGAAATGTCACATGGTATGTACAGTCGAGTTCTCCAATATCTATACAGACAGCCTTTCAAAAATATCTACACATGAGTTTTATGTCAGTAACAATAAAGACTGTGTATAGATATTTTTGAAAGGTCGTCTGTACAGATATTGGAGAACTCGACTGTACCAATTAAAGGGATGTTTACAAAAACAACATAACTACATTGATGTTGATTTTACAGGAAGCGAAAAAAAGTAAATTTTTCCTAAAATATTATTTCTTTAAGTAAACAATAATTTCCATTTACTATGCAGGTGAATGACCATAGAGTTACACTTGCATCTTGGATCCCATTAATAATCGGTTATCTCTTCAAAAATATGTAAAATGACTTCGTCACTTATGTTATTTTTGTGCAAAACTAATTTACATTCTTATAGTAAAAATAATCGGGAATGGACGATAATTTTAGAAGTGCCTGATTATTTTTTGGTGATAGGAATAGCCTTACGTAGCAACAAAAAAAAGTTGCAGATGTTTCAGCTGCGTCAATTATTTTTGAAAAATATAAACTGTTTCCTCACTTACGTTTTGGGTTTAGGACGGCGAATGAGACACATGCTTTGATCCGTCTCATATTGCAAAAAATATTTTAATTATTTTAAATATATTTTCATCCATTCCCAATGATTGAATTTACGAAAACTATTTTATTACCAAATGTATGGCATTTAAATGTAATTCATAAATAAGAGAATGTAATTATTATTGTACTATAAGTTCCGTAGAGCTGAGTAATTCCATTTTAAAAATAGACGGGTAATTTTGGGCAATTAAACAATGTCTATTGCACAATTGTAACGTCTTCAGAGACGGACATAATCATAGCAATAACTCGATTTTGTTAAAAATTTCAGTTATGTTATTTTTGTAAACGTCCCTTAATAAATAAATAAATAAATATTACGGGACAATCTTACACAAATCAACCTAGGCCCACGGTAAGCTCAGTAAGGCTTGTGTTGTGGGTACTAGGCGATGATATATATATAATAGATACAAACATATAGATACTTATATACATATATAACATCCATAACTCAGGAACAAATATTCAATTCAGTACAGCGGCAGTATGAGTTACAATTATAACAGGTCGAATACCGTGGCGAGATCGGAATCTATTCGAAGCGCGTTTATATATTATAAGAGTGAATCAATTCTTTTCTGTCACTAGTTGCCATGGTAACATCTCCTGTGTCACTGTTAAAAACTGCTATTTTGCGGGTTTAAATCCAACAAATGAGAGGATTTCTAGTCATTTTCGACCCCTTTTTAGTGTTCCGTACTCAAAGAGTAAAACGGGACCCTATTACTAAGACTCCGCTGTCCGTCTGTCTGTATGTCTGTCTGCCTGTCTGTCTGTCTGTCTGTCTGTCTGTCTGTCACCAGGCTGTATCTCACTGATACTGTGATACTTACAACTTTGAAATTTTCACAGATGATGTATTTCTGTTGCCGCTATAACAACAAATACTAAAAACAGAATAAAATAAATATTGTTATAGATAATGGTACGGAACCCTTCATGCGCGAGTCCGACTCGCACTTGGCCGGTTTTTTAAGAGCCATCTCCTAAACTTGTTCGAAGTAATTGTTGTAATATTTTTTGTAAGAAACTCTATCATATTGTCTCCTGGCTTACGGGACAGAATAACAACAAGAAATAGTTGATTGACCCATAAACTTAATGTACCTACTCGTATAAGTAATTGTTTAATCTATAAGTTTAAATTCTACTCTAATATTACAAAATCTAAGTTAAAGTTAAATTTAATTTAGCGAGATCTCCTGATACAGGTATCTCTATACCTAACTACTAGGCGACCTCAACCTTACTCTAAACTGAACCCTATTTGTTAAATGAAATAAACTTGTTTTTTTATTTTTTTTTATTATTCGATCCCGAAAGTAGGTAATCGAACGTGAGTTTTTGATTGTACGAGTAACTCATACTAACCCCACTGGGTTTTTACGGCGTGCGCCGCGCTTTTACATGGCGACGACACCTTGCCGTGGACATGTGACCGAGTCCTAGACTGCTGAGCTAGGAGTAGGCACTGAACCTACCTCCACTTATTGTTATCTCAATAAAGTCGTTAGTACATATTTTTGTAACTTTGGCCATCGATATGGCAGCACTCTTTGCAATCGACTCTACTTAATATCTTTTGTACAAACGTATGTGTACGGCTGTTTTTTTTGCACAGTCATCAAATAATCGCTAAGCGGGTTCCCAAACACGATGGGTTATCTTGTGTAGTTTTGTCAGTTTCCATCTTCATATCACCTCGGTGGTGCCATAATGCCCATTGGGCTCTCACCCACCTTACATAAATATTTATTGTGAGGACAAGGTAGGAAATAATAACACTCGAATAATAGCAGTCAAAGTGGCCAAATAATTCGGTACACCATATTAAATATATGGTGTACCGAACTATTTGACTACTTTGTTTGCTATAAAGTATTAGAAGCTGAGTGTACATGGACAGTAAAAATCTGTTGGTTTTCAGTACCTATTAATTATTATATACCTGAATACAAATAGACAAAATAACACAGTCATAGTGAGAAACATAATAAGTATAACACATAATTAAAGAAGTCGATCGAGAGCGTCAGAGCATACATTTAATTAATATAATCTTGGACTGCAATTTGCATAATTAAGTTGTTGTTTAACAAGTCGTCCCATTTATCTAACTGTTCAACATTATAACTAAAATATACGCAAATTACCGAAAAATCGTTGAACAAGTAGGTACCTTAACTTGGCTCTCTAGAAGCATTGCTAATTGCATTTAGCCACTTACCCTGTCTGGCGGGGAGGAAGACAGGTTGTCTCGATTTTGCGGATTCATGGAGACGTCAATTTTTGAAGTGTTCACGTTTAGCGTTAGACCTCTCGAGCGAGCTGCTCCGTAAACATTCCGCAGCCACTCGCGCGCAGCTTTTATGTCGTATATATCGTGACGTCAGTGTGATAAACTTGAATGTAGTTCGACGCAACTCATCTAAATATTGAGTGTCCAAAACGAAGCGCTCATCACCATAGACTTCACCAAACACAACACACTTCAATTTAGCATAAAGTCGATCAATAAAACGACATGAAAAAAAAACTACTTTATTCAGGAAAAAAACACTAAAATAATAATTATTGAACCACTAGGTACAACCTGCGAAAAGTTCGTCAAATAACTATAAGTATTATTAATTAGTTATGTTGTCTGCCCAATAAGCTGACGACAAGATTATTTTGAAAAAAGACCGCACTTTTACGTGGTTATTTGTATGATATTCATATATGTGTTTTAGTTTTAATATTTATAAACAAGTGCTCTGTCACTAAAGGTGATAAATAAATATTAAAAGGTACCGCGTCCAAACAAGCGCTGGCCGAGCTCGTTGGCCTCGGCATATCTACGTCGCAGATTAGCTGCCGGCAATGCAATAAGCGTCTACAATTGCGTTACCTACTTCTCTTTTTAGGGTTCCGTAGTCGACTAGGAACCCTTATAGTTTCACTTTGTCTGTCCGTCCGTCCGCGGATAATCTCAGTAACCGTTAGCACTAGAAAGCTGAAATGTGGTACTAATATGTATATCAATCACGCCAACAAAGTGGTAAAATAAAAAGTGTTTATTTTTAAGTTTATTAGGGTACCTCCCCTATACGTAACGTGGCGTGGGGAGTGTTTTTTTTTATTTCTACTCTAACGTGTGATATATTGTTGGATATATTTAATAATTTACTTTCAAAACAAAGTTTTAACCGACTTCAATTCAGTACTCTGCCAAGCCACATTAACATTTCCACATTTTTTTTCCAATTTACCACATGAACTGATTTCCGAGAACAAAAGCGTTGATTTTAAGACCAATAAACCAAATCGCTGTATGTGGGCCGATAATATTTGAGGACTTCCGTCGATTCCTCAAGGATCTCAGAATTACCTTTGGCACTTCATTGTTTGCTATTTCAACGGAATAATATCAGAATCTGTGACGTACTTATATAGTTTGAAGTACATCATTGAGACATCACACAAGCCACAAGCCATATGTGGTCTTCATCATCACTTCCACTTCACCAAATTTATGATTTCCGGGTGTAAATACACGAGTTATAATAGAAAATACCGAAATTACTACACGCGTGCCTAATATATTTGAGGAGTTCCCTCAATTCCTCATGGTTTCCATCATCCAACTGGGGTTTTGGAAACAATGGGACCAATCTGGAAGCATAAACTTTCAGTTAAAAAAAGGGTTATACGAATCGGTTCATAAATGACGGAGTTCTGAGGTAACAAACATTAAAAAAAAAAAATAATAAAAAAAAAAAAAAAAAAATACATCCGAATTGAGAACGTCCTCCTTTTTTTGAAGTCGGTTAAAAATGAATAGGGGTTTGCTAAAATATTTTTTTTTCTCTTTATTTAAGGAGCTTGTCACACAGGTGAATGTCGCTCCGTTATAGTCAACATAACATATATTTTTTTCTCTTTATTTAAGGAGCTTGTCACACAGGTGAATGTCGCTCCGTTATAGTCCACATAACATTTTTTTTTCTCTTTATTTAAGGAGCTTGTCACACAGGTGAATGTCGCTCCGTTATAGTCAACATAACATATTTTTTTCTCTTTATTTAAGGAACTTGTCACACAGGTGAATGTCGCTCCGTTATAGTCAACATAACATATTTTTTTCTCTTTATTTAAGGAGCTTGTCACACAGGTGAATGTCGCTCCGTTATAGTCAACATAACATTTTTTTTTCTCTTTATTTAATGAGCTTGTCACACAGGTGAATGTCGCTCCGTTATAGTAAACATAACATTTTTTTTTCTCTTTATTTAAGGAGCTTGTCACACAGGTGAATGTCGCTCCGTTATGGTCAACATAACATATTTTTTTCTCTTTATTTAAGGAGCTTGTCACACAGGTGAATGTCGCTCCGTTATAGTCAACATAACATTTTTTTTTTCTCTTTATTTAAGGAGCTTGTCACACAGGTGAATGTCGCTCCGTTATAGTCAACATAACATATTTTTCTCTTTATTTAAGGAGCTTGTCACACAGGTGAATGTCGCTCCGTTAAAGTCAACATAACATATTTTTTTCTCTTTATTTAAGGAGCTTGTCACACAGGTGAATGTCGCTCCGTTATAGTCAACATAACATATTTTTTTCTCTTTATTTAAGGAGCTTGTCACTCAGGTGAATGTCGCTCCGTTATAGGCAACATAACATATTTTTCTCTTTATTTAAGGAGCTTGTCACACAGGTGAATGTCGCTCCGTTATAGTCAACATAACATTTTTTTTTTCTCTTTATTTAAGGAGTTTGTCACACAGGTGAATGTCGCTCCGTTATAGTCAACATAACACATTTTTCTCTTTATTTAAGGAGCTTGTCACACAGGTGAATGTCGCTCCGTTATAGTCAACATAAAAATTTTTTTTTCTCTTTATTTAAGGAGCTTGTCACACAGGTGAATGTCGCTCCGTTATAGTCAACATAACATATATTTTTTTCTCTTTATTTAAGGAGCTTGTCACACAGGTAAATGTCGCTCCGTTATAGTCAACATAACATATTTTTTTCTCTTTATTTAAGGAGCTTGTCACACAGGTGAATGTCGCTCCGTTATAGTCAACATAACATATTTTTTTCTCTTTATTTAAGGAGCTTGTCACACAGGTGAATGTCGCTCCGTTATAGTCAACATAACATTTTTTTTTCTCTTTATTTAATGAGCTTGTCACACAGGTGAATGTCGCTCCGTTATAGTAAACATAATATTTTTTTTTCTCTTTATTTAAGGAGCTTGTCACACAGGTGAATGTCGCTCCGTTATGGTCAACATAACATATTTTTTTCTCTTTATTTAATGAGCTTGTCACACAGGTGAATGTCGCTCCGTTATAGTCAACATAACATTTTTTTTTTCTCTTTATTTAAGGAGCTTGTCACAAAGGTGAATGTCGCTCCGTTATAGTCAACATAACATATTTTTCTCTTTATTTAAGGAGCTTGTCACACAGGTGAATGTCGCTCCGTTATAGTCAACATAACATATTTTTTTATCTTTATTTAAGGAGCTTGTCACACAGGTGAATGTCGTTCCGTTATAGTCAACATTACATTTTTTTTTCTCTTTATTTAAGGAGCTTGTCACACAGGTGAATGTCGCTCCGTTATAGTCAACATAACATATTTTTCTCTTTATTTAAGGAGCTTGTCACACAGGTGAATGTCGCTCCGTTATAGTCAACATAACATATTTTTTTCTTTTTATTTAAGGAGCTTGTTACACAGGTGAATGTCACTCCGTTATAGTCAACATAACATATTTTTCTCTTTATTTAAGGAGCTTGTCACACAGGTGAATGTCGCTCCGTTATAGTCAACATAACATATTTTTCTCTTTTTTAAGGAGCTTGTCACACAGGTGAATGTCGCTCCGTTATAGTCAACATAACATATTTTTTCTCTTTATTTAAGGAGCTTGTCACACAGGTGAATGTCGCTCCGTTATAGTCAACATAACATATTTTTCTCTTTATTTAAGGAGCTTGTCACACAGGTGAATGTCGCTCCGTTATAGTCAACATAACATATTTTTTCTCTTTATTTAAGGATCTTGTCACACAGGTGAATGTCGCTCCGTTATAGTCAACATAACATATTTTTTCTCTTTATTTAAGGAGCTTGTCACACAGGTGAATGTCGCTCCGTTATAGTCAACATAACATTTTTTTTTTCTCTTTATTTAAGGAGCTTGTCACACAGGTGAATGTCGCTCCGTTATAGTCAACATAAAATATTTTTCTAATGACGAATAATTATATTACTAACACACTTTCGAGCTAACTGCAATAGTGCTGTGGCCGCGTCTGACAACGGGGTGGCCAGGGCAACATTGCAGGTCCCGACATCATAACTGGTGTTAAATGGCAGACTTCTCCTGATAGCTTCGTTTTGGACACATTCCATCATAACATGGTATACATCTTCTGGTACTTCACATTCATCACAATTTGGAGATGCCATTTTTCCCATCAAATATCCAAACTTCTTTAATGGTATATGTCCGGATCGCAATCTCATCATCAATATTAAGTCGCGTCTACTTAACGAACACTCTATTATCCATGAAGTTATCTGAGGACGAGGTTGGATCGTCTTATACCAAATGCCTTTTTCTTTTGATCTCTTATCAAAGTATTATTTCCACAAAGAATATGTTTGCCGTTTTACTAAAGCGATACAGTCAGAGTAAAAGGATGAAGTGGAGAACCTTATCAGGGGTAGGTACTGTGCGATACTAGGATGCCAGTAAAAACGAAAGGCAAAATATACAAAACCGCAGTGAGGCCTGCTATGTTATATGGTGCGGAATGCTGGACTGCCCTAAAGAAGCACGAATAAAAACTGCACACAGCAGAGATGAAAATGCTGAGATGGGCGGGTGGCGTAACGCGACTAGACAAGGTTCGCAACGAGTATATCAGGAGATCGTTCAAAGTAACTCCAATACCAGCAAAGCTCAAAGAATGTAGGCTCCGTTGGTATGGTCATGTAATGCGCCGAGAAGATGACTACTGCGTAAAGACAGTGCTTAATATCAACACCCAACCCAGAGGGAGAGGCAGACCACCAGCTACGTGGTGGACAAACATCGAGAGGGACCTAAAAGCACAGAACCTTTCACCTATGACAACCCAGGATAGAATTTCCTGGCGCCGCTGCACAAGGAGGCCCGACCCCAGCTGAACTGGGACAAGGGCAGGAAGAAGAAGAAGATACAGTCAGACACACTCTTTCGAATAAAAAAAGAATTTTGGAAATCGGTCTACAATTGACGGAGAAATCGGCGAACATACATAAAAAAAAAAAACATACAGTGGAACATATAACCTCCTCCTTTTGTGAAGTCGGTTAAAAATGAGTTTCTGGCAACTTCCGCTATTTAACTCTCAAAACGCAGAGCCTCATCCATTATGATCCCTAAATTACGCGACGTACGTACACAATTTCTAGAGCCGAATAACATAATTGTGATTATTGTGAGTCAGTGCAGGGTAACTAGGTTACATTACTAGTAGTTATAGGCTCTAGTAATTGGCCTAACTTAATAAAATAAAAAAATACAATCGAAATGAGAACCTCTTAATGTTTGGGAATCGGTAATTAACAGGACAAGTGCGAGTGCCGCCACATAAGAGCCACAACGTACTCGTATTATTGTATAAAAACTTTTTTTTCGGCGGCGGAAGATTTTAGATGCCGTTTTCGGCCGCACTGAATACCATAACCGCGATCGGTCAAGGAACCGGATCATGAACATGGGATGTGCTTTGAACCCAAATATCATATTGAAACTTCATGTTTAAAACCGATATTGATCCAAAGATAATTTAGTCTAAGGTCACCACGTTATTATACTGTCTGTCATTTCAGTGTCATTCATGTCATATTCTAGATATTTGCGAAGCTAAATTGATATAATTTATTGGATTAATCTGTAAAATTCCAAGATGGTGCAACTAAAACAAGTATCATTGCGGTTGAAATCTATAAAAAATATACAAAAAATTACTAAGACAATGAAGATGGTCTCCGCAAGCAAGTAAAACGCTGTATTTTCACTTTTGTAAAATAATTTCAATATCGTTTCAATTTCTTAGTTTGATTCAATAAATATTCTTATTCGATGAATACAGACGAAATTGAATGTATAATTTTAATGTTGTCAATTGAATTTTGAGTCAAAAACGACGTCTTTTAGATTTACTAGAGCAGAAAGGGAATTGAGAGCCGCCAGACCATTCGGGTACGGCCCACGGAAATTTTACGAGTCAACTAAGTTGGTGGAGGGAGCGGTGGACGCGAAGAAGGAAGATGACAAGAAGGGGGCGGCGGCGCCCGCGCCGGCTCCGGAGGCGCCCGCGCCGAAGGACGACGACAAGGCCCTCAAGAGGGTGTACGTCGCGGTGACATCTGACAGAGGTAAACAAAGTGACTCTCTGCGTTTAGGCCTGACAGATTCTCTGGTTTAATGTATTAAAACAGAGAGCCGAGTCGAGTTCTCTGCCAACGATTTCGTAGCGCTACGCTCGTACGCTCGTACCGTTTGTAGAGGAAAGCGCCTACGAGCAGAGCGCCCGTCTAGCGGGTTCCTGGTTCCTGGCACTGAAAGTGTCACTACTTGCTCGGTGCTAACTCGGCCATGAATGTAGATTGAGCTATTTAAACGATTAGAAAAAATCATATGTCAGCCGTTATGAAAAAACTTTTTCACTTCCCATGCTCGCAAAGTTCGCCTTTGTGCTGGATGTATGGATGTTTTAAAGCCTAAGATAATCGGGCCTAACAGCCACACACACAATAAAATTTCGTAAGATAAACTTGTCATTTGATTTGATTTGCTTTAATAAATTTCACATCCGTGTTTTCCATTAATAAATTAATAAAACCAGATAAAATAGGAGACAATTATTATTTATTTAACGCATTGAATCATTAAATTACTTGGCAGTATGAAGTAGGTACCTGGGTCATTGTCAGATTTAGGTTCGCGTCTCTTCGGTGGACATTGCCAAAGTTAAGGGCTATAAAGCCTAATTTTTGGTTGAACTTTGTATCGGCATAAACGGCGTCGCCTCTTCTATAATTGTACGGGATAATAACATATTAGGGTAACCACAAGCCCTTAACTATTGACCACCGGAAAGACGATTTTTGTTTTTCGGACTGACAATGACCCACCTAAGTCTAAAATGACGTGTCGATAATTAACATAAAAACTTTAAAAAGTTAAGTGACGGGAATTAGCTATTATTTAATTTAATTTTGCAGTTATTTGTTATTTTCTCGCAATCGAAGTGAAAAGCAGTGTTTACTCCACTTTGAATTTTAGCGGATGTAGAACTAACATGGCACCTTAGTAGGTATCTGAAAGAGTAGGTACCTTACTAATGTCAAGCGCTCACGTGTGGATCCATTACCTGTGTAGTAGGACAAGTACCTATAGGTAGAGCAATGGTCTAAATATTCTAAGTATGTATGTATATATACCTATTATAAGCAATCGTTCAGCCCACGAAGTACTCTTTCCAAAAAAACGAAGCAGCGAAGTAGGTAGGTACCTAGAGCACGCAATAATAAAAAGTGCGATGCACGGTGCAGCAACTGTATAGTTTGTTGTGCCTTATACATATGTATACTGGGGGGTAATCACGTAACGTTCCGAACGCGCGTCGGTACAATTTAACTGTCAATTTTCCATATAAAAAGTAACATTTAGACCTACCCGACATTCGTACAATGCGTTACGTGATCGACCTGCTGGAGTTACTGGAGTACCTACTTTATGTTCTATTGTGTATGCGTAATTGTTTTACAATCCTACTTAAAGATGATAACAATTAAACAAAAGATGTCGGCAATAGTTGGGTTTAAGTATTTTTTATCATGTAAAATGGAACAAACTATAAACTAAAAATAAAAAATCATTTTTGCTGACCGAGCTGCGTCATAGTAATCCGTCGAAAAAGCGACTATATTATGCAAGCTACTAGCTTCACATTCCAATGACAGTTTTGTATAATGTCGGTTACCTAAAATGATTTCAACCATAGACGACGAGGATAGATGGGGTACCGAGCTGCCTAGTACTTATTCCGTTAATCAAAAGGAAATAAACGCAAGTCTCTTAGGGTTCTTACTACTACTAGATATTGCCCACGAATTCGTACCTATTTACCTACATAAATTGTAATTCTGACAGGTACGTAGGTAGAGCATTATTATGGAAATGTTAAATTAAAATCCGGTTCGTATTATTTACATGAAAGAATGACAAACTTCAAATGATCCAAAAAGTCCTACATACAGCAAAAATCTACGTTTTTATTTATAGTAAGTAGGTATCAATCGGAGAATATTTTATTCGCCGTTCTTCATAATGTGATTATTTATAAATTAATCGCTCGTTATTGACCCTATTTTATTTGCATGTCCGATACGTGTCAATGCCGCTGCTGGACAACTGAGGCAACAATAAATTACATGTAGAGACCTTTTAAGGTTCAGTAGCAAAAAGGTAAAAAAGGAACCTTCAGATTTAGTATCCACCACAGCTGTGCGAGGTTGCGAGGCTGTGAGCGAGGAAAAAAGACACCAATAGGAAGCGTTGCGCAAGCGAGGCCAGCAATGCTATTGGTGGATTTTTGCTCGCTCGCCGCTTCGCAACCTTGCACTACTCTGGTAGATAGTCACCCTTATGGTGATATGTCTGTCCGTTTCTCACAGCGCTATGTACATACCTATATAATTCAGAAATGACTTTGTGCTATCGATTTGAAACTTGAAAACAAGGCTAAATGTGTAATAAAAATGTATCTTTTTCTTTTCTATAAATAATACAGATACAAAGGGGAGCGAACCTTCAATAACCTCCTCCTTTTTTAAAGTCGGTAATAGAGTAGTTAAGGTGGTTCGATTGCCATACAAAGCGTTATTTGACATTCGCAGGCTATCGGCGTGATATTTTAAGAAACTTATGTAACAAACTTTCTTCAATTGGCTTCCCATTTGCGCCAAATTCCCCCTTTCCTAGAATAAACTTGTATAAACTAGATTAATTTGAGAAAAATAGTTTTCAGAAACTATCACGTGACAAACCAATTTCTCAAATTAATCTAGTTTATACAAGTTTATTCTAGGAAAGGGGGAATTTGGCGCATATAGGAAGCCAATTTATGAAAGTTTGTTACATAAGTTTCTTAAAATATCACGCCGGTAGCCTGCGAATGTCAAATAACGTTTTGTATGGCAATCGAACCACCTTAAGAGGGCGTTCATGTGCACACTAGCGCCAATGGTAAATAATTGTAATTATTTAAATTAACGATAGATATTTAAAAATTAAGTAACTAAGGTAAACGTCCGAGTGCTCGACGCGTAGAAGAAAAATCATGTTAGTTCAAATTTAACCCATATTGCTTTGACATAAAGTGCCCATGCCATACTAGTAGTGGATTAGTCGATCTATGAACTCAAAAGAAAAACGGCCATTTTAACTTTGGACGCAATTCGTACCTAAAGTCGCCGTCAATGGACTTTGCTAATTATGTAAACAAACCGCCATACTGAAATTGACTTTAAATGCCAATTTCAATACATTGTTTGTTTACATCATAGAGGTAGAATAGATAGAGGGAGTCACCCACACATACACACATGAGTGACAAAGATGTATGCATAGGCCCCAAGTGGGAACGAGATACAGTGTCATATTTTCTGTCCCTCATCGCGTATACGGATTTTTTGTTTGCCACCAGCTTGTTTGCCACCACACCTGTCAAAATTTGTACTGAAACTGACACCACCATGACGTCACCGATATAATACGACTAAATTATAAATGACATTAGACGTCAAGAATGTATTAGCTTCTGATACTTCTTAATTTACCTAGTATGGTTAATTTACCATCGTCCCTTTTGGGTATACGCTAGGACGCCATCTATATATCCTCTATCTACGGTTTACATAGTTAGCAAAGTCCATTGACGGCGACTTTAGGTATTCCAATTTGAAGTCTACAGTCTGGTGCAGAGATAAGGGACCCCCCCCCCCCCCCCTGCATACAAACTTTGTATGCCGTTTGTCTGCAGGGGCGTCCCTTATCTCTGCACCTGCCTGTAACTAGGTTGGGTACTTCTTCGTCTTCTCGGTGTTCACTTCCATTCACGTCGATGTTACCTATCAAAATGAGCTACCTAGTCTCGGAAGACCAACTCTCCCAGCAGTTTTGACTAGTTTTGAGGTCTTTCAATAGTTTTACTTACAAGTAGCAATGAGGCAGGTACATATTTTTTACCAACATCTGGGGATAAAAAAAATTACTGATCAATCACACACTCTTTTTTTACATATCCGAACCCGAGATCAGCCAGCTAGGTTTTATGTCGGCGAAAATGTACTGAAACGACATAAAGCCTAGTGTGCTAGCCCTAGCCTTGCTTTGCTTAAAAAAAGAGTGTGTGATTGATCAGTAATTTTTTTTATATTTATAAGTGGAAGGAGAGGTAAGTAATCGTGTTAGATAGGTATTAGGGATTAGTAGCTCCTAGGTATGGTCATTCAATAGCGTGCATGGCGTTCTATAATGCTGCCAATTGCCATCTATTGCCAGTTCATGACAAATCGTGGTTGTTTCACAGGGCTATGCGGTGGAGTCCACAGTGGCGTCGCTCGACGAATCCGCCAAGTGATGACGGTGAAAAATGCAGATGGCGCCACTAACAAGATAATGCTCATAGGGGACAAATCCCGCGCCATGCTGCGACGTCAGTTTGCCCCCAATATCATCATCTCCATTAAAGACGTATGACTTATCAGCTTATCACTATCCTATCCTATACTATTAAATATATTTCCTATACTAATAAACGGCTCTATCGAACGATTTCGATGAGATTTGGAATATAGGCGTTTATGGGGGCGAAAAATCGATCTAACTTGGTCTCATGTCAGCAAAAATTTGTTTTCTCCGTATTTGTTTTCACCCGAGCAGAGGCAGAGCTTGGCCGCTGGGCGTACTTGTATTTACTTATAATTTATAACCTAGCATGGTGCGTCTACAGCCCCCCTATGCTGTAACTTGTTTTAAGCTCACCTCAACGCTCACCCACAATTATACCTTGACACCGCGATGTGCAGTAATTTAGCGAAGGTAGACGTCTAGTTTCGTTACGGGTGAGCAGCGGGGTGAGCCGCATTAACGCGTAGCGAATAACAGCCCTGTGCGGTTCGTACTGCGGTCCTTCAAATTTGTAAAGCCCCTGCTAGACGGTCGCCAACACGCCCCTCCGACCCTTGCCGGTCTTGGTCGGCACCGACCGCTGTAGTATGAAATTTAGCTCCAAACAACTGTCTACACGGTCGGTGCGGACCAAGGTCGCCCAGTTGGAGGGGCGTGTTGGCAACCGTCTAGCAGGGGCTTTGTGTCGCGTCAAATAGTATGACGCAATTCAGCTTAGGTAGGTATATAAATATAAAAGTGATACATGATGATTTTCATATATCGAAAATATCGATAACGTAGGTTGGTACTGAACTGACATGTAGTCAACCTATCCTGATAGCTGATGCAATAGGTTTCCTAAATTTCCTTTAGTCACTCGCTGCTATTTAGTTTGGAACTCTATGGACGATCTAATTAAACTCTAAATATACTTTACAATACACTATACTTTCCAGTATAGTGTATTGTTATTGATATATTGATATTCTTATTGATATCGCAACACGTGTGATTGCGACAATGCTTCGCTTCTTGGAATTTGCTATCAACGTTAGATTGCTACCTACCGCACTCAGGATTTTAGCCTGAGAAAGATACGGTTTCGCTCTATGAAAACACAACAATATATCTATACTTATCAGCCGTATTTTCACACCAAAAAACAAGTTGGGTAATTTGACTAAATATTCATTAATAATCAACCTAAATTTAATACCGCAACGGTAAAAAATAATGAAAGTAATCTATATAAATTCCGTAAAAATCAGGCGTAAATGGTATAAACTTTCTTTACTTAATAATTGACCACTTCTATATACGTTCTTTGGGATACCCGCATAATCCAATTATTTTTGTTAATTAATAAACCTTTAGTAGGCCAGATGAAATTCAATATTATCTCAAGGTCGTAAATATTTCATTAAAATGCCGTTATTTCCTGATGCATATGTAAATAATAATACTGATATCATTTTTGCTTGCGGGTTCATTTTTTTCCTAACATCCGGTCCATAGTTAGTGATTTCAATAGTAAAAGCTTTTAAAATAACATATAAAAGCCGTATACAAATAATTAGCCTGGTATTGAATTATTTCCAAAAAACCGTATCTTGCTCATGCTATTTACCCGAAAGCTTTTGATACTGAACACAAGATATTACTTAGTTCTGAATTGTTTACCGGAGTTAATTGGAATTAACTTTCTAAGTTATTACTTGGAGAAACCTTTATTTATTTATTAGGTACACTTTACAGACATCATACATAATGAGATACAATGGCACACAGCATGATCAGCAAGTTAGCGCATACATTCGACCGCGTGCTACCCACATTGTACAACGGGGTTACTTCGTGTTAGTATTGGATTCCCATGGCCACCTTCTGTCTCCATCATCAGATCAGCTCGATGGTACCATAATATTGAATTGTCATCCAAACTATACCTTTACCCAAAACTCAATCGGTTGTAGATACCTGCTTCAAAATTGAGTTGCAAGATTCCACCCGAACAAACATAGTTACATAGTTACATACATACAGGTAGTTAGGTACATACATTGCAATGTAATAGAAATTTTGTAAAAAAATCGTGGATCTCGTAGAAAAATATAAAAAATATATCTGCAAATGCACACATTATCAAGTAAAAGGTTTTTTAAACCAAGCTGATAGCGCATATATACCTACCTAATACGGCCTATCAAATTTTACGTTCAATTATTGTATGTACCTACGTGTGAGAATTTTTAGTAAAATGTTAGTGATATGACTGAGTTGTGTAAACTAAATGGTAGGATGACGCGAACGTCAACCGCAATTTAATACTATACTCGGTATTTATGAGGTCAATGTTATACTCTTTGCGTTGATAAAGAAAATGCGCGTTTGAAAGCTTTTAAGTAGATAAGCCAGCATATTTTTTTCTGCACAGTTCTTAACCTTGAGATATCTTACTAATTTTTTTAGATTGGTCGACTATCCCCTGTGTTTACTGACGCGTCTCGGATGGCTGCTGCTTTAGTCGAATCTGGATTTACTTATGACGAGGGAGATATTTACTACAACAAGTTCTTCAGCGCTGTCAAATACGAATTAAGTATTATACCTTTCTACAGCAAAGATAAGATAGAGGTAAGGCGGTTTACATACTACTAGATAATTTATCGGTGCCTACATAGCAGCAACGTTGCCGGCGGCGCCCTTACAATGCAACAGCTTGTGGTCCAATTGTCATGTCAAGATTGGTACTTCTAAGGTCTCGTGTAAATGCTCTAAGACTGGTACACTGGTACATGAGTTACTTTAGTTTAGCGCAAGGCTTAACTAGGGTCTAATACCTATCTATTGCTAGCCAGACTTTTAGCGTGTAATCATCTACTGATATGCTTGCCAGATTTCAAGACCATTCAAGCGATACAAGTGTGTGTTAATAGATTTGAAAGATTTTATCTTGAGATAGATTTGTTATACAGGCGGCGCCCAACATGAACTCGTTCGACGACGTGGACGCGGACACGCTCGAGTGCTTCACGGAGTGGACGCTGGCCGCATTGCTGTACTACGCGCTGAAGGAGAGCGCCGCCTCCGAGCAGTCCGCGCGTATGTCGGCCATGGACAACGCCACCAAGAACGCCACCGAGATGATCAAGAAGCTCACGCTGCTGTTCAACCGGACCCGCCAGTCTGTTATCACCCGGGAACTCATAGAGATCATATCCGGGGCGTCCGCGTTGCAGTAGACTTCAAACATACGTGCAAAATATGTATTTGATGTTGTCTATTCAATAATGCGTTTTATCATTGTCAATTGTTTTATCTCACGAAAACCGTACTTTCGTAAGACTTGACTTTCTTATTTGTTGGCGGCGCTCTATGATACACCTAGATAAAGGGAATAACAACCCCGTTTCGTGAGATAAAGCATGTTTATACGACTGGTTTAGCCTTTATGGCGTCGACAACTGTCATCCGTAGAGATCTAACGAACCACCCAAAGAATGAATTTTAAATCAAACTGAAGTTTCAGAGTACTCGTGGATGATTAAAAATGTATTCACACGTACCTCGCGCATTCAACAAACTAAGATCACGCTGTTAATTGCACCTTCATTAGGGACTATAAGGTTTATGACTAATAGAAAAATAAAAATGCAAAAACTAAAACAATTTTTTTTTTATTCTTGTTCGAGTTATTTGTACACGTAAAAACACAGAGTCACACAAATTGCGTTACCGGCCGCCCTTTTTAGGGTTCCGTAGCCAAATGTTAAAAAACGGAACCCTTATAGATTCGTCATGTCCGTCCGTCTGTCTGTCTGTCTGTCCGTCCGTATGTCACAGCCACTTTTTTCTGAAACTATAAGAGCTATACTGTTGAAACTTGGTAAGTAGATGTATTTTATGAACCGCATTAAGATTTTCACACAAAAATCGAAAAAAAAAACATTAAGTTTTATGGGTCCCCATACTCAGAACTGAAACTCAAAAAAATATTTTTCATCTAACCTTAAAATAAACTAAAAATAGATCTTGAAGACACATTCTAACAAGCGACATTAAAATGGTTGTAGCTTCATAATTTTTTGAGATATTTGAATGAGAGTTTCGTCATCTTCTATCTATCTATACATATGACTGACTCACTCACTCACTCACTCATCCACGCACAGCCGAAACTACTGGGGCTAGAGAGTTGAAATTTACACCATAACTACTTTTTACAACGTAGGCAATGGTAAAGAAGGGATTTTTGGAAATTCTACCCCTAAAGGGCTTAAATAGGGGTGCAAAGTTTGTATAGGGGAAACTTTATTTTTTGAGCTAGAGACTTAAAATTTTATATAAGATTACTTATTAGAATACAAATAAAGTACTCTCAACGTTTAGGAAAATTCTGCCCCTAAGGGGGTTAACAAGGGGTGCAAATTTTGTATGGGGGAAACTTTATTATTTTAGCAAGAGACTTAATACTTTGTAGAAATATTACTTATTAGAAGTCAAATAAAGCACTTTCAGCGTTTTAGAAAATACTGCCCCTAAGGGGGTTAAAAAGGGTTGCAAAGTTTTTATGACCGAAACTCCTTTTTGAGATAGAAGCTTAAAAGTTTGTAGAAATATTACTTATTACAATACAATGAAAGCATTTTCAGTGTTTTGGAAAATTCCACCGCTAAGGGTATGAAAAGGGGTGCAAAGTTGGTAAAGGGGATTTTTTGAGCTAGAATCTCAAAACTTTTTAGAAAGATTACATAATAAAATAAAATAAAATACTTTCAGCGGTTAAGAAAATTTCACCAGTTAGGGGGTGCAACGTTTGTAAATATATTTTTTTAGCGAGCGACCTTTGTTGAAAGATTACTTATTACAATACTTACAAATAAAGAACTTTCAGCGTTTTTAAAAATTCCACCCCTAAGGGTGATCAAAAGCGGTTAAAATTTGTATAGATGAAACTTTTTTTTTTTGAGCTAGAGACTTGTAATTGTGTAGAAAGATTATTAATTAGAATACAAATATACAAGGTCCCATAAATCGACGTCAAACCGAAAACGGATGATAAACCGAGTCATAACAGTTATCAGAAAAATACAAAAAAAATTTAACTTATGTTCTTTTAAAATTATGGTTACTTTAAAAATTGAAAATTTATGACGATTGACTAATTAATGAATAAATTAAAAAAAAACAACACAATTTGGATTTTTTTTGTATTTTTATGATATGACTGGTCTATCATCCGTTTACGGCTTGACGTCGATTTCTGGGACAACTTGTATATAGGTAAATTACTTTCAGTGGTTTGGAAAATTCCACCCGCTAAGAGGGGGATAAAGAGGTGCAATGTTGTATGGGGGAAACTACAAAAAATACAAAAAAGTACTGCCAGAGTTTTGGAAAATTTCACGCCTTAAGGGGTTATAAAGGGGTGCAAAGTTCGTATGGGAAACTCTTTTTTTAGCTAGAGACTTAATAGTTTGTGGAAAAAATACTTGCCTATTACAATAAAAAACTTAGTGTTTTATTTATAATTTTTCCCTAAAAAGCGTTCAAAGTTTGTATGGAGAGCAAGAAAATGTTGAAGTATGAGATTTGTAACCTCGATGTTAGCCTGTTTAGACTACAAAACTTATTTTAGCGTTTTTTGAAATTCATCCCCTAAAGGGGATTATAAGGGTGTTCAAAGTTTGTATGGAGAGCAAGACATTTTTAAAGTATTTGTAACTTCGGTTTTAGACTGTTTGCTAAACTACTACAAAACTTATTTCAGCGTTTTTTTTAATTCATCGGCTAAGAATAAGGGGTTCGAATTTTTGGAAGTAAGAGATTTGTAACTTCGGTTTTAGACTGTTTAAGTGTTTACTTCTTCATCTTCATCCCTTCCCGTTCAAATTCCATTCATTTACTAAAATACTAGGTACAAAACTAATTTCAATGTTTTTTTTAATTCATTCCTTAAACATACATTTAGACGATGACATGGTAATACGCGGACGAAGTCGCGGGCAACAGCTAGTTGCAAATAAATGTTTTGGTTATATTTCCTCTTTCAAAGATGTGACTGATGCATTTAAAAAACGATTCTTGCAGCCATCAAATTTTATTAATTAAAAGCGCTATAGAACAGTTTCTAATTGTTCTCTACTTGTGCTATTTTAGTATAAGTATTTTAGAATATGGATATCTATTTATTTATTTAATCGTATGGCGATCTGTAATGCGATATTTTTTATAGTTGCGTCTGTTTCGTGTTTGTTGCGTGTTGTCGCTCATTTAGCACCACCCAGGGGACACGTGCAGGGTTATATTGATATACTGGGGCTCTACGTGTTGTGCAGAATAATACTCCCATACAAATTTGAACCCCCTTTTAAACCCCCTAAGAGGTTGAATTTTTCTAATCGCTGAAAGAACTTTTTTCGTAAACTTTTAAGTCTCTAGCTCAAAAAAAGTGTTGCCCATACAAAGCTTTCTTAACCCCCTTAGGGGTGGAATTTTCTAAAACTCTGAAAGTACTTTATTATTCATTTTAATAAGTAACATTTTGAATAGTTTTAAGTCTAGTAAAAAAAAAA
The DNA here is from genome assembly GCA_963854355.1 of Epinotia brunnichana. Taxonomy (NCBI): domain Eukaryota; kingdom Metazoa; phylum Arthropoda; class Insecta; order Lepidoptera; family Tortricidae; genus Epinotia; species Epinotia brunnichana. Next base: position 38,725,301 of record OY977935.1, on the reverse strand, counting down.
GTTTTTCCCACACAACACTGGCTACCCTTCTTAAGGATCTTAAGGATCCCCTTGAGGATGGAGTTTTCTAAAACGCTGAAAGTTCTTTTTTAGTATTCTAATAAGTAATCTTTTTGCAAAGTTTTAAGTCTAACTCAAAAAAAAGTGTTGCACATGCAAAGCTTGCTCTCCTTTTTAACCCTATTAGGGGTGGAATTTTCTAAAACGATTTGTGTTCTTTTTTGTATTTTAATAAGTAATCTTTCTACAAAGTTTCAAGTCTCTAACTCAAAAACATAAACTTTCCCTGATAAAAACTTTGCACCCCTTTTTATCCCCCTTAGGGATAGATTTTTTCAAAACGCTGAAAGTCTTTTTTTTGTATTTTTATAAGTAATCTTTCTACAAAGTTTTAAGTGTCTAGCTCAGAAAAAGTGTTCCCCATACAAACCTTGCACCCTTTTTTAACCCCCTTAGGGAATGATTTTTGTAAAACGCCGAATGTAGTATTTTTCATGTTCTAATAAGTAATTTTTCGTCAAAATTTTAAGTCTCTATTAAAAAAAAAAATGTTTTTCCCATACAAACTTTGCACCCTATTTTACCCCCTTAGGGGTGAAATTTTCCAAAACGCTGAAAGTACTTTCTTTGTATTTAAATAATCTTTCTACAAAGTTTTAGGACTCTAGCTAAAAAAAATAGTTTCCCACATACAAATTTTGCACCCCTATTTTAGCCCCCTATTTTTAGGGGTAGAATTTTCTAAAACGCTGAAAGTACTTAATTTGTATTCTGATGACTAATCTTTCTACAAAGTTTTAAGTCTCTATTTAAAAAAAATATTGTTACCCCCATACAAAATTTGCACCCCTATTTTACCCCCTTAGGGGTAGATTTTTTTAAAACACTGGATCTAGGTACTTTATTTGTATTCTAATGAATAATTTCTCTACAAAGTTTTAAGTCTCTATTTAAAAAAAAGTAGTTTTTCCCATACAAACTTTGCACTCTATTTTACCCCTTTAGGGGTAGAATTTTCTAAAACCCTGAAAGTTCTTTATTTGTATTCTAATGACTGATCTTTCTACAAAGTTTTAAGTCTCTATTTAAAAAAAAATGTTTCCCCCATACAAACCTTGCACCCCTATTTTACCCCCGTAGGGGTGGAATTTTCCAAAACGCTGAAAGTGTTTCATTTGTATTCTAATAACTAATTTTTCTACAAAGTTTAAGTCTATAGCTCAAAAAAAAAAGGTTCTCCCATACAAACTTTGCACCCCCATTTTACCCCCTTAGGGGTAGAATTTTCAAAAATCCCTTTTTATCCCTAGCCCACGTTATAAAAGCAACATACTGTGCAAAAATCAATTCTCTAAGATTAGTAGTTTCGGCTGTGCGTTGATGAGTGAGTGAGTGAGTGAGTGAGTGAATAAGTCAGTCAGGACATAGGCATTTATTATGTACTAGCTGTTGCCCGCGACTTCGTCTGCGTATAACATGTTATCGTCTAAATGTTTGTTGAAGGAATGAATTAAAAAAAACATTGAAATTAATTTTCTACCTAGACTTTTAGAAAACAATCTAAAACCGAAGTTACAAATCTCTTACTTTCAAAATCTCTTGCTCTCTATACAAACTAAGAACCCTCTCTGAACCCTCATAGTAAACAGTCTGAAACCGTAGTTACAAATTTCTTACTTTAAAAATGTCTTGCTCTCTATACAAAGTTCGAACCCCCTTTTAACCTTCTTAGGCGATGAATTAAAAAAACGCTGAAATGAGTTTTGTAGTCTAAACAGGCTAAGATTGCAGTTACAAATATCATACTTTAAAATTTTCTTGCTCTCCATACAAACTTTGAACGCTTTTCAGGGAAAAATTAAAAATAAAACACTCAGTTTTTTTATTGTAATAGGTAAGTATTTTTTCTACAATCTATCTAGTCTCTAGCTAAAAAAAAGTGTTTCCCATACGAACCTTGCACCCCTTTTTAACCCTTTAGCGGTGAAATTTTCCAAAACGCTGGCAGTAGGTATTTTTTTGTATTTTAATAAGTAGGTACTCAATCTTTCTACAGAGTTTTAAGTTTCTACCAAAAAAAAATTTTTTTTTTTTTCTTGGTTAATCGGCGATCAGTCGCGAGACTATAAGCTGATTTGTTGACAACAAGTGATTTAGTGACTTGTAGGCGTAGTGGCCAGTGCCTCTACTGTCCTTTCACAAAACATTCTTTCTGTTTAGTCGCATCTGAGTAAGAACAGGCTGTAGGAGTTGCGTTGCCAGGGGATTAGGGTGCATAGTCAGGCGTTTTTCTATGCCTTAAAAAACCAAAAAAAAATGTTTCCTACACAAACATTGCACCTCTTTATCCCCCTCTTAGCGGGTGGAAATTTTCAAACCACTGAAAGTAATTTACCTATATATTTGTATTCTAATAAATAATCTTTCTACACAATTTCAAGACTCAAGCTCAAAAAAAAGGTTTTCTCCATACAAATTTTCACCTGTTTTAATCACCCTTAGGGGTAGAATTTTCCAAAACGCTGAAAGTTCTTTATTTGTATTGTGATAAGTAATCTTTCAGCAAAGGTTTGTCGCTTGCGATCTTTTTAAAAAGGTTTGAGATTCTAGCTCAAAAAAATCCCCTTTACCAACATTGTACCCCTTTTTCATACCCTTAGGGGTGGAATTTTCTAAAACGCTGTTTTTTTTTTATTTGTATTGCAAAAAGTAATCTTTCTACAAACTTTTAAGCTTCTATCTCAAAAAGAAGTTTCACTCATACAAACTTTGCAACCCTTTTTAACCCCCTAAGAGGCTGAATTTTCCAAAACGCTGGCAGTACTTTATTTGTATTCTAATAAGTAAGCTTTCTACAACGTATTGAGTCTCTTGCTAAAATAATAAAGTTTCCCCCATACAAAATTTGCACCCCTTGTTTACCCCCTTAGGGGCAGAATTTTCCTAAACGTTGAAAGTATTTTATTCGTATTCTAATCTCCACTTATAATAAATCTCTAAATTAAAAAAATAATCAGCCAGTTTGAAACTAAGCTTTCTGTGGTACGAATGTTCTCAGCATCCCATGGACGGAAAAATATGAAACATTTTATATAGGTACATAATTATTCCAGCTGCAACTTAGGATAGTTTTTATCCGACTGCGACAATTAATTTATTTTCCGTAATATACGACTTCATTTAATTTTTCATTTATTATTCTTAAAGTATATCGCCGCCACATCTGTCAGCTAAAAGAAACGTCAAAATCACAGTAATAAGAAATACTACGGACAAAATGGCGGAATTGCTTTGCCTTTCTTTCGCCTATTAATAATTTTAATCCCGTCTACGATATACATTGACGAGACACATAGGTACCAAAAGCAAATATAAAATTAATCGATTTTGATATGCGAACTTATATGCGCAAATGTCGAATTAAGGCGTAATTTGTACAAATGTAACATCAAATTCGAACAATATAAACTTGGTTTTTTTGAATGACACGCGCGCGCGCTCTTTGCGTATTCAGCCAAACCACCGAAAACCGAAACTCGAAGTTCGTATATCTGATGGCCTACCGCGAACGGCATTCGAAGTTTTCCCTCTCTGTCGCACTTATGAACGAACTTTTAAGTATGACAGAGAGGGGAAACTTCGAATGCCTTTCGCGGTAGGCCCTCTGCATTCCTGTCATTTGTTAGTGCGATAGAGATAGAGATATTTTCGAATTCCGAAGTTCGTGGTTTAAAAGAAAATACGGATGTCGGATAGATCTAAATTAATATTTTATGTGTGAATATGGTTAAAGATATTTGGAAATACTATTGTTGTTATTGTTTTAGTATATTTGACTAGCTTTAAGTTTAATATTGTACGTCCGAAATGGGCAAGCTGTTGGACTTTATTTTACCCAAAACAACTAAATGTACACAGTTCTGACAATAAAGAAATCTTATTTTATCTTATCTTATCGAAAATAGGGATGTAGACACTAAACAAAATAATTATAATGTTGTATTATCTCGAAAAAAAAACAACGCAAGAGGCTATATAGGTAATCACTAAGTTATAAGTGTATAAAGTTTTAAGAGTTGCGTCTCTTTTCCGCAAAACGCACCTTTATAATGAAACGATTGTTTTTTACTATGACGCTCGAGGATCGTGACGTCACGGTCCCTGATCGTTTTCTTACTCTAACAAGCGACATTAAAACGGTTGTAGCTTCGTAATTTTTTGAGATATTTGAATGAGTTTTTCGTTTCTCCTTTCTTTTTAAGTGAGAGGAAATAATCCATACTATCCATACTTCCATACTAATATTATAAATGCGAAAGTGTGTCTGTCTGTTACCTCTTCACGCCTAAACCGCTGAACCGATTTAGATGAAATGAGCCCCGGGGAAGGACAAAGGGTAGTTTTTATATCTGAGAGGCTGAAATTGGGGGTGGAAATTTGTATGGAGCTACTTAAACCGCTGCACCGATTTAGATGAAATTTGGTATATAAATAGTTTGAGTCCCGGGGAAGGACATATAATAGGTTTTATCCCGGAAATCATCCCCTAAGGGGGTAAAAGGGGGGGGGGGGGTGTGAAATTTGGATGTAATCTATTTTGATGAAATTTGGTGTAGATATAGGTTAAGTCCTGGGAAAGGACATGGGATAGTTTTTACCCCAGAAATCATCCCCTAAGGGGGTAAAATTAGGGGTGAAAATTCGGATGGAACCCATTTTAATACAATTTGGTATAGAGATAGCTTGAGTCCTGGGAAAGGACATAGGATAGTTGTAATTCCGGAAATCACTCCCTAAGGGGGTGAAATGGGGGGTGAAAATTTGGATGAATCCCGTTTAGATGGAATTTGGTATAAAGGTCGTTTGAGTCCCGAAGAATGACATTAGATAGTTTTTATCCCGAAAATCATTCCCTAAGGGTATGAAATAGGAGGTGAAAGTTGTGGATAAAATCCATGTACCTAGATGAAATTTGGTATAGAGATAATTTGAGACCCTTCAAAGGATAAATAATAGTTTTTGCCTCGGAAATCATCCCTTAAGATGGTAGAAGTTTGTCTGCATTATATTTTCTAAGTATAAGTTCTACGCGGACGAAGTCGCGGGCAACAGCTAGTAATTAATCATTTGGTATTTTCGCAGGCGACTCAGCGCTACTTCTTAAACAAAAAATATCATGCGAACGTTATCATAACTAAGTTGCTTCTTGTTGCATGTAACCATTCAACAATTATCCGTTTTTGTTGTCACTGTCACATGGCTGTCGTCCGACGTGACGCACGATGGCTAAACACTGCAATGTATTCCTAAATTGACTAATCGCATCCATTTGTGTTGGGTAATTGAAAATAGGCTGACATTTTGGGTACTTAGCTGTAATTGGATCCGCAGTTGACTATGCGCATACCGGGTTTTGGGCACGAGTTTTGGTAAAAAAAACCAGCCAAGAGCGTGTCGGGCCACGCTCAGTGTAGGGTTCCGTAGTTTTTCGTCCGTCACAGTAAGTGTGTGAAATTATTTTGTATTTTTTTCAAAAACTATTCAACCTATCAAGTTCAAAATAATTTTCCTACAAAGCTTTTATAAAGTTCTACTTTTCAGATTTTTTTCATATTTTTAAAACTTATGATTCAAAAGTTAGAGTTTTTTTTTACTTCTGGAGCGATTATCTCCGAAAATATTAACATTATCAAAAAATTATTTTGGAAAACCCCTATTAATTTTTAAATACCTACCTAACAATATGTCACACGTTAGGGTTGAAATAAAAAAAAACACTCCCCACGTTACCTATAGGGGAGGTACCCTAATCTCCACTTATAATAAATCTCTAAATTAAAAAAATAATCAGCCAGTTTGAAACTAAGCTTTGTGTGGTACGAATGTTCTCAGCATCCCATGAATGGAAAAATATGAAACATTTTATATAGGTAGGTACATTATTATTCTAGCCGCAACTTAGGATAGTTTTTATCCGACGGCAACAATAGGGAACATTACGCAAAGCTCTTCGTAGGTGGCGACACTAGCAGCGTTGACATTGTATCTCGTTCCCACTTGCGGTATTGTCTATGCAAGCATCCTTGTCACTCATTTGACAATCAGTTGTGCATGTGTGTGTGAATCCCTATATTTCAATACTGATTTACTATTAGTGGTAGTGCTGCCTCTGGCGGCAGAACATGGCAGTAATGTTCCCTATTAATTAATTTTCCGTAATATACGACTTCATTTAATTTTTCATTTACTTTTATTGAAATCAAACGCTGCTCTAACTGTCAGCTATAAGAAACGTCAAATTTTCTTCAAAATGGCGGAATTGCTTTGCCTTTCACTTTTAAATTAAATAATTAAAAAAAAAAATTTAATCCAGTCTACGATAGACCTTTACGATACACATGCCAAAAGTTAAACCATAAAAAAATATTCGATTGTGATATGAGAACTTATATGCGCAAATGTCGCATTATGGTGTAATCTCTATAAATGTATCAACAAATTTGAACAATATAATCATATTGTTTTTTTGAATGGCAAACACACGCGCTCCTTGCGCATTCTGCCAAAGTGCCTGCGGCGCTACCACGAAAACCGAAACTCGAAGTTCGTATAACTGCATCCCTGTCACTCGTGTATTGTTATTGTTATTGTTAGTGCGATAGAAATAGAGAAATATATATAACCGAATATTTTCGAATTCCGAAGTTCGTGGTTATAGCTCAGGAATCGAAACTACACCAGAAAAGCCGCGTCCGCTGCGCCATGTTTTCGTGGTTTTTAAACGTCAAACATGTTTTGCCAATCAAAACAAAACCCTATTTGTTTGCCGAACCTGACGGAAAACATGTTAGATGTTTAAAAACATGGAAAACATTGGTGCAGCGGACCCGGCTGTAGGTAGACACTAAATAAAATAATCATAATGTATTTTCTCGAAAAAAGGATAATAGAGAAAAAATCAACGCTAGAGGTTATATGTATAGGTAATCACTAAGTTCCAAAGTTTTATGTTCTGTCCCTTTTCCACAAAACGCACCTTCATATGAAACGATTGCTTTTTACTATGACGCTCGAGGATCTTGACGTCACAGTCCCCGATCGTTTTCTCACTCTAACAAGCGACATTAAAACGGTTTTGAGATATTTGAATGGGATTTTCGTAATTATCTATATCTACATATAAATGCCTACTCGTATGTCCTGACTGACTCACCCACTCACTCATCAACGCACAGACGAAACTACTGGGGCTAGAGAGTTAAAATTTACACCAGAACTACCTTTTACAACGTAGGCAACGGAAAAGAAGGGATTTTTGGAAATTCTAACCCTAAAGGGGTCAAATAGGGGTGCAAAGTTTGTATGGGGGAAACTTTATTTTTTGAGCTAGAGACTTAAAATTTTGTATAAATATTACTTATTAGAATACAAATAAAATACTTTCAACGTTTAGGAAAATTCTGCCCCAAAGAAACAAGGGGTGCAAATTTTGTATGAGTTATACTTTATTATTTTAGCAAGAATTTTAATACATTGTAGAAAGCTTACTTATTAGAATACAAATAAAGTACTGTCAGCGTTTTGGAAAATTCAGCCTCTTAGGGGGTTAAAAAGGGTTGCAAAGTTTGTATGAGCGAAACTTCTTTTTGAGATAGAAGCTTAAAAGTTTGTACAGCGGATTGGAAAATTCCACCCCTAAGGGTATGAAAAAGGGGTACAATGTTGGTAAAGGGGATATTTTTGAGCTAGAATCTCAAACCTTTTTAAAAAGATTACATAATAAAATAAAATAAAATACTTTCAGCGCTTTAGAAAATTCCACCCCTTAGGGGTGTATAAGGGGATGCAACGTTTGTAAATATATTTTTTTAGCAAGCGACAAACCTTTGTTGAAAAATTACTTATTACAGTACAAATAAAGAAATTTCAGCGTTTTGGAAAATTCCACCCCTAAGGGTGATTAAAACGGGTGAAATTTGTATGGAGGAAATTTTTTTTTTGAGCTAGAGACTTGACATTGTGTAGAAAGATTATTTATTAGAATACAAATATATAGGTAAATTACTTTCAGTGGTTTGAAAATTTCCACCCGCTAAGAGGGGGATAAAGAGGTGTAATGTTTGTATAGGAAAACTTTTTTTAGGTAGAAACTTAAAACTCTGTAGAAAGATTAAGCACCTACTTATTAAAATACAAAAAAATACCTACTGCCAGCGTTTTGGAAAATTTCACCCCTTAAGGTGTTAAAAAGGGGTGCAAGGTTCGTATGGGAAACACTTTTTTTTAGCTAGAGACTTGATAGTTTGTAGAAAAAATACTTACCTATTACAATAAAAAAACCGATTGTTTTATTTTTAATTTTTCCCTGAAAAGCGTTCAAAGTTTGTATGGAGAGCAAGAAAATTTTAAGTATGATATTTGTAACTTCGATCTTAGCCTGTTTAGACTACAAAACTTATTTTAGCATTCTTTTTAAATATATCCCCTACATGGGATTATTAGGGTGTTCAAAGTTTGTATGGAGAGCAAGATATTTTTAACGTAAGGGATTTGTAACTTCCGTTTTAGACTGTTTGCTAAAATACTACAAAACTTATTTCAGCGTTTTTTTAATTCATCGCCTAAGAAGGTTAAAAGGGGGTTCGAACTTTTTATAGAGAGCAAGACATTTTTAAAGTAAGAAATTTGTAACTACGGTTTCAGACTGTTTTCTATGAGGGTTCAGAGAGGGTTCTTAGTTTGTATAGAGAGCAAGAGATTTGTAACTTCGGTTTTAGATTGTTTTCTAAAAACTAGGTACAAAATTAATTTTAATGTTTTTTTTTCAATTCATTTCTTTAACAAACATTTACACGATAACATGTTATACGCGGACGAAGTCGCGGGCAACAGCTAGTAAGTAATATTTATACAAAATTTTAAGTCTCTAGCTATAAAAAATAAAGTTTCCCCCATACAAACTTTGCACCCCTATTTGACCCCTTTAGGGGTAGAATTTCCAAAAATCTCTTCTTATCCGTTGCCTACGTTGTAAAAGGTAGTTCTGGTGTAAATTTCAACTCTCTAGCCCCAGTAGTTTCGGCTGTGCGTTGATGAGTGAGTGGGTGAGTCAGTCAGGGCATTTATATGTAGGTAACGAATATGTAGGTAAATGACGAAAATCCCATTCAAATATCTCAAAACCGTTTTAATGTCGCTTGTTAGAGTGAGAAAACGATCGGGGACTGTGACGTCAAGATCCTCGAGCGTCATAGTAAAAAACAATCGTTTCATTTGAAGGTGCGTTTTGTGAAAAAGGGACAGGGGGCCGATTTTTGACTTTCGAGCGCTCGAAAATTAAATAAAAGTAAATACGATTTTTGTGTAAAATTGCAGGCAGTAACTTTCGACCGATAGAATTGAATACGAGTGGTCAATATCACTCGCTTTTCAATTTTCTATCGCTATTTCAAAGGAGCATTTCGTAATTTTTGTCAGTTTTCGAGTGAAAGATTCGAGCGCTCGAAAGTCAAAAATCGGTCCCCAGAACATAAAACTTTGGAACTTAGTGATTACCTATACATATACCTAACCTCTTGCGTTGATTTTTTCTCTATTATCCTTTTTTCGAGAAAAATACATTATGATTATTTTATTTAGTGTCTACCTACAGCCGGGTCCGCTGCACCAATGTTTTCCATGTTTTTAAACATCTAACATGTTTTCAGTCAGGTTCGGCAAACAAAAAGGGTTTTTGTTTTGATTAGCAAAACATGTTTGACGTTTAAAAACCACGAAAGCATAGCGCAGCGGACGTGGCTTGCGGGGTGTAGTTTCGATTTCTGATCTATAACCACGAACTTCGGAATTCGAAAATATTCGGGTATCTCTTTCTCTATCGCACTAACAATACTCGAGTGACAGGGATGCAGTTATACAAACTTCGAGTGTCGGTTTTCGTTATAGCGCCGTAGGCACTTTGGCAGATTGCGCAGAGAACGCGTGCCATTGCCATTCAAAAAAAACACATATTTGTGTTAATTATATTGTTCAAATTTGTTAATACATTTTTTGAAATTACGCCATAATGCGACATTTGCGCATATAAGTTCTCATATCACAATCGAATATTTTTTTATGGTTTAACTTTTGGCATGTGTATCGTAAAGGTCTATCGTAGACTGGATTTAAATTATTAATAAGTGAAAGGCAAAGCAATTCCGCCATTTTGACGAAAATTTGACGTTTCTTATAGCTGACAGTTGGAGCAATGTTTGATTTTAATAAAAATAAATGAAAAATTAAATGAAGTCGTATATTTCGGAAAATTAATTAATTGTCGCAGTCGGATAAAAACTATCCTAAGTTGCAGCTAGAATAATAATGTACCTATATAAAATGTTTCATATTTTTCCGTTCATGGGATGCTGAGAACATTCGTACCGCGCAAAGCTTAGTTTCAAACTGGCTGATTCTTTTTTTAATTTAGAGATTTATTATAAGTGGAGATAAATAGATAGAAGATAATGAAACTCCCATTCAAATATCTCAAAAAATTATGAAGCTACATCCGTTTTAATGTCGCTTGTTAGAGTGAGAAAACGATGAGGGACTGTGACGTCAATATACTCGAGCGTCATAGTAAAAAACAATCGTTTCATATGAAGGTGCGTTTTGCGGAAAAGGGACAGAACATACCCCCTCTTAAAACTTTGGACTCTTATAACTTAATCATTACCTATATAACCTCTTGCTTTGTTTTTTTCTCCATTTGAATATATTTATTTTAAATTCTTTTTCGAGAAAATACATTATGATTATTTACCATATTTTCGATTCCTGAGCTATAACCACGAACTTCGGAATTCGAAAATATTCGGGTATCTCTATCTCTATCGCACTAACCATACTCGAGTGACAGGGATGCAAATATATGAACATTGAGTATCGGTTTTCGTGGTAGCGCCGCAGGTACTTTGGCTGAATGCGCCGAGCGCGTGCCATTGTCATTCAAAAAAAAACAAATTCGTGTTAATTATATTGTTCAAATTTGTTGATTTCATTTATTGAAATTACGACATAAAACGACATTTGCGCATATAAGTTCTCATATCAGAATCGAATATTTTTTTATGGTTTATATTTTAGCATTTGTCTCGTAAAGGTCTATCGTAGACGGGATTTAAATTATTAATAAGTGAAAGGCAAAGCAATTCCGCCATTTTGACGAAAATTTGACGGTTCTTATAGCTGACAGTTGGAACAGCGTTTGATTTCAATAAAAATAAATGAAAAATTAAATGAAGTATTATATTTCGGAAAATTAATTAACTGTCGCAGTCGGATAAAAACTATCCTAAGTTGCAGCTAGAATAATAATGTACCTATATAAAATGTTTCATATTTTTCCGTTCATGGGATGCTGAGAACATTCGAACCGCGCAAAGCTTAGTTTCAAACTGGCTGATTCTTTTTTTAATTTAGAGATTTATTATAAGTGGAGAAAAAATTATTTACTACAATAATAATAAATCATCATCTATTGTGTGTTAAATTACATGTTTTATAAATTCTTGGTATTATTTATAAAAATAAACAGTTCGAATTCGGTCCGGGTCCGGATTCGGTTTGGTTCGGATGGCAAGTGCAAACAAATTAAAAACAAAACAAACCATAAGCAATAGCTGTCACATTTCCGATTTCCCACCAAAATACAGTTCAAAATGAAAAGACGAAAGATGATAAACTATTAGTCCTAAACTATTAAGATTTTATTCGTGTTTGTGAAGGCAAAAGTGTACTTACGCTCCTTTTAAAATGGTCAAAATAATAACTGCACTCCTGAAGAAATTGTGTGAGTAACAAAAGTACGAATAGAAAACTTGCTGCCTGAAAAGTTTAACTATTATATTCTGTAGTCTGCTATTTATTTAAAAAAAAAACCCGTGGCGTCTTTAATTGCGATGCTCGCCAAGGCTCGCATCGCAACCCACGCCACTCGCGTTTTAAGACCCTTCTTATAAAACAGTTGCATAAAATACTATAAAACGTATTGAACCATTAAATGACTTGGCAGTATAAAGTACCTAAGTCTAATATCACATGTCGAAAATTAAACATAAACTTTAAACATTGTGACGGGAATTAGATATTATTTTATTTTGCAATTATTTGTTATTTTCTCGCTATCGAAGTGAAAAGTCTCAGGTTAAATGGCTCGTTTTGCGCTTGTTGTACAATCTCCTATTTATCTTTATTTAGGTTAATTTTCTATAATATTCAAGATAAATCATACAAAAAAAGACAATGCATGCTTCATTTAAATCTATAAAATTACTTCCGGATGGAAAGTTTGTTGGATTTTTATACAAAACATCTTAGAATAAAATAACGTATTAAAATTAAACAAACAAAAAACGCTATTATAAATTAATGTTTTTCAAAACCGTATTTTTCCTGGAGTATTAATGCCACTGAGGATTGAAGTTAGGCAAAGCGTGACATAGGCACAATCTGGGGGCACGGTAGTGCCCCCGCCAAGTCGAGCAAAATATAGAGGCACGACCGTACCATCCTTTTCTCGAAGCCATTTGGCCATTTTCAACATTGTTTAATTTTGTGCTCGCTAAAGAACCCTGAATTTTCAGTAACATGTAGGGCATAATATGGCTTAGATATATTCTCAATAGCATTCAATTTGAACTATTAGTTTAAGAACTAGTGTCCGTCAAAGTTCCTTAGTCTTGTCACTGACATACTCATTGATAATGATCAACGTAATTCTAAGGTACTTCTAGCAGACCCACAAGCTCCAGATTTTAAACATAATTAATTTTTAGCCTATCAATTCAAGTTTCAGAGACATACAAACCGCATAAGTAACATTGTAATCCTGTTCAAATACATGCGATTACAAAGTTACTTTTGCAGTTACTGCAAATAGTAATAAGAAGGTAGGTACAGTGCACTATACTATGTATTTGCATAAGGTTAGTGTTACATGTACAATGCTCTAGAAAACTCTACAAACGTTATTTGCGGTTGGTAAAATAACATTTCCATACAGTCTATGCAATAGTACATTACTATAAAGGCCGGGAAACGAAGGGTTGCCGGCCAAGTAGATATGCGGCCGGCAACCCCGTTCCTCGCCGAGATTTGTATAGTGCTTTTCTCAAACTTGCAATGAAATAAAAAGTAGTCAATTTATTTATTCGTACAACTAAATAATACGCTTCTGATAGCTGTCAGTGCTGTCACATCGTAACCTATAATTGTGTCCCACATTTGCTACTAACAAATATTCCGCTTATTCCCTAAAATAAGTATTCGTGTATAGTTACATGAACTTATATCTAACTATATAGACGAGGCACTACAACAAAGAAAACACTTATAATTTTTATGAAATTTTCATACGCCGTCATGTACGTAATTTTTGATTTCGGGGGCAGTAAATTATTCATAGCTACTTCTGCTCGCAATTCCGGAGGCGTACAGTTCAATTCCATATCATTTTTGTCCGAACTCATTTCGAAATCGATGACTTTTATTAGAAAGTTTCAAAATAATTACGAACTATTGACAAATCCGGCCAACAATAAAAGAAAACTTTTTTCAATTTACGCGCCAAACTTTTTTTTAACCTGTTTGATGCAACATTTTAGCCGGTGACATTAACATTAGTCCTAATCTTATTTTTTTTGCTGATTGAATGCCAAGACGTTCTGTCACAATTTGACGTATATAAACAAAAGACGGTTGTTTTGCAGGCCTAGGTGTGTAAGGTTGTATGAAATTCCTTTACATATCATCTTCACTAGTCGCACCGGATACGTAGTATTTCCGGACCTAATTTGAAGTAAGTCATGTCAACATTTCATTGCAAGTTTGAGAAAAAGTATTATTCCCAGCGGCATTCATAATTTGAATGTAATGATTACACAATAACCTACAAAAAGAAGTGTGATCCCATAAAAACATTCTATGTAAAATATAAGCCAAGTCTCGAAACTTTTCTCTTCGTTTTAGGTATGCAAAAATTTATTAATGCAGTAAAGTTGTGTGATTCCCAAGAAGCAGAATTGTATTTAACAAGCAAATAAAAAATTATAAGAATGCCTGACTTGGCTCTGCGAAATATCTCACTACTTTTTACGGTGGAAGAGTATCTATCGAGACTTGGCTTATTTTTTACAAGGAGTGTTTTTATGGGATACGTTTTAGGCAGGCGGAGAACAAAGGCCACTCTGAGTTTTGGTACTTCTTAAAATTTTCCTCTTGGGCAAAGTTCCCCCTGGTGGCAAAGTAGGCATGTTTGACGGTATATGTTCTAAAAAAGCCTTTTCTTTTAAATAGAAGTATTTAACCCTATTAGTATTTAGTTAATTTAGTGCAATTGAGCAGGATACATTTTTTAGCCTTCGCAGCCGCAAAATTCAAGATCCATAAATAACTTTTCTTGTACGAGTATGCGTGCGGATCGGTTCGATCATTCACTGGAGCGAAGTTCTTAACTTCTTACTAATAGCCAATTTTTCTCTATTAGCCGAGGTCAACTTCGATGATGGATGAGACATCCTCACACACGACAACCAAATGCGTTGTAAATGGTTAGTGATCGTCGTGGTTATCCAGGAACTCCTCGTAAGCTGCGTGCGTCATCAGCTCGTTAAGTTCATCGGTGTTCGACACACGCACTCGGAACAGCCAGCCCTCTTCGTAGCACGCTGTGTTGATCAGACTTGGACTGGAGTCCACCTCGTTATTCTTTTCTGTTACCTTTAATTAAGAAAAAAGTTAGTTTTATTGCGTCTTTTTCAGTTTTTTTAGTACGTCGTTTATGAGTTTATAACCGACTTCAAAAAAAAGGAGGAAGTTCTCAATTCGGATGTTTTTTTTTGTTTTAATGTTTTTACCTCAGAACTCCGTCGTTTATGAACCGATTCGTACAATTCTTTTTTTAATTGAAAGAATATGCTTCCAGATTGGTCCCATTGTTTTCAAAACCCCAGTTAGATGATGGGAACCATAAGGAATTGAGGAAACTCCTCAAATATATGAGGCACGCGTGTAGTAATTTCGGTATTTTCTATTATAACTCATGTATTTACACCCGGAAATCATAAATTTGGTGATGGTGGAAGTGATGATGAAGACCACAGATGGCTCGTGGAACTTCTCAATGATGTGCCTACTTCAAACTAATAAAGTTAGTCACAGATTCTGATATGATTGCGTTGAAATAGCAAACAATGAAGTGCCAAGGGTAATTCTGAGATCCTTAAGGAATCGACGGAAATCCTCAAATATTATCGACTCACATACAGTGATTTGGTTTTTCTCTCTAATAATCAACGCATTTGCTCTCGGAAATCTAAATTATTTTATGCCTTGGTGTCTTTGGTTAATATGCCAATGGCCAAACAGAAGCTTCGACGTTTTACGGTATCGGTCGGACACTGATCAATTATAACCAGAATATGTCTAGTTGTCTACTTAGTCGATATGACAGCCGACAGTTGACCGGCAGATCATGACAAGGTTATATTTAATAATTTACTTTAAAAACAAAGTTTAAACCGACTTGCATTCAGTAGGTACTGCGCCAAGCCACATGGTACATGAAAATTTCCACATTTCCTTTCCATTTACCACATGAACTGCTTTCCGAGAGCAAATGCGTTGATTATTACAGAAAAAACCCAAGTTGCTATATGTGGGCTGATAATATTTGAGGAGTTCCGTCGATTCCCCAAGGATCTCAGAATTAACACTTCATTAGTTGCTACTTCAATGGAATCATGTCAGAATCTTTGACGTACTTAACATCTTTCAGGAGTTCCATAAGTCATCTGTCTGTGGTCTTCATCACCAGTTCCACTTCACCAAAATTATGAATTCCGAGGGTAAATACACGAGTTATATAGAAAATACCGAAATCACTACACTCGTGCCTATAAAACTTGAGGGTTGCCCTCAATTTCCCTGGGACCCCATCATCAGATCCTTAATTGGTGACAATGGGACCACCTCGGGAGTATACTCTTACAAATAAAAAAGAATTTTGGAAGTCAGTCCTCAATTCACGGAGAAATCGGCGATCATACATTACATCTTTGAGGAGTTCCATAAGTCATCTGTCGTCTTCATCATCAGTTCAACTTAACCAAAATTGTGATTTCCGAGGGTAAATACACGAGTAATAATAGAAAATACTGAAATCACTACATGCGTGCCTATAAAATTTGAAGGTTGCTTTCAATTTCCCTGGGACCCCCGTCACCATATCTTAAATTGGTGACAATGGGACCACCTCGGGAGTATACTCTTACGAATAAAAAATTAATTTTGGAAATCGGTTCACAATTAACGGAGAAATCGGCGAACATACATTAAAAAAAAACATACATACAGTGGAACATATAACCTCCTCCTTTTTTGAAGTCGGTTGATAAAAAAGATAAAACTGTTTATTGCAATTAAAATCATACATCGTTATCGCGGGAGCAAAAACGATTTGACAGTACTGAAAGATTATGACAAATAGTCAATAACAGAAGTGACACTCGCATCGGCAAACATTTATACCTACGAGTTCAACATTTACAAATTTTCTTTCAAATGTCTAACCTTCGTACTTGACTTGATTAGTAGGACATACTTAAATAGATTTAGATTACCTACGCAACCTCTTCAGTCACTTTTCCTGCTACTTTAGATATTTGTCAGTCCTTGATTGGTTTGTAGCAACATAATTAACTAATACTGGATTTTGTAGGAACCTAGTGCTTTTAAAAATGCCTCGAAGGAAAATAACGTGTGATGAATTTATGGTTTATGGTTGACACGTTGACTTAAAGGTAATCGTACAGTGGAAGACAAGGTTATTTGACCTTTTCCAGCAAAAATTTCGTGTCTTACACTAAACTTCTTGAAGGCTTAGAATGCGTGAGCAGAATATACTCGTACTGTTTTCCAGCAAAAAATTCGTTTCTTACACTAAACTTCTTGAAGGCTTAGAATGCGTGAGCAGAATATACTCGTACTGTTTTCCAGCAAAAAAATCGTTTCTTACACTAAACTTCGAGTGAGTCAAGGGACTGGCGTACGACAGAGAGAAGTGGAAAATACTCCACCGACAAGAGGATAACTCTTAAATTTAAAGAGAGATACACTAAACTTCTTGGCTAAGAATGCGTAGGCAGAATATACTGTTTTTTCTAAATAGACATTCTGTTATACACGTTCTTTAACCGATTTGATTTAGCCCCCGCGATAACGATGTATGATTAAAATATATATTTATGTACAATATATTATATCACTGGAAAATCTCTCAAATCGTACAGTCGCCATCACATACATAGGTACACTATAGGTGTTCAAAAATATCGGCACATGCACCTTAATGCCTTGAAAATAGAGGTGTGTTCCGATGTTTGTGAGCTGCTTGTTTGCTCCGATGTATGTGATGGCGACTGTACGTTGTTTAGGATTCATTACGATGTCATTTCCTTTTGCCCAATCTATATCTACTTCTAGATCTCAAAATGACAGTATTAGTTACACTCCATTTTTCTTAGGCAGTCGTGTAAAAAATGCCTTAATCACCTAGTGCCAATATTTTTTCTCAATACACCATATATTTAAAAGAATCCGGCGTTTTGAGATAAACATGTTGTTAAGTTTTGTAATTATGAAATTAAAACATTCCGTTCATCAGTTTTGACAATAAAAATTATCTTTCTGGGATTTAGTTATTTTGAGATCTAGGAGTATTGGAATAATGGGCAGTTTTTTTTTATTTTAGTCATTTTGAGAAACCCAAGCAAATTGACCAATAGGTAGGTACAGTTGTTACATTTCACGAAGGCGAGTATGCGCGTTGCTATTAAATACTATATTATATATATATATACAGGGCGTCCCACGCCTATGCCACATGGATGGAAAGTACCTTGAATATTGTAGATAGAAAATTTTACTAAAAGAAGATATTAATTTAATTTAAATAACAATTTAAACTGAAACGGGAAACGAACCCGCTACACGAGAAAAAAAATTACTCTGTTGCTTTATCATACCGATCATAAGGATTATTTTTTGCTCCATAACATAGTGTCAGAAATAAAAGGAAGACCATGCATTTTAACATTTTAATTCAAAATTAATCAATTTAATTTATCAAATGCTCAAAATGAGTCCCACTGACTAAATCATTTACGCGTCTTTCGGCAGATTCAGGATACAGCAGAAATTTGATTGGACAGATACTCGATTTGTTGCATACAACCAGGTATACCATCAGCCAAAGCCAGAGTCGACCAGGTTCAAAAAAGAATCGCTTGCCAGCTATACGGCTGGAACCAAAATGCGCCTTTAAGGTGATCAACTCTGGCTTTGGCTGATAGGACCTACTAATTACGTATCTCTTAATAACTTTATCATGCACTTAAATTATAATAGGGAAATGATGCGTACCTACTTCTCAAGTGGGTACTGATTCATTCATTAGTAATTGGTACTTTAAAATGATAATGTCCGTTGTATGTCCTTACGGCAATGTCAGGTTTTCATTTTTCTGGACAAAATTTCACATCAAATGTTAAAATGCATGGTCTTCCTTTTATTTCTGACACTATGTTATTAAGCAAACAATAATCATTATGATGAAGCCTTTCGATCGGCATGATAAAGCTACAGGTATTTTTTTTCTCGTGTAGCGGGTTCGATTCCCGGTTCAACCATGAAATTATTTAAAAATCTATGAATGCAGTTTAAATTGTTTAATAAATCAAAATAATGTCTTCTTTCAGTAAAATGTTCCATCTACAGTTTTCAAGGTACTTTCCCTCCATGTGGCATATGCGTGGGACGCCCTGTTTAGTCCTCCTCGTCGTATCCGACGACGGTGACCCTTACAATTTCCTCTGATGAGCACGAATATGATCTCGCAAAGCCGAACTTAGTTTTAAATGTCCGGTCACATTGTGTGCAGTATAGCTGGCCCTGGTTATTGTAATTATATGCATTGGATGGTCTAGGTCGAGTCTTCCGTAAATGGCGCTTTTGGTCCAGGTGTTCAAGTCGAGCTACTTCAAACGAATAAACTACTTCATACGAATCGGTTCATAAATGACGGAGTTCTGAAATAACAAACATTAAAAAAAAAAATACATCCGAATTGAGAACCTCCTCCTTTTTTCTGAAGTCGGTTTAAAATACGTACTGTGCCAGACACGGGACTGTATACTTCACTGGCTGCCTTGACGCTCTCTAGAGCCGCGCACTCCTGCCCCGCGACCAGTTCGGCGCCAACCTCGGGCAGCTGGCAGTATACCACTTCGCCCAGAGCTTCCTGAAATTATTAGGATGAAAATAAATATTGCTTTAACACTTTGAAAAAGTGACCATTTTATGGGAGATTGGGGTCATACAGAGTTATTAAAACAAAAGACGTATTTTTATCACAGATTTATGCAAGAGAAGCAGTGTAAATACGGATTATGACCCCAATCAATAAGGCTTTATAGCCCTCAACTTGGGCTTTATCCACAGGAAAGGACCTAAATATGCCATTTACCACTTAAACATCATATTCGTAACTTAACAATAAAAAAAATGCGAATCTTAAAGCCAACAGAATTTTAAATACTTTTAAGATAAATACTGTCACCAGCATTAATATCTGCCACAACAAAGCGTGCGTAAATATCTGACACGTCTCTATTTCTACATTGATCCAGCCCCGCTATTCTTTAACTTGTTTTAAGTTCACCTCAACGCTCCCCCACTGATATATCTTGACGCCGCGCTTCGTAGTAACTAAGCGTAGGTAGAGGTCTAGTTTCGTTAGGCGTGATGGGTGCATGTCCGCGTAAAGAATAACAGCCCTGGTGACAGTACCTACTTAGGCCGCGCGTTTACCCACAGGTGGAATGGTGCGTGACACGAAGCGCGAGATGTCAGGCGACTATGGCATATCCTGCATCCGCCGCCGCCGGCCATATAGATAAGTATAGTCGCATATTATGTCAGCTCGCGTAACGTGTCGCGCAACGCAACGCGTTACGTAAACGCGAAATTGTCTCACGTCTTCGTATAAGTATAACACGTGGGTGGCAACAACTCATTTCAATAATTCCTAATATAAAGTGTAAAAAAATTACAATACTCACTTGTGCATACTTCGAAATCCCAATAGTGCCAATATTATTGCTAACAGATATCCATTCGTGTCTCTTAGTGAAAAATTTGACTGAAACAAAATTTCTGTTTAAAATTCAAGATTTAAAGTGAGATGCTGGAATGATAACCTTAATCATTCAGGATCCACGAAATAGAACTCTGGGGCATTGTAGCATCAGCGTAGTCGAATACAGGGCGGAGTATTAGGTATAGTGTCTGAGTAAGCGCAATTTTGGTAGGAATGGGAAGAAATTTCCGAATCCTGCTCAGGGAAGTGATTGCAGCAACATCTTCGTGCTGACCTCGCTTACTTGACGCACCCAAGATAAAGTTCGGTCTATGATAACGTCCAGGTTTTTAACTTGCTGTGCTGTGCATATGAAATCAAAAATTGGCATAGTCAACAATGAGTCCATAACTACGACTCCAGTTTGAGATACTCTCAAAGTTTTTTTATTTATTCAGAAAAAGAAATAACATTTTACAACTTTCATAGGTATACACTCGCTAAACTGTGACGTTTGATGGCGAGAAACGCTCATGTTTTATAATACATATAATAACCTATTTACTTAAATCTAGCATTTTTTAATGAGATTTACGATTTACATTTACATTCTTATTTAGTAACATTTTTCTAAGTCAATGATTACAGTGCCGATGACAGTCGAAAGATCATCAGCGACACGCTGCGAGTTAATTTGAGGGTCATCGGCATAAAATTGATAATGTGAGTAAAGATTCTGCGCAATAGAATGAATGAATATTGAAAATAGCAAGGGAGATAACATGCTGCCCTGCGGGACACCGGCTATCGTGTCACACCAAGCAGATACGGTCAGGGGTAGGGATCGTCCACCTTTAAACGCTGCCAACGACCGTTTAAATAACTATACGAAACCATTACTGCAGGAGATACGAGTATACTTCAGCTTTTATTATTAGTATAGATAACTATGTGGACTCTAATCATAATCATCACTAATCAAAGTTTAAACAGACCATAAGAAATAATGGACAGCTTTGCAGTTTTTAGTAAGCGGTTGCAAAATTTAGTATCTACCTGTACTTGCTGTGCTGTGTACAGCCTTGAAGTAGTTCATTACAGTAGTTCTTGCCCTCACTCGCTTCGCCGCAACACTGATAATACTAGCCATTGCCATGGCTGTTGAACTCAAAAGGAAAAAACAGCTACCAAATGTCTGAAATAAAGCGTTCATATAAAAAAACACCGTGTTAGTATATAAATAATTAGAAATAAGATTGAATCAAAATATACGTATACAAATTTATTGTTAACTGGGATACCAATCCGCTTATGTAAACAACTAATTGACGTTGTTTTTGATAACATTTAATATTATTTAGTATTACTCGCATCTAAACGAGACGTCTGCAATCGTAAGCGCCGTGAACTAGTGTCGGGTGCCCGCGAAACATTCATAAATAACGATAGCGATAATGATAATTGTATGGGACCCAATTAACGTCACCGATATTGAATAACAGAGGAAACCTTTTTCTTAGTGTCCGACCGAAACATGTTTTTTTGCCGAAACCGAAACCGGAGGTTCGGCTTTGGCTCTAGTTTCGGCCGAAACCGAAACCGAAACTTTTGTAGACTTGTTAAAATCGTTGAAAAAATTACATAAAACAGCTTTTATACACATACAAGCTTTAGCCCGCAACTTCGTCCGCGTTGATTTCGTTAATTGCTTTAGAGGATAATTGCTGTAAAAGTATTTCAGGCGTATGCTTAAACATCGCTCGCCCGTTACAAGTTCCCCCCACCTTCTCACCCCTTTAAGCGATTATTTCCGGGATAATAGCTATCCTATGTCCTTCCTAGGGTTTTAAACTATAGCCATACCATGGTATGAAAAAGGGGTGCAAAGTTGGTAAAAGGGATTTTTTGAGCTAGAATCTCAAATCTTTTTCGAAAGATTACATAATGCAATGTACATGGCTTTACAAATGAATAAAGAATAAAGAATAATAAAATAAAATAATATACTTTCAGCGTTTTAGAAAATTCCACCAGTTAGGGGTGTATAAGGGGGTGCAACGTTTGTAAATATCTTTTTTTAGCGAGCGACCTTTGTTGAAAGATTACTTATTACAATACTTGCAAATAAAGAATTTTCAGGGTTTTTGAAAAATCCACCCCTAAGGGTTATCAAAAGGGGTGAAAATTTGTATGAAGGAAACTTTTTTTTTTGAGCTAGAGACTTGTAATTTTGTAGAAAGATTATTTATTAGAATACAAATATACAAGGTGTCCCAGAAATCGACGTCAAGCCGAAAACGGATGATAGACCGGACCGAGTCATAACAGTTATCAGAAAATTTCAAAAAAAAATACAACTTTTAAAATTATGGTCACTTTAAAAATTGAAAATTTACGACGATTGACCAATAAAAGAATAAATAAAAAAAAAACCAACGCGAGTTGGATTTTTTTTTGTATTCTTATGATATGACTTTGGTCTATCATCCGTTTACGGCTTGACGTCGATTTCTGGGACACCATGTTTAGGTAAATTACTTTCAGTGGTTTGGAAAATTCCACCCGCTAAGAGGGGGATAAAGAGGTGCAATGTTTGCATGGGGGAAACTTTTTACTAAGGTAGAAACTTAAAACTCTGTAGAAAGATTAAGTACTTGCCTACTTATTAAAACAACAAAAAGTACTGCCAGAATTTTGGAGAATTTCACCCCTTAAGGGGTTTAATAAGGGGTGCAAAGTTCGTACGGGAAACACTTTTTTTAGAGACTTAATAGGTTTTGGAAAAAATACTTGCCAATTACAATAAAAAAAACTTAGTGTTATATTTTTTATTTTTCCCTGAAAAGCGTTCAAAGTTTGTATGGAGAGCAAGAAAATTTTGAAGTATGAGATTTTAAACTTCGATGTTAGCCTGTTTAGACTATAAAACTTATTTTAGCGTTTTTTGAAATTCATCCCCTAAAGGGGATTATAAGGATGTTCAAAGTTTGTATGGGGAGCAAGACATTTTTAAAGTAAGGGATTTGTAACTTCGGTTTTAGACTGTTTGCTAAGCTACTACAAAACGTATTTCAGCGTTTTTTTAATTCATCGGCTAAGAATAAGGGTTTCGAATTTTTGGAAGTAAAAGATTTGTAACTTCGGTTTTAGACTGTTTAAGTGTTTACTAAAAGACTAGGTAGGTACAAAACTAATTTCAATGTTTTTTTTTAAATTAATTCCTTAAACATACATTTAGACGATGACATGGTAATACGCGGACGAAGTCGCGGGCAACAGCTAGTTTTATCAATAAAGTTCTGAATCTAAATCTGAAATATAAACTTTCACCCCCTATTTCACCCCTTAAAGTGCGAATATCCAAGAATGCTTCAAGGTTACCTTTTTTTCTTGTGACCGAAAAGCTAAATCTCAAATTTATTAGAACTACCTTCAAAAATAACGAAACTTTCATACAAACTTTCACCCTTCATTTCACTCCTTTAAAGCACGAATATCCGATAATGCTCAAGGGAAATATATTTTTATTTCAAAAAAGCCAAGTCTCGAATTTCATAGATCTACCTTCAAAAATAACTGATTTGTGTACAACGTATTATCCTCAATTTCACCCCCTTAGGGGTTGAATTTCAAAAAATCCTTCCTTAGGGCGCCTCTCTCTACGTCACTTGAGGAATATGTAATGTGTTCTAAATTTCATGCTGGTAAGTATACTACTCAAAAGAAAATAGGGGCCACTAAGTATTTTGATTGCTACGTGAAAAATATAGTAAACAGTAATGTATATTTATTCAAATAACATGTAACAAGGCTTTTGTTTTAACTTATGCTAATAACCATTTAATTGTGTAGTCAATTGTTTCACTTATTTCAATTAACATGAAATTAGTCCATTGTCAACAGCAAAAACTAAACAGAAACTCTTTGCAAAACAAAACAAAAACTGACACAAGCTGTTTTTTTTAATGGTTTACTAACGGGTGTGTCCTCCTCTCCTGTTTTCACACTCCTGGAGCCTTGAATGCATACTCTCGATTAAGTTTCTGATGTTTTCATCAGGTATCTCTTCCCACGCACGTTTCAGAGCATCCATAAGCTGTTGCTGGTTGTGAACCTCTTGTTCATGCTCCCTAACCCTTCGTTTTAATTGGTCCCACATATGCTCTATTGGATTTAAATCCGGACTATACGCTAGCCATGGTGGGACACGAATATGGGAGTCATCCAGTACAGTCTGAGTGGCCCGAGCTGTGTGTGGGCGGGCATTGTCATGCATTAACCAGAACCCTGGCCCCACTCTCTGTGAGAATGGAATCACATGAGGCCTGATGACTTCATCGATGTACCGTTGTGCAGTTACTGTGCCTTGATTTAAGAAAACCAGCTCAGTTTTGCCTTGTAAGCTAATCCCAGCCCAAACCATCACACTAGGACCTCCAAAGCGGTCAATTTCCTTGATGCAGACATCGGAAAATCTCTCACCCTGTCGTCTCCATACTCTAATCCGCCAATCATCACTACAAAGCTTCACTTTACACTCATCTGTGAAGAGCACCATACCCCATTGATTCATGCTCCAATCTGAATGTTCGCGGCAAAAACTTAAAACGATTTCCACGTTGAACCCTAGATAAAGGAATTCGTACTACTCGGCGTCTAAACCTTTGCTGGTCTTCATGCAGTCGATTACGTATCGTTTGGTCACTAACACGAGTCCCCGTTGTCAACCATAGGCGATTTTGTAACTTACGTGCCGTCACAGAGCGCTCTCGACGGGCACTCAATCGGATGTAGCGATCCTCTTGTGCCGTAGTCGCTCGCACCCTGCCCGATCCAGGCCTTCTTGCAACACTGCCAGTCTCTTGGAACCGATCCCACACATTTTGGATGGCTCGGCGAGAGAAACCCAACGAAAAAGCTACAGACCGCTGTGAATGACCTTCAGCAATCAATGTAACGGCTCTGGTGGCAGTAATGGTATCCATATGCCTTCGTTGACGTGGCATTATTAACAAAAGATGTTAAAAGAAGCAAAAGATGGACAGAAATAGTTTTTTAACAGAATAAAATTTGTGATTCTATCTGAAAGGAATTTGACCTGAAACTCGTTTTTTTTATTTGCTTCAATTTCTGGCCAGCTGTAAGACTTAAACACCAGCATTAAAGAGGTTGGATACTGAAGGAGACCGGACATCATTAATTAGTCACTTATGAATTAGTTTACATCTAAAAATTTACTCAAAAACAGAAATATGTAAGTGGCCCTTATTTTCTTTTGAGTAGTTATATTTTGCGGTTTAGGCTGTGCGTTGTCCGTCACTCTATAAGTAACGGTCCAATTTTATATATGTAATAGATGTAATAGATTAACAATGTAACACCTGAAACCCGTGAAGGTTGTATAAAATAAGACAAGGTTTATTACAAGGCAACATCTAATAACAGGTATTCTGGTATTAAACATGTAGCCAACATGTACGGTCAACCAATTTGATTCCTAGGCCACCGTAGAACCCTGTCATTTTAACTGCTACATAGCGACGCAATAATCCTATAGTTACCCGTATTGACATAGCATTTACAACGGCAAGGTTCTATGATGGCCTAGGAATCAAATTGGTTGACTGTACATGTACATGTTACCAACTCCCATTTAAATCGGACACTTTACGCTCAAGTTGTAGACGATTATATATAGCTAGGACAGACTGTCCAGTTAGGTAGGTCCAACTATGAGAAAGAGGTCAATCGTCGAATCCGACTCGGCTGGGCAACATTTGAAAAGCTACGGCACATTCTTTTCGTCCAATATCCCGCAGTATCACGCAGTGTGCAGTGATGACGTATGGCACGGAAACGTGGTCGCTTACTTTGGGCGTCATAAGAAGGCTCAAAGTCACCCAAAGGGCAATGGAGAGGGCTATGCTGGGAGTTTCTCTGCGCGATCGCATCAGAAATGAGGCTATCCGTAACAGAACCAAGGTAACCGATATATTAGCCTTCTGAATCGCTAAACTTAAGTGGCAATGGGCGTGGCACATTGCACCAGAACCGATGGCAGTTGGGGCGGAAAGGGTCTCGAGTGGTGACTACGTACCGACACGCGCAACGTGGGTAGGTCCCCCACAAGGTGGACCGATGGACCTGCTAAGGTCGCGGGAGTCCGTTGGATGCGGGTGGCGCAGGACCGGTCTAATGGCACTCTTTGGGGGAGGCCTATGTCCAGCAGTGGTCGTCTTTCGGCTGATATGATTATTATTTTGGTATTTCCCGGTTGTGCCGAGCGCACCCGAAGTTAGCCGAACGCGACCCAAAGTACCGTTTCGTAAGTTTCGGCGTGCCCGAAATGTTCAGCCATTTTTTGGCCGAAACCGAAACCAAAACAGAACCTTCGGGCGGACACTAAATTTTTTCTAAATCTTTGTAGAGGTCAAATTGTCTATTTACGTAGAGTAGAAGCAAATGAAATAGGTACGTAGCTACTAGAGATGTACCGACTAGTCGCCGACTACTTAGTCGGGAAAGACGGGCTATCCGGCCACATTTTATACCGTAGTCGGCAAAAAATACCGAGTATTCGGCAATTTATGACTCACTGGAAAACAAAAAAAATATTACCAATATTTTCTTCATGTTTTATATTTCAAGAAATAGGAACTTTTAATTTTCATCAAAAAAAAAAGATTTTCCGACTACTCCGTCCACATTTATAGTCGACGAATAGTCTGCTACATCAGCGGCGATTAGTCGGCTAGTCGCAAAACCCATAGTCGGCCCATCTCTATTGTATTTAGCTGCACACCGCTTATACCAATTTTTTCTAGTAGGTAGGGTACGTACGAACGTGTTCTAGTGATATCGTACAGTCCCCGGCATCAATATATGATGGAACAAAGGCCGCAAAAATATCTGATGACAACTGTATTCCTAGAGCCGTTAGAGCGTGTCAGATATTTGCGCTTATTGTAATGTTTAGGTGGAATTGGTGGGATAGGCTGAATGATCACCGCCATTCAACTCGGTCACTGCTAAACAATAATTTACTTTGAAAACAAAGTTTGAACCGACTAGTGAGTACCCAAATTGCTTTAAGTTTGCCTATAAAATTTGAAGAGTATCCTCGATTTCTCCAGGATCCCATCATAAGAACTGGATTTGGTGACAACGGGACCAATCTGGAAGTATATGCTTTCAAACAAAGAGATAATTTTTCAAATCGGTTTATAAATTATTGAAGAATTGAGAACCACCTCCTTTTTTAAAGTCGGTTCAAAAAGTTTAACAACGCTTCAGATATAATTAACAACTTAGAAAAGTCGAAAAACCCCCGATGTTTTCACGTAGCTAAAAACCATCTCAATCACGTCAGCTTTCGGATAAAAAAAATCCATTCGTTTAGGAGCTACGATGCACAGACAGAAACACAGCCACACAGATACAGAGACACACAGACACGTCAAACTTATGACACCCCTCTTTTTGCGTCGGGGGTTAAAAAAAATAATAATTCCTATTCACGAACTACTTCCAGAATAGGGAACATTACTGCCATGTTCTGTCGCCAGAGGCAGCACTACCACTGTAGTAAACCAGTATAGAAATATAGGGATTCACACACACATGCACAATTGATTGTCAAATGAGTGACAAGGATGCTTGCATAGACAATACCGCAAGTGCGAACGAGATACATTGTCAACGCTGCTAGTGTCGCCACCTACGAAGAGTTTTGCGTAGGTAATGTTCCCTATTCCTTCATTGAGTTTTTAGGTTTTTCGTGGGCATAGTTTAACTTTAATCGCTAAGTATTCAGTTCGAATTGACGGCGAGCGACGCTAGCCTACTCGAATAGTACAGAGAATTTGTCATTTCGCTAATTAATTAATTGAATATTTATTGATACCATTTGACTATTTAACCCATGTGGTACCTACTTACTTCATACAAGGCTAAGTTTAGTATGCCTACAAGAGGCGTTTTTGAAATGTTAAATTGCCTACTTATTTGCTATTTATTGCTCCTAGCAAATATTCAAAAGGACGCGTCCTTAGACCATTTGCAGTAGCCCCTTGTTCCAATTTTTTTTTTTTTTTGATTCGGAGATATTTTTATCTAAAGTTATGACCTCCAAGTAATGTATCTTGGCACCACAACATCATAGCACAGCAGTCAATGGAGATGTTGAGGTAACATCATGTATAATGAGTCATAATAGTTTTTTCATTTTTGTATTCAAAAGATATTTTTGTGATTTTTAAATTTTAATTTCGTTTTTTAGTGTTTTTAATATAAAAAGTTACATATTAGCACTCCAGAAGAGTAGAACAATACAAGTAAACTTATTTTGAAGAAAATAAAATATCAAAACATTTTTTTTTCAATTTTAACCACGTGGAAATAATTGTCCATAAGCTTAATAATCAACCGTTTAATTTTTTTCTCCTATTACAGGCCACACACTGTATACTACTGCTGAACAAATGATAAAAGCGGCGAAAAATATTAAGGTGGTTCGATTTCCATACAAAACGTTTATTGACATTCGCAGGCTAACGGCGTGATATTTTAAGAAACTTATGTAACAAACTTTCATAAATTGGCTTCCCATTTGCGCCAAATTCCCCCTTTCCTAGAATAAACTTTAATAAACTAGATAAATTTGAGAAATTGGTTTGGGACGTGATATTTTGGGAAAACCATTTTTCTCAAATTAATCTAGTTTAAACAAGTTTATTCTAGGAAATGGGGAATTTGGCGCAAATCGGAAGCCAATTGATGAAAGTTTGTTACATAAGTTTCTTAAAATATCACGCCGTTAGCCTGCGAATGTCAAATAACGTTTTTTATGGCAATCGAATCACCTTAAACATGGCCTAGTAAGTAGATATTGTCACATACTCGTAACTATTTAAATATTGTTATTTGTGTGTTTAATCGATAACGTTATCAGTAAGGCGGCATTATCTTAACAGCTCAGTCCGCGGGGGGTCAGTCAGGCAGAGATAATTAAGGCGACGCATCGCTATATGCTTCCTGCGTGCGGTGAGCAAATTCTAGAAAAGTTTGTACATACATAGTTACCACCTTAATTAAGTTAGCTTTCATTATTCCTTTTTTTGTTACCAATTTAATGAACAATTTTATATGAATTGTATTGCTATTTTTGGTAATTAAGGTTGTGCTATGGAGGATAATATATAACACTGGAAGTATACCAAAAGACTTCACACTTACCAAAACAGTAGCCTTGCCCAAAAAAGCTAATACCTTAAAATGTGAATAACATAGGACGCTAAGTCTGATTTCATATGTATCTAAAATACTCCTTAAGATTGTACAAATCAGAATACAAAGACAAATAGAGAACATTTTGAGTGAGGATCAGTATGGATTCAGGAAGAATAAGGGCACAAGAGAAACCATTCTAGCATTAAGACAAATAATAGACCGAAGAATGGACCTGGGACTGAACACACATATTGCTTTTGTAGACTTATAGAAAGCGTTTGATAAAATTAATTGGAAAGGAATGATAAAAACCTTGAAAGATATTGGTTTGGATTATAAAGATAGACGAATTATCTGCGAGCTGTATAAAGTACTAGAAACACTTATAGAATTAGGAACAGAAAAGTTGCAGGCGAAGATTCGGCAAGGGGTTAGGCAGGGATGTCCACTCTCCCCACTCATTTTCAATGCTTTTATAGAAACAGCTATAAGAAAAATCTGGGAAATGACTGACGTGGGTGTCAAATTCAATGGCCATACGATTAAATTTATTAGATTTGCAGATAATATAGCGGTAGTTACAAAAACACACCAAGATTTTCAGCTACTGCTTAATACTATGAACAGCAAATTTAAGGAATTTTCACTAAATACTAACACAAATAAAACTAAAATCCTAAAAACATCCAAAACAGGTTTGCCGTCACAAGAAACTATAGAAATATACAATATTCAGCTTCAGAACGTAACTAGTTTTAAATATTTGGGCAGTGTCATCACAGCAGACTCGAGATGTACGCAAGACATAAATAAAGATCAAAATAGGCTTAACGAAACAGGCTTTCTACAATAAAAAGTATCTGCTGACTGCAAACATATCCCAGAAAACCAAGAGAAAGTTCATCAAAACCTTTATATGGAGCATAGCGTTATATGGGTATGAAGCGTGGACCATGACTCAAAGAGATAAAGAATATTTGGAAGCATTGGAAATGTGGTGTTGGCGTAGAATGGAGAAAATTAGCTGGACAGAAAAAATCACAAATGAAGAAGTGCTGAAAAGTGTGGGAGAGAAAAGGCGACTGATAAAAACAATAGAGAATAGGAGAGGGAAAATGGTTGGTCACCTTATACGACATGACGCTTTTATTAATAACATCATGGAAGGAAAGGTAGAAGGCAAGCGAAGAAGGGGAAGACCAAGGATAAGTTACATGAAACAAATAAAAGAAAAAGTAGCAGTCACGTCGTATAAAGAGGTCAAGGAGGCGGCCCTAGATAGAGTCAGATGGAGGGAGCTACACCGACAAGAGTCTAACTCTTAAATTTTTGATGAAGGTTCTGCTATCCTTATACTTTCTTAATTGTAAAGTATCTCAAACCAATTGTCTTGATTTTTTTAAAGAATTGGTAAAAATAAATGAATAATAAAAGCTAACTTAATTGACGTGGTGACTTAAGCTCAGGTACAGTCACCCCGTCCTGCCATAGCAAAGCGGGCCAAACAATCTGACTCGTCCTAACGGCCCGGCTCTAGACTAGAAATAGGACCGTATCGCCTATTTATACGTTCTTTGTTGTGACAGATATAATGCCAGTAACTTAAAATTAATTTCGTGGATCTTTTACTTAAGAGGAATGCCTATCTGCGATTTTCCCATACAAACGCTCTCGACTGTTTCGTCCCTTGTTTTTGAACCTAGAGCAATGATTTTTTCAAATAAGCTCAATATCATCATTCATCAATATATATGCCGCTATGTTTCGCTTTTTTGGATCTTTTTTATTTTAAAGAAACTAACAGCGCCTCAAAAATCCCAAAAACGGCTTAATTTAAATGGCTGCTGAAAAAGGCGCAGTATACAAGCTTAGATTATTTCTTCCTCTAGCAGTTTCCAAAATTTTATGATGATTCGTTGCGTTTTGGAGGAGGAAACGGTCGAGAGCAAAACCACGATTTTTGAGTATTTTGCGTGGGAGTTTTAGTTCGAGCTGCAGATGTCCTTATCGCATAGACGCTCCCACCGCGCCGCCCACAACAGCGCGACAGAAACATTGCGTCAAAATTTTGAGATTTCTAAAATTGCTCAGCTAGGCATTGCTCTTAATGACAGTAATACCGCTAAAAGTCAACGTCAGCTCTAAACGTTGCTATTGATCACCTATTGATATAGAGTTGTCGCTCTGCGCCTTAATCCACTTACCAAATGTTTTGTTTATATTTCAACAGATATTATTCCAGTAAACATGTGAAGTAATTAAATATTTCATCATGTTGTGTTACTTATCGTCTGACTTTCATTTGCTGAGACGCTGCCTGTGACGGGACAGGGACGCGAGGGTAGACCATAAAGGCCTCCACAATTGTCGCGGTGACATAGGTGGAACCTCGAGCCATTGTGATAAGGACAGCTGCACTGCTGCAGCGTCGACTAAAAATCTTATGTAAAAAACTCAAAAATCGAGGTTTCTTTCTCGACTGTTTCCTCCCCGAAACTAATAATAATAATGGTAACAACATTTTGGAAACTGAATTAGAAGGAAATGTTAAAAGTCGTTTGATGTTTACGCTTATTAGTACAAGCTTTGCTTAGTTTGGGACTAGGTTGATTTGTGTAAGATTGTCCGCAAATATTTATTATTATTATTATTATGTATCTCCGATTTAAATTCACGGGGCGAACCCCGGTCATTTGGAAGGCGTGCGTGGGGATATAGATCCAACACGTAGAGGCCCTTTGGAGACGAAATTTAATGTCATGTAGTACACCTGCTAGAACCCATTCACGGGTACATCGGTAGATACCCGTGAACTGGTCCCAGCAGGCGTTGGAGCTATTGTAGGAAAATGGAAAAGAGAATTGGGTCTATGGTGATGACATTTGGGTGGACAATAAAATTGGGTTATTACAAAGTGGTCCGGACACCTGCCATAACAATGTTATCCACAAGGTTATCGAGGCAGGCGGTGACTAGCCGCTCATAAGATGGGCCCCTAAAAATGCCGTCGTAAAGACGGCCAGGGGCAACACCGGGTGAGCGGCTCAGGGGTGTCGAGAGGTGGTGCTGCGCTTTCTCCGAAGTTACTCGCGGCGTTATGCCCTTTAACACTTCCACCCCTGGAGCATATAGCTCTGACGACTCCTCTCTGGACGGCCAATGAAGGCAAGCCAGAGCTGAGAGTCCTGCGGGCCCCCTTGGGGTTCCACTCCGACCGACGAAGACACGCCGGAGACGGAGGCCCTGACCGACTCTCGGGAGCACTCGGGTCCGTGGGGTCGTTACTCCCCAACAGCTCGCCACAAGCTGCCCTGCGGGCTTATTATTATTATTATTATTGCTGACAGATTTTCATAAAAGTTGAATTGAAATAGGTCATTTTCAGCATTTTTGTAGCAACCTAGAACTTGTAAAAATAAGAATATCACAAAAAGCAATAAGTAGGTACATACCTACTGATACAAATATTTATGATATTGATCTTATTTAAAAAAAAAACACGGTTAAAATCCTCGAAGGAAACAGTCGAGACCGTTTGTATGGAAAAATTACCAGCGACCTTTTAATATACCGTGTTTTCTCCGAATTCAGCGTTCATAAGGTAAGTAGGTACTGCTTGTTTTAACCCCTCAGGTAACGTTCCAGTTTTTTCTATGCCCTTAAATCCTTCTATCTTTTACTTTTTTTTTTAAGTTGAATTTGTGATTGACTTTTAACTTAACCCTTTCAACGCCAATAACACCTAAAGCTGAAGTCAGCTATCAAAGCAACCTTCATATTATAAGGTTTGTATCAAAAATGATGTTGGCGTGACAATGTCTCTTTTGGTCCTTCGTCTTGGGAGGCGAAAACGGTACGGGTACGGTGCAATTGTGTACGTACCTAAATAAGTACCTACTCGTACCTTTATCTTCGATGTCGATAGAAACTGCACAAACTTCCTCACTAATAGGTACTGAACAGGTATCTATCGGGAATAAAGAAACAAAACCCTTGAAGAAATTTATTTATTTATTTATTTATTTTGGTTCACCAACAATTGTTTACACTGAAGTTTACAGTAGTCCAATTATCATAACTATACTTGCTAAGTGTAACAATCACTTAAAGGTAAACACCGCATGCATTATATAAATGAAGAAATGTACTAATTTTAATGTTGATTAATTAAAGTAAGAGTGTATGTGAAACATCAACTTCGTGTTTCATACCTTCAAAAATGTGTTAGGTACTCTTTATTTATTTAAGTAAATACAAGATGATATATAAAAATACAAATCATAGCATAACTAGCATTAAAAACACCTTCATATTTTATTTGTTGCAATTCGCCAATAATAATAACTGCACTATTGGCAGACCACACGATTCTGGTCATTCCCTTAATGTGTACCTATATGTAAAATCTAGTATATTTATATCCGCAAATGGCAGAGAAAAGCGCACAATTATTGTAATTCCATGAGCGACGTCTTTATTTATTACTAACAAAAGTCGCAATTATTAACACGTAACATAAAGTACGTTCAATCGAAGAAGCGCCTTGTTCCTACACTACGAACAAAACACATATCAGTTCGGAAGGAGAAGGAATGGGGCGCTTCAAGGGATGAAGGATCATCAGGGATAGGTTTATTGTAAGTAGCAGGGAGTGGCCTGCGCCGTGCTGAAGATGGCGCTAACTGCGCTGTAGGTGGCGATGACGCCACCCACCGCGCCCACGGCAATCACCTGCCAGCAGGCCATCTTCATCCAGCCCGGTTGGCTGCTGCAATGCAAAACAACATTTCTATTAACCAGAACACATACATTTCTAAATCTATTTGGTACCCGGCAAAGCAAATGCACAGATACGAACATAACTCAGGTTCAGTCAGGGGTATTAACGTGCGTAGGTACCAGTGGCGGCGCGTGAGAATTTTCACTGGACAACCCGGAGCAAGATGGAGTAGATGGAGGGCCTTTTTTTTTTTTTTACGTTGGGTGAATGCTTTGTCGCACCGT
Source organism: Epinotia brunnichana (assembly GCA_963854355.1). NCBI lineage: Eukaryota > Metazoa > Arthropoda > Insecta > Lepidoptera > Tortricidae > Epinotia > Epinotia brunnichana. The sequence goes on along the minus strand of OY977935.1, from coordinate 38,690,893 downwards.
CCGCCCGGACAGACTTTGAGCTACACCGACAAGAGCCTAGCTCTTAAGTAAGAGAAGAAGAAGAAGAACCCGGAGCAAAATAAGGGATGTTTTTTGGTGATCTACGAGTTTGGTAATATATAGCAAGAAATTTTAGGCAAGCCGGTGGGAATCGGCTTAGTATGATGGGCGTTCCGCCACTGGTAGGTACCTACGTACATAAATATCTGTTCACGCCTTTATGAGATTGACAGTAGAGTCCTGTGCAGATATTTATGTCCTTATTTACGAACGTATATTAATACCCCTGACTGTACATACGTTACGTAGGTAAGTACTCTTAGTATGAAAACCCTAACAGTAGGTATTATCAAACGCGATTAGAATAATCTTGGCGGTGACAGTTTTGTCATATAAATACGTCCAAGTTTATATGAACTGACAGCTATTCCAAGTGTAAACTCATCGCGGTTGAATAATACGGTACCTACTCAACACATCCTCAGTCCATCGTCATCCATCGTCAGAAGGACCGGAACCGCTTACCGTTAATGATAGTCAATTAAACTAGTGGCTCTGTGGGACAACGCGAGTTCTTCTTTTTTTCCAAAGATTGAATCTCCCAAAAACAACGTTATAATTGTCGAGCCTATTCTCTCAAACTTTCACGATAATCGGTAGAGAAATGCCACCTTCAGAGGAGAACAGTCGGACATCGCAGTCGCTTCGCTTTTAAGTACAATACATATTTAACACTAGTTATTAACTTAGTATAGTATTATTTTTAATACCCAACTGTATTAGCAATTTCCAGGATCCTATTATAAAAATATCAACGTCCAAAAATGACGATTTTTGCGATATCTCGCTCCGTTAACGTTGTTTTTTTTCATGGGTTTTACGAGTCCGATTTAAACCTGGTAACTTTCTTTTGTTACTGTTATTTTTTGCAGTTTACATGTATAATTAAATTAAATATAGATCTTGACAGGATTAAAAAACCTGTACAACCCTGGACTATTTTAGGAAATATGACAGTATTTTACCGACCCGTATTCATTGACTGCGAGTGTACCTACTTGATAAAATATGATAATATGTTGGGACTGCGCACTATTGAGAGTTAGGTAAGCTCCGATCTTGCGCCCTTACGCCTTGGCCACGTTTTATCTGTTCAATGCGCGTGATCCCAACTAACCACAGTGCGTTACGCGTCTCGGCCGCGCAATGAACAGATAAAACGCTGGTCGCAGGTCGCTTAAGACCAAAGTCGTGGCCAAGGCGTTACGCGGCCACGACATTGCGCGAATTGCGTCGCGGCAAGCGTTTTATCTGTACATTGCACGGTCGAGACGCGCAACGCATTGTGGTTCTTTGGGATCAAACGCAATGAATTACAAAAACCGCTGCCGCTGCGGCCGCCGCGCAATGTCGTGGCCGAGCCGTTAGAGTACGGGACCGTAAAGAACTTACACAGGCTGTTGTCCCTCCGCTGGCGCCTGGTCGACGAGCTTGAGGTAGCAGTAGGCGGGCAGGATGTATGTGAGTAGCGCGACGCTGGTGCCGCCCACCAGCGCCAGGATCGTGTAGAACCGCGGGATGCTCTCGCCGATGAACAGGATCGCACCCATGATTGATAGACGGACTATCATGCGCCAACCGACCGAATCTGGAACAAACAAGTAAATATATACCTACTTTAAAAACGTATCATTGGATAATTATTATCAAACGACTTCCAAAAAAGGAAGACGCTCTCCATTCGGCTATTTATTTCAGAACCCTGTCATTTGTGGTCAAATGATTAATATAGACGGTAATAAAATAACAATAATAAGTAATTAAGTAGGTCATTAGTTATGTGCACGGTAGTTTTAGAAACTGCTCGACACTGTACAGAATTAAATAGCCACTTGCGTAGCTTCTTCTTAAGCGGCGTTGGGAGTTGCATTTCTGACCGTTAAGTAGGTAATACTTATAGGTAAATTCGGAAGCTTTGTTGAAGCACACGTAGAAAAGGAAATGAAAAGGACTTCTGAGGACTGTATACTAAGCTGGAGTAATAGTTTGGAAGGAAAATGCAGTAAAACCAAGGCGACTGATCTGATTTTGAAAGCAATATATTGACAACTACGTGAAAAGGACTTCTGAGGATTGTATACTAAGCTGGAGTAATAATTTGGAAGGAAAATGCAGTAAAACCTTGGCGACTGATCTGATTTTGAAAGCAATATATTGACAACTACGTGAAAAGGACTTCTGAGAATTGTATACTAAGCTTGAGTAATAATTTGGAAGGAAAATGCAGTAAAACCAAGGCGACTGATCTGATTTTGAAAGCAATATATTGACAACTACGTGAAAAGGACTTCTGAGGATTCTATACTAAGCTTGAGTAATAATTTGGAAGGAAAATGCAGTAAAACCAAGGCAACTGATCTGATTTTGAAAGCAATATATTGACAACTACGTGAAAAGGACTTCTGAGGATTGTATACTAAGCTTGAGTAATGATTTGGAAGGAAAATGCAGTAAAACCAAGGCGACTGATCTGATTCTGAAAGCAATATATTGATAATGTTTTCACTTCTCATGCTCGCAAATTTGCCTTTATGCTGGATGTATGCTGCACAAAATGCCACTTTTATGCTTTAGTGCACAAAGTAAAATTGTTTTAAAGACTAAGATAATCGGACCTAACAGCCACACACACAATAAAACTTCGTAGAATAAACTTGTCGTTTGATTTGATTTGCTTTAATACATTTAACATCCATGTTTTCCATTACTAAATTAATAAAACCAGATAGAATAGGAGTCAATTATTATTTTAAAACGTATTGAACCATTAAATTACTTAGCAGTATGAAGTACCTAAGTCTAATATCACGTGTCGAAAATTAAACATAAAAACTTTAATAAGTTAAGTGACGGGAATGAGCTATTATTTTATTTTATTTTGCAATTATTTGTTATTTTCTCGCAATCGAAGTGAAAAGCACTGTGTATAACTCGGGCATATAAATTAGCCATTTAACCCCTCGACTTAACTATCCACCCTCGCCGGTGGCTCGGGTGGATATAAACGTCTCAGGTTAAATGGCTCGGTTTATGCGCTTGTTGTACAATCTACTATTTTAGAAAGTGACTCATAAGCTCATAAATATCGAAAAGCAGAATCACCTACTCCGAATCGGATCGGATTGACGAAAGTCGGTCCATAATGTGTAGGTATCTCTATGTTGCAGTTTTTAACCATAATAGCGCGACGCTATTAGTGCCTGTGTGCGGTCACCGGCAAATATCTGATCGTGCAAGTTGCTCTCAACATAAACCTGTCCATATTTAATAATTTACTTTAAAAACAAAGTTTAAACCGACTTCAATTCAGTAGGTACTTCGCCAAGCTTCATGGTACATGAAAATTTCCACATTTCCTTTCCATTTACCACATGAACTGCTTTCCGAGAGCAAATGCGTTGATTTTTACAGAAAAAACCCAAGTCGCTATATGTGGGCTGATAATATTTGAGGAGTTCCGTCGATTTCTCAAGGATCTCCGAACTAACACTTCAATAGTTGCTACTTCAACGGAATCATGTCAGAATCTTTGACGTAGGTACTTTACATCTTTGAGGAGTTCCATAAGTCATCTGTGGTCTTCATCATCAGTTCCACTTCACCAAAATTATGATTTCCGAGGGTAAATACACGAGTAATAAAAGAAAATACTGAAATCATTACAGGCGTGCCTATAAAATTTGAGGGTTGCCCTCAATTTCCCTGGGATCCTATCATCAGATCCTAAATTTGTGACAATGGGACCACCTCGGCAATATACTCTTTCGAATAAAAAAAGAATTTTCGGAAATCGGTCCACAATTGACAAAGAAATCGGCGAACATACATTAAAAAAAATACATACAGTGGAACATATAACGTCCTCCTTTTTTGAAGTCGGTTAAAAAGGACGTGGTACAACGACCCAAACATCAAATCACAAAATAATAACTCACCTCTAGGCACTTCATATAGCTCCTCCAGCTCCTGACAGACGGGGTTGATGATGATGATGAACGCGAACACGAGATGCACGGCCATGAGCACGTTGGCCACGAGCGTGAGCGGGGTCGCGGACAGCGACGTCGCGATATTGGGCGACACAGCCTCGCCGTACACCGCGTAGCCGGCGACGGCGATCGGGAGATACAGGAGCAGGATCGCTGAAAATTAAACAATCAAGTAGGTATCACACTTTTAATAGTACATTGTAGGAGGGGCCGGAAAACCGCTCAAAGATGGAGGAACTCACTCGGAGTTTGAAAAAGTCAAATAATACGAGTCCAGCTTTAGCGTTTCCGGCCGAGGCATTACATAGTGCTTTTCACTACTACTGCGAGGAAATTAGAAAACATTTGCATAACTATATAGTACATTATAGCGTAGATACCCATTAGCCGCGTCCGCTACGCCGTGTTTTCGGTGTTTGCAAACATCTAACATGTTTTCCGTGGTTCTGCAAACAAATAGGGTTTTGTTTTGATTGGCAAAACATGTTTGACGTTTAAAAACCACGAAAACATGGCGCAGCGGACGTGGCTTGAGTCAAACACAATTTACACTATCCAATTCAGTAAGTATTTTCCGATCTCGCCTTTTTTACTTTTTTTATCACTTTTAAGAGGCGTTTTCCTGTTGGTTGCTTAACCGACTCTAAATTTAATGCGTTTTTCCTAAAAAAAACCACAATCAGCTACAAAAGTAAAAATGAAAATGAAACGAAACTAAATATTATACTTTGTCATATCATAGTATTTTAATACAAATAGAAAACCTGTGCTCAAAAATCAAATACTTACTTTATTCAAGTTATCTAACTTCGCTAACCATTTTTTAGTGCAAGTATCAATATCGGTCACGGAGTTAATTCAAACGGTGCGCTATACAGCTATTTGCATCGGCAAGCTCCGCGGTTAGTTCTATCCTGATCGCACTTACATATAGCTAGAAAGGGACGGCACCCGCGGCTGGTGCGATCTCGCTATGCATGTGGGTGTTAGGTACGTTTGTGTGGGTGGTAGTAGTATTTACACACACAAACGCACTACGCGTGTCAAAATACCGAATTCTGAGCGAGCGCTTTTTTGAAGAGCACTCTTAAGCGTGAACTGAATGGTTTTGACGTTTCTTTTTTTGTTAAACAAGTAATTGGTCCTATTATAAATAACCATGAAACATTGTAGTAGTGGTGGTTCAGGTGCTACAGCTTTTGCCTACTTTCCAGCTTGGTTTTAGACCATCTATTGCAACATTTCCGAACAGTGGCGTGAAATTTAATTGATGGGCGAAGGTCCCTTATCGTTGGAAGATATGTATATTTTTTTTATACATAGTTAGGTAGGTACTCCATTTTGGAAAATACCTCTGTATACCCGTATGTTAACGCGGCACATAATCGACTTTGATACATGTGCTCAATGTTTTGGATACCTACTTGAGTTTATTTATATACTTACTAGTTTCTACCCGCGACTTCGTCTGCGTAAACCCGGGATAAAAACTATCCTATATTTTAATCCAGGCTATAAACTATCTTAGCTATAATTTCATCCAAATCGGTTCAGCTGTTTAAGCGTGATTGAGTAACAAACATCCAGACATCCAAACATCCAAACTTTCACATTTATAATAGTAGGTATATAGGATTTATTCGAATCCAAAGTCACAAAACTAGCTTTTAACGCCAGTAAGTAAAGATTAGTATGGGACGTCTGCCAGCGTCACCGACTCTACATGCATCGTTACTTTGCATCGTTCGGAGAAATTTTGCTATATGTATGAGATATAGGTATGTTACATCGTCAATAAACATTATATTCTATTATATTCGTCGCGGTGCGTTCAATAGTCGGACTCAGCTATAGCAAGTATACATTTACCTTTAAAAGTATTATACTTGAATCGTTAGCGAAACAGGATTATCTAGGTTAAGATGATTACTTTTAATAGCATTAACTTACCTCCAAAACTGTACTGGATAGTCTTGCTGAACTTCGATCGATCGGCCATGTCGTTCTGTATTGTGGGGAAGGTAGAAGCCCCTCCAAAAGCGAACATGATGGTGCCAAGAGCAAGGAAGAACTCTTGGAAGCCATGCAGGCCGTATCGGAAGACGAAGGGCCTGACATCATTCATCATCTGGATGAAGTATAGAACGCAGGCCACCACAGTCGACCCGAAGGCAATAACGCCAGTAAAACTGGAAATAAAAATCAAATATTCTGAATGCCTTAACTTGCTAATAATTGTTTAACTACACCTCAGATTTCAGGCGCATCAAGGCTACTAATTTTACGGCTCTGTTGTGCTCAATGTTTTTATTTTAAGGACACTTGAGTTTATGGACAGTGGAATTGATACCCAACGTTGAACATGACGTTAGATCGACACGGTACAAAGGTGGTCAGCTCCTTGTGTGACCAACCGTCACACAAGGGGCCCACAGACCACAGTCTACGTACTGCCCTCTACGTGAGGAGGAGGGTCAATCGTGCTACAACTAGCTAGGTACTACCAAAGTGCTATGCCAAGCACTACTATCGAATCTTGGGTGTCAATAAATGGGAGTTCAAAAGTACCCAAGTATAGTTGAAATTATTTAAACTGAGCTGATCTACTTATCTTCAAAACAATACCATTCAAGTGAAACAATACGATTGTGTGGTCGGACGCGTGCCTTTTTTTGCAAGGAAAAGGTTAGCGCCACATAAAATGTTCATTGAATAATGAACTCTATCCACCTTATTCAATAGATTCAGACAAAATATTCAATGAACATTTTATGTGGCGCTAATTTTTTCTTGCAGAAAAGGCACGCGTCCGACCACACAAACAAGTGCGTGCCACTGCCACATGACGGGCGACGCAGACGGGGCCGACCTAGACGGAGATGGCGGGACAACCTGGATGTATTCCTCAGCAATTGGGCGGAAGAGGCATCTAGTAGGGAGGCATGGAGATCACGGGGCCTTTGCCCAGCAATGGGACACACAACACAATAGGCTCACAAAAAAAATTCAGTGTGAATGAAATATTTGTCCCCACGATACGTACTAGAAGTCCTTGGGTGTGGCGAAGAGCAGCAGCGGCGTCATGGCGCCGGCCACGATGAGGTACCAGATGCAGATGGTGATTGTGGGCAGTAGCGACAGGAACACATTCTCGACGATCTGCGCGGCCAGCAACAGGTACACCACCGACGCGCCGAACAGCGTCACCAGTATGGCGCACGACACCACCACGCTGCATTACATACACACATTGTCAAGGTCGTATTTAACCAAATTTTCTGGAGTATCAATATTTATTTTTAATTCGGTCATAGAGGTATGGTTCATGAAGAAAACTTTTTTAATGCGATATTGCAAAACAAAAAATTCTTCCAGATTGGTCCAGTTGTCACCAAAATCTAGTTCTGATGATGGGAGCCTAGAGAAATCGAGGGAACTCTTCAAATTATGTAGGCAAACTTGGCTATTGATTTGAAGTCGGTTAAAACTTTGTTTTTAAAGTAAATTATATAGTTTCAAGTACATTATTGTGAAATTCCACAAGCCATCTGTGGTCTTCATCATCACTTCCACTTCACCAAATTTATGATTTCCGGGTGTAAATATACGAGCTATAATAGAAAATACCGAAATTACTACACGCGTGCCCAATATATTTGAGGAGTTTCCTCAATTCCTTATGGTTTCTATTATCCAACTGGAGTTTTAAAAACAATGGGACCAATCTCAAAGCATATACTTCCAATTAAAAAAAGAATTGTACGAATCGGTTCATAAATGACGGAGTTCTGGTAACAAACATAAAAAAAATACACCCTAATTGAGAACCTCCTCCTTTTTTTAAAGTCGGTTAAAAATAGGTTAAATCGGTACATAGGCGAACTTGTTGTTTCGTGGGTACTTTATAAACATTTTAATTTATGTCGTTGTTAAACGTAACATCGTTATAGAATAATATTCGTGTCGTAACATAACTACCTATTGTCACAACAAAAAAAAAATCTGATTTTGTGAATGTAGCTCCTGAACACATCATTAACTGAACGAATTAAGTAACTGCATAATTCGCCCTCTTACTCTTACTGCAATAAATAAATCGAACATGGAGCCCCGTTTCGAAGACACACTTTAAAATATTGCATTTACCTACTTATTTTAGTTTTGCATCAAGAATTCAAAATTGGAATGGAAACGTCCAATCGAAGACAGGTTTTATCAGTATGTACTTATATCATGGAATCAACGTCAATTTACTCCCAACATAGTTATAGTACATTTAGCAGGATATTTAAACGTTTTAGAAACAATAGGTACCTAAAGTTCGTATTTGTTTCTAAAGAAATATGTAATATCTAATATCCTAAATTTATTTTCCATTAATCCAGAGTGCATTAGTATACTCGTATCTATAAAATGTGGCCTTTCCGTAAAAAGCCACCAAAAAACAAGCTTATGTTGTAACTGAATCTGTTCCGAGTTTCAAACCGGTTACACAGGCCGGCCGCGCATGACCATTATCTAGCTCGATTGGATAAAATATTATGTGTGACAGCGACATGACCTTTTTCTCAGAATTTGGAGATTTTGACCATGCTTTTATAATGGGGATTGTTCTTGATCGCAAACAGAATCATAACACAACATCCACGTCCGGAGCAAACGTTTTCCGGTCTAGTGAATACATTTTAGTAGTTAAGCTTGTAACGTACGGGTAGGAACGACATTATGTGCCCGTCCCGATAGATAGACCATATTCTTACCTAGCACTTATACTTAGATCGTGTTTATGCGCTGCATATACTGCAGTTGGCACGCATCAGCTACTGCTCCAAACGCACGGAAACAATCGTTAAGTGAATCGTCATTGAAGATAATGGGCATTGCATTGGCTGACGGAGATATTCGTTGATATATGAATAGATACTATTTTATTACCATGCATGCGGTTCCTTTTCCAAATTTTATCTTCAGGATTATAAGATAAGTATTATTTAATAGGTAAATCCAGAAATTATAATGGGGAGTAGCACAGCTTATCCTAAAGAATAATAATAACTGTATTACACTAAAGACACTGTTACATAATAGGAAAGCGAACTCATGGAGTTATCAGTTACACCTGTTATAGGTATATTAGCTACTAGCTGTTGCCCGCGACTTTGTCCGCGTAGAACTTATACTTAGAAAATATAATGCAAACAAACTTCTACTTACCATCCTAAGGGATGATTTCCGAGGCAAAAACTATTCTATATCCTTCGAAGGGTCTCAAATTATCTCTATACCAAATTTCATCTAGGTAAATGTCCGACCAGATACGCGTCCGTCCGCCTGTCACACCGGGGGTATGCGGAATTCACATCGGGACCAATGATTAAGTGTCCGATACCAGAAACCGAGAACATATTTTAATAGGGGACTGGTCTCATAAGGTGGTCTAAGTTATAGAAAATTAAATTGAGCTAAGTAGAAAACCTTTCAAGCTATCTCTATACCAAATTGTATTAAAATGGGTTCCATCCGAATTTTTACCCCTAATTTCACCCCCTTAGGGGATGATTTCTGGTGTAAAAACTATTCCATGTCCTTTCCCAGGACTTAACCTATATCTACACCAAATTTCATCAAAATAGATTACATCCAAATTTACACCCCCCCCCCCCCCTACACCCCCTTAGGGGATGATTTCCGGGATACAACCTGTTTTTATGTCCTTCCCCGGGACTCAAACTATTTATATACCAAATTTCACCTAAATCGGTGCAGCGGTTTAAGTAGCTCCATACAAATTTCCACCCCCAATTTCAGCCCCTCAGATATAAAAACTACCCTTTATCCTTCCCCGGGGCTCAAACTATCTGTATACCAAATTTCATCTAAATCGGTTCAGCGGTTTAGGCGTGAAGAGGTAACAGACAGACAGACACACTTTCGCATTTATAATATTAATATGGAAGTATGGATTATTAGTATGGATAGTATGGGTTCTTTCCGCTTGTCTTCCAAATAGAGGTGTAGCTGTAGACTCACTTCAAAAGAAAGAAGAAACGAAAAACTCATTCAAATATCTCAAAAAATTACGAAGCTACAACCGTTTTAATGTCGCTTGTTAGAGTGAGAAAACGATCAGGGACCGTGACGTCACGATCCTCGAGCGTCATAGTAAAAAACAATCGTTTCATTATAAAGGTGCGTTTTGCGGAAAAGAGACGCAACAAACCCCCTCTTAAAACTATATACACTTATAACTTAGTGATTACCTATACGAGTATAGCCTCTTGCGTTGTTTTTTTTCGAGATAATACAACATTATGATTATTTTGTTTAGTGTCTACATCCCTATTTTCGATAAGATAAGATAAAATAAGATTTCTTTATTGTCAGAACTGTGTACATTTAGTTGTTTTGGGTAAAATAAAGTCCAACAGCTTGCCCATTTCGGACGTACAATATTAAACTTAAAGCTAGTCAAATATACTAAAACAATAACAACAATAGTATTTCCAAATAATTTTAACCATATTCACACATAAAATATTAATTTAGATCTATCCGACATCCGTATTTTCTTTTAAACCACGAACTTCGGAATTCGAAAATATTCGGGTATCTCTATCTCTATCGCACTAACAAATGATAGGAATGCAGATATACGAACTTCGAGTTTCGGTTTTCGTGGATTGGCTGAATACGCAAAGAGCGCGCGCGCGTGCCATTCAAAAAAACCAAGTTTATATTGTTCGAATTTGTTGTTACATTTGTAGACATTACGCCTTAATTCGACATTTGCACATATAAGTTCGCATATCAAAATCGATTAATTTTATATTTGCTTTTGGTACCTATGTGTCTCTTCAATGTATATCGTAGACGGGATTAAAATTATTAATAGGCGAAAGAAAGACAAAGAAATTCCGCCATTTTGTCCGTAGTATTTCTTATTAGTCTGTGATTTTGACGTTTCTTTTAGCTGACAGATGTGGCGGCGATATAAATAAAAAAAAAAAATGAAAAAAAAAAAAAAAGCATTTATTTCGGACAAAATAATCCATAATAGATGTTAGTATTACAATAAACTTAAATAACTATGTTAGTACCTAAACTTAAGTGCTGAGAGGTCCAGTGCCTGATTAGGGCGCTGTCCCATCTCTCTGCCACGACAGCCAGGAGACCTAGTCCAGGCAATGAACTGACAACTTGTATGGAAAAAATGTCAAATTTGGAAATAATTTATAATAGCTGATTTTTTCTTTGTAATGGATATATTATCAATTAAATAGTTACCTAGCGACAAAATCCAACAAAATTTCAGACATCAAAAAAATGACAATTTAACTAGCTTCTGAAAAGTCAGAAAAAATATGAATAAATAAATGGTTTTATCTTTATTTTGGTTCATTTACATTTGCTTTACAATATTCAAGATAAATAATAAAAAAAAAACAATTCATGTTTTATTTAAATCTATATAAATACTTCCGGATGGAAAGTTTGTTGGATTCTTGAATAAAGCATCTTAGAATAATGTTTTAAAATGATGTAAAGAAAAAAAACGCTATTATAAATTAATGTTTTTCAAAACCGTATTTTGCCTGGAGTAACCGTGGCGGCTGGTGCGCACTCTGCGGAGCGTCGCGGCGCAGCGCTTGCGCAGCGTGGCGTGGAATCCATCCACATGCGCGTCAGCGAACATGCCCGACGCGCTACAGTATCGCGGCAGCCGCAACAATACCCTGAAGGCGTCGTTATATTGTACACGCATGGCATTAATAGCACGCTGCGTGTACCTCGTCCACAGGCTACAGGCGTACAGCGAAGTACAGTACGCTCGAAAAAGTGTCACTTTAACTTGCGCTGTACACCTGCTGAACCTCCGGGCTATCATGTTGGCCCTGACGGCCAATGCCCTACGCTCGCGTTCGATATCCGCATCGTCACGCAGATCATCGGTGACCAAGTGCCCAAGATATTTAAATGAATAAACCCTATTAAGTAGCTCGCCATTCAAACGAATGGGTGGGACATGAGGTGGGCACTTGTTCCCCGCCTTAAATACCATGTACTCGCTCTTGAGCACATTGTACTTCAGGCCGTGACTTAGAGCATAGGATTCGCATTTCTCAATCAGTACACGCATACCACCAACCGAGGGGCTCAGCAGTACCATGTCATCAGCATAGCTTATGTTATTAAAACAAACCCTGTCTATGTGACAACCAACATGCATACTGCTAAGCACACCGATAAGGGCATCCATGTACAGATTGAAGAGCTTGGGGGAGGATATACTTTAAGAATAATAAATGAAAAATTAAATGAAGTCGTATATTACGGAAAATAAATTAATTGTCGCAGTCGGATAAAAACTATCCTAAGTTGCAGCTGGAATAATAATGTACCTATATAAAATGTTTCATATTTTTCCGTCCATGGGATCCTGAGAACATTCGTACCACAGAAAGCTTAGTTTCAAACTGGCAGATTTTTTTTTTAATTTAGAGATTTATTATAAGTGGAGATTACGTTAGACTCTACTGCAATGTGGTTCCCACATAACTGCGATAGGAAGTCCAGGTCCGCTGCTTTTGCAGTCAGGAGTGTCAGGAGAATAAGGCAACGTGCAACGTTTGTAATGAGGAAATATTTTTTTTTAGCGAGCGACTTAACACTTTTTTGAAAAATTACTTATTACAATACAAATAAAGTACTTTCAGCGTTTTGGAAAATTTCACCCCTAAGGGTTAAAAAGGGGTGAAAATTTGTAAAAATGCACTTTTTTTTTGAGCTAGAAACTTGAAATTGTTCAGAAAGATTATTTTACATATTAGAATTCAAATATAGGTAAATTACTTTCAGTGGTTTGGAAAGTTGCACCCGCTATGATAGGGGGATAAAGAAGTGCAATGTTTGTATGAGGGAATCTTTTTTTTTAGGTAAAAACTTAAAACTCTGTAGAAATATGAAGTACCTACTTATCAAACAAACAAGTACTGCCAGCGTTTTGGGAAATTCCACCTCTTAAGGGGTTAAAAAGGGGCGCAAGGTTCGTATGGGAAACACCTTTTTACAAGCTTTATATTAACTTGCACTGTTCGTATGTAAGTATGTAAGTATGTAAATATGTAAGTATGTAAGTTGTCCGTCAAAATTTGCAATCGATTTTTCAGTCACTTCCCGTTATCCAATTGAGCTGAAATTTTGCATGCATATGTATATCGCATGACAATGCAATATTATGATGACTTGGAGCTGATCTGATGCTGGAGCTGGAAGGTGGCCATAGGAACTCCGCAATAAAACGACACGACCCCATTGAGTTTTGGCTCGTTATAATCGTCTCAATGAGTAGTTGATGATGGTATGCAGAAAAGTACAGTCGGCAATAAAAGCTTGTACCAAAAATTAATTTTTTGACAGAAACTTATTTTAGCTAGAGACTTGATAGTTTGCAGAAAAAATACTTAGGTACCTATTACAATAACAAAAAACTTAGTGTTTTATTTTTTATTTTTCCCTGAAAAGCGATAATAGGGGGTTCAAAGTTTGTATGGAGAGCAAGAAAATTTTAAAGATATGAGATTTGTAACTTCGATCTTAGGCTGTTTTGAGTACCAAAATTAATTCAGCGTTTTAAACTTGTATGGACGGTTTAAGACAAAACAAACATGCTAAAATACTACAAAACTTATTTCAGTGTTTTTTTTTTAATTCATCGCCTAAGAAGGTTAAAAGGAGTAAGAAATTTGTAACTACGGTTTCAGACTGTTTACTATGAGGGTTCAAAGGGGGTTCTAAGTTTGTATATAGAGCTTCGGTTTTAAACTGTTTACTAAAATACTAGATACCTACAAAACTAATTTCATTTTTTTTTTATTCATTCCTTAAACAAACATTTAGACGATAACATGTTACACGCGGACGAAGTCGCGGGCAACAGCTAGTTACATAATATGTACTCTGATACTGAATAGTAGATTATACACCAAGGGGATAAAGCACTGTTTTATGTCACGGGAGCGAATTGAATCCCGAACGTAACGAAGGACTCATAATTTAACTCCTGAGCGTAGCGAGGGAGTTATAAGTTAATTCCTGAGCGAAGCGAGGGAATTAAGACTGAGTCCTGAGTGCAGTGAGGGGTTCAACCGCCCAAGACTAAAACAGTCTTATCCCCGAGGTGTATACTCTACTTTTCACACCTTATGCGAGACAAAAAAACAGGCTCAGTAGATAAATAATGTTTATTTAGCAAATTAAAAGTACATAGTAACATTAGACACATAGTAGTAGCTTTCCATTTGTCAAAATCGTTGTAGGCTTTTAGGTATTTTTCCTTTGACTTCTCTGGCAGCAGATTGTTGACAATGCACATGGCATCTAATTTGATAAACTCAGGAGTCAAAACACTTTCATCACTCGACATTTTCAATATTATTTTTGAAATTAAATCTTCTATAGGCACCTACAAGAACTCGATTTGTTCGTCACGCGTGAACAAATGAAGGCGCGCGGCGTTCCAAATTCGAAAGCACAAGCCGTGGTCCTAGATTCGAAATTCGAATTTCGAGCACCGCGCTCCTCCGGACCGGGGTTCACACGGAGGCAAACTTCATTTATTTTGTCAAATCAAGTAGGCCATGGCCTAGGACAAATTGTGTTTAGCAAAATTAAACTTTATGCATATAGTAATAAGAATTATGAAAAGTGAAATCATATTATTAACCAGCGGGTTACAATGAAATTCAGTACAACATTATAACCCGGCTAATACCAAGGGATTTAATGTCTTGCTTTCGGTAGGGTTTACATGACCTATAATTCGGCATTGTCGAGCATGTGGTTTGAAAATGATATTGTATACTGTTTTGAAAAAATTATACCTCGCCAAGTTTTTTACGCCGGTTCTTCTCGAGGCAGAGGTTTTCGAGGAAGTTTTCTCGAGGAAGTGTGTGTGTGTGTCGTGCACTCAAGCACAGGTCTTAACTTTTCTTTAGTTGTAAGGTTCTTTAGTCACAGTGTCTAGTAGTAAGCAAACATGTATTTGATGTGTAATTAATATAATAACTACTAAGCTACCCGCGCGGCTCCGCCGCGTATACAAAGAATCTAGGCGGAGCGACGGTATAAAATATAGCACATACTTAATCCTGTAGGGCCATTCTACATATCCCTTATATTCCCCCCGAGATCCCTTATAGGGATAAGTTCGCCTTTGTACCTACTTTACTTAATCTTACATATCATGTTTATGTTTTTACCTGTTTTGTGTACAATAAAGTGCTTACATACAAACATACATATAACCTACCTACTGAACAAAGGGTTTTTAGAATAGGATGGGTATAGTTTCTGAGATTACCCCCAACATACAAACTTACATTTCACAGACATTACACCTGTTTATTATTAGTATCGGCACAGGCTATTTATAGGTAGGTACCGCTTAATAGTTTAATATCTACTAATTTATGTTTTCCAGTATTAAGTCATATCGTTTTGACAAATTACAATTTAGTCCCTGGGCGACCGAGCTCTGCTCGGATGAAAATGGAGAAAATACGGAGAAAACGAATTTTCCCGGACATGAGACCTATTAGATCGATATCTCGCCCCCATAAACCCCTGTATTCCAAATTTAATCGAAATCGTTAGAGCCGTTTCCGGGAACGTGATTGCAAATATATATATATGTACAAATATTGCTCGTTTAATTACAAAATTTATATAACCAACTCATTTGGATGGTATTCAAGTCAGGTCAACAAAGTCGCCAAAAGAAAATTTTGTATTCAAGTTTCGTTTTCTACATCTTTCTTTATACTGGAAATTAGGCGGAGCTAACCTACGGCATTGTACTAAGTAAGGTTAAAAAAGCCGTCTATGGGGTCCACGACAATTAATGGATTTAATTAAACCTCATTCTTCTCCCAACATCTCGAATATGGGAAAATAAGTTTGTATATAAACTTTCTGAAGTAAAAAAGAACATGGCAAGTAATACTGACGTCTCTGTCAATAAAAAAAAAACCACATTTGACACAATACGTCTGTCAATTTATGTAAATAAACAATATTTACAAAAGGCCGTTTACTTTCTATTGTTCTTACTTTTCTTAGTGTTGTATCCATATGTGGCCGACTCAACATTTATAATTTCTCATGCTGAAGAACGTAGTACAGGTTTGAGTTTAATTCTTGTTTATTATTTTACATTGTCATCTCGAATCAAAACAGAAGTTACGCCACGTGATGTCACGCAGCCAAAGTCACGTGGTCAGCGCACAGTAGTTTCTTCAAATTTATATTTTAGTAACTTACCGATAAAAAATGAAAAAACGAAGACCTTATTGCAAATCTGCAGCATGAGACGAATCCAGTGACATATCATTTATCAAAATCGGACCATAACTGTAGATCTGATGGCATGTACAAAAATCGGGCTCGCGTAATAATAATATAGATTTGGTATCTGTTTATTATTTGTAAATACCTCGATTTACTCGAAATAATCTATTCTACTATGTACTGACCTCCAAGTTTTTCCCAATGACTGTTCTGCGATAATGGCGTAAGGGTTGCGCTGCCTGCTGCGCATCTTGGGGTCGCGGGCCTCAATCATGGTCCAACAGTCGCCGAGCCGCTTGCCGCTGAACGCCGCCATCACGCACATCAGGATGATCACCGGAACACCGAACCAACCTAAAACAACCAAATCTTATTTGACTAAGAGCAACTGTTATACCTACACACATATGTATAGGTACTTACACTTTTCAACAAACTTCCAAAACTTCCCAATAACTACATGATTACAATGATACCCAAGTTTGTATTTGATATTTTAGAAATTATCTAAGAATAATTAGTAGGTAATAACCGAATAAATACAAAATGAATAGTATAGGCGACAAAGGTTCAAGCAACTCTACAAAATTCGCTTTTAGCTTTCATATTAAATCAGGAATATAACGAGCAAATAGCATGGACATCAATCAACTCATTCCTTCATCTGTGTTAAATACATATTGCCTACTTAGTATCGTATAATTCGTACACCAACAGCAAACACTGCCTATCGTGCACTCCTGAAAAACACAAGATAACATACATCTCAAAGTTAAATAGACTTATTGTTCGCTGTGCACGATACCTCTATGACAAGTGAAATATGTTATCAAAACGTCGCGCGATTAACGAATAACTAAGTATTCAAAGCCGGATTAGGTATTCATTATAATTAAGTAAGTATAAACCATAATACAAAATCCGAAGAGGTCATTTTTCGCCTGCAATAAATAACACTCACTGGATAAGTGAGATGACCAGATGACACAATCGTACAAAGTAGGTACACTACTCGTACAAGACCTGTGAAAATGGGGACACCAATATCTTCAATAGAAACTGTACATTACGTAATGATGAACGAAAATACATAATATTAGTAGCTAAGTAATAAACACAAGAATATTACCAGTTCTGGCGAGCGCTCGTGGCAGAGCCAGCACTCCACTGCCGGCCATCTCCCCGGCTATTAGAAGAACAGTCTGCTTCATCGATAGGCCGTCGCCATCTTCACGGCCTGTTGGATCCTCTGGTCCCTGCACACACAAAAAGTATAATATTTTGATTGGTTTACAACAAGTGTGGACAGATCTCGCTATCAGGTGCGAAAACGAATTTATAGAAACAAAGTAAACGGGGTTTCGCATTCAAATTGAGGTAGGTTGGTATTTCTTGTACATTGGACACATGTACAGTCAGCAGCAGAAGTAGCTAAGCGCGCCAGGTGTTCAAAATGACCTACACACGCTCTTAATTTCTTAAGAATAAAGTCGTGCGCAGGTAATTTTGAAGAGCCGGCCCGTTTTGCTACTTCTGCTGCTGACTGTACTTCATTCTTGCAAAACGTTGCAACGAAGATTCGTCTTGAAAAGGTCAAAAATTGAAAATTGAAATTGATTGGAAATTGTTGTAGTAGCGCGGTCTCGTTTTTGTAGAACTAGGTGTTACTTGTCGGTCTAGTCCGATGTAGAGGTTCCAATAAAAAGCATGATGGACACAAACAGATTACCTATTAAATTAAGTGACTTCAAAAGGACGGAGGTTTTCAGATCGTCTTCATGATTTCCTATAATTTTTGCGTGAGAGGTGAACTTAGCACCAAAAAGAAATCAAACTATCTACGTTCAACCTTATTTTTATTAGGTATTTACACTACACCCAACTAAAAATAGTATTTACACTACACCCAACTAATATTAGTGCACATTTTAACATCCATTTCTACTTCACCACGTGAACTGCTTTCGGAGAGCAAATAAATGCGTTACTACAGTACTGACAATATACAAATCTCTATTAGTTAGATTATAATATATGTGAGCCGATAATATTTTGGAGGAGCTCCGTCTTAACCTCAAAAATACCATAGTTTACCTTTGGTACTTCATCATCAGTTTCACTTATTAAGAAGCATTAGCTGCTAGACTTGCTAGGTACGTCATTAATTAAGGAGTTTCATTGTTCACCTGTGATCATCATAATCAGTTCCACGTCTCCAAACTAGTGGTTTCCGAGAAAGATGGCATGATTTACTTTAGAAAATCCGTAATCCCATCATACTTAGCACTGCGTGCCTTTTATATTTGAGGAGTTCCCTGAATTCTTCATGGATCCCATCATCAAATAGATCTTCACGAAATTCAGGTATATGTTTCGAACCAATTACCTACGTGGTAAAGCATTATCGTTGAAAAATATGAACAGGGATTATCCTAGAAATGAAAGCTTTAAAGTTGTATAAAAAGGGAGGATGATATCGTATGGTGCATTCTGGGAGAACTGAACTGAGCCGCGGTACGAATGTACGCTGAGTATAATACCTACATAAATTTCTATTGTATGTGTCTAATTTTAGAATAGAATAGAATAGAAAAGCTTTATTCAACATCACATAATAATAACACCACACACACAACACACTATCACATAATTTTCGTAGTGTTTTTACCTAAACTTCTAAAAAAAGCAATGCAGTTAAGTACCTACAAACTAATAAATAGCAGTTTTCCCCAAGAAGTGTATTCACACTAAAACGATCATTTTAGGTAATGACTGCTTCTTGATTCGCTTAAAAATGCTCGGTGCTAATGCTAATTAAAGCAAACTATAATTTTAAGGAGTTTGGCCAAAAAAAGTGCATTTAGGTACGAACAAATGTAATCAAATCTGAAACCACCGGTTTTTAATAGTCCGTTAAAAAAAGCCTACCTAATTTAAACGTAAATCCCGTATTTCTGAAATGTCAATAAAACATTGACGGTTCAATTTATAAGGCTGCGCGAATTGGTAAACAATTTTGAACCGAATAACATATTAAGTAAGATGAGAAGAATGTCGTGCAGAAGGCAGTTCACGGCCACATTTCCGCGGTTAGATGAACGCATTGGAGCTACATTAGGTAGGTACATATTGTCCGCAAAGCTATTCACAACCTGCTTCGATTCCACTTACAACTCATCCCTAGTATATCTTGAACCCGAGACTCGTAATATAAATAAATAAATAAATATTTACGGACAATCTTACACACATCAACCTAGTCCCAAACTAAGCAAAGCTTGTACTATGGGTACTAGACGACGATATATATACTTATATAGAGAAATAAATACTTAAATAGATAGAAAAACATCCATGACTCGGGAACAAATATTCGTGCTCATCACACAAATAAATGCCCTTACCGGGATTCGAACCCAGGACCTCTTGCTTCGTAGGCAGGGTCACTACCAACTAGGCTAAAGCGGTCGTCAAAATGTACCTAAACTATGCGTTATCGGAAATCAAACTTAAGAATGCACGTAGGTAGGTACCTTGTGGTAGTGATGAGCTTGGCAGGCGTACTTAAAGCCAGGGATTCACTAAGGGATACAAATCCCACTTGTATTACAATGTGCTATTATTACACACCTCTTTGCAAGTACACTACGACAATGGTACATTCCTACCTAGGGCGGTAAAACAAAGAATGTCTCAGATAGCCTGACGCCCGAGCCAAAGGCAATGGCAATAAAAATGCGATCTGTTATATATATCACAAGATTCACAAGACGGCGCGCGAGCTCTCTCGATGTTTCTCGCACTATCCGTCTCTCTCTTATTGGAGAAGTTAGAAAGAGACGTACTCGTACTTATAGTGCGAGAAAAATCGAGAGAACTCGCGAGTCGTCTTGTGATAGCCGTGCTGAGGCTTTCATTATTACCGCCCGTGGAGAGTACACACTTTAATGTCTCTTCCTAGTCAGGAAGTGTGATTTTCCGCACCCGTAACGTGCGGTAATTGCTACTTTATAGCCAGCCTTTGTGACGTAATAGTACATTGTTTAACAAGGGGCGTATGAGGAATATTGCAAACGAGAGTCTATCAGAAGCCCGACGCCGCAAGGCGGAGGGCTTTTGATGACTCGAGTTTGCAATATTCTTACGCCCGTGTTATACACTATGTTTTTCATCACATTTGCGAGGAAATAAATAACCACAAAAGACAGAAAAACATATGTTGTATACAATCGCATCAATCAAATGTTGACGAAATTGACAACTTCACTTCTAGATCAGTGCGAGTGGAGGGCGTAGTTTCAATATTTCAACCAATCACAGAGCATGGAGCATGTGGTCCTTGCAGGGCATGGCCTGCTCGATTTAATTTTCCAACCAATCACAGAGCAGAATTTTTGCCGTGCAGATTTGCTTAACCAATCAGATCACACACAAGCTCATTACTCCCTTGGGACCATTATTTCCCGCGGGAACAATTTAGGCCATTGTCCTTCTGTATACAGGAAAGGAATAACACCATTTATGAGCAAGTGTGATGAAAAGATATTGTTTATTTTTTTTCCTTTTTAGAAAGGGATGAGTAGCAAAAGTGTCTGACGCTGACAGTACAGAAGAAAGTACAAAAGTACCTACAAGATAGATAAACATTATCAAATTAAATATCACACTTGTATCACAATAGTTATTTGTTTATACAAGGGTGCAAAGTTATATTTTAATGGCGAGTGTGGAATTGAAACACGAGCTAGCGAATGGATTCTAGGGTTGAAACACGAGCCAGCGAACGCATTGTATGGTTGAACCACGAACGAAGCGAGTGATTCGAAAATAAAATCCTGTGCGTAGCGAGCGTTGCAACACACGAGACGTCAAAATAGTGTGTAACCCGTGTGTAACACAAATCTTTTCACCTCACCAAAGCGAGGAAAATCTATACATATAATAAAGCTGAAGAGGGTCGAAAGTCTGTACATGGAAGATATTCGAAAAAAAATTGGCTAGGGATACTTAAAATCGATAACAGAACACGTTCCAACAGTTTTTAGAATTTTTGTCTGTTTGTCTGTTTGTCTGTTTATCTGTTTATCTGTTTGTCTGTTTATGTGACCGCGCATCACGTGAAAACGGCTGAACCGATTAAGATGACATTTGGTATAGAGATAGTTTGAGTCCTGGGGAAGGACTTAGGGTAGTTTTTATCCTGGAAATCAACCTCTAAGGGGATGAAATGGGGGGTGGAAATTTGTTTAGAGCTACTTAAACCGCTGCACCGATTTGGATGAAATTTGGTATATAATTAGTTTGAGTCCCGGGAAAGGTCAAAGGATAGTTTTTATCCCGAAAATCTTCCCTTTAGGGGGTAAAATGGAGGGGTGAAAATTTGGATGTAATCCATTTTGATAAAATTTGGTTTAGAGGTAGTTTAAGTTCTGGGGAAGGACATTGGATGGTTTTTATTCTGGAAATCTTCTCCTAAGGGGGTGAAATTTTGGATGGACTCCGTTTAGACCAAATTTGGTATAGATATAGTGTGAGTCCCGGAGAATGACAATGGATAGTTTGAATCCCGAAAATCATCCCCCAAGGGGATGAAATAGGGATGAAAATGTGGATAAATCCCATTTAGTTAAAATTTGGTATAGAGATAGAAGGAGTCCCAGGAATGCATAGTTTTTATCCTGAAAAATCATCTCCTAAGGGGGTGAAATGAGGGGTGAAAATTTGGATAGAACCGATTTAGATGAAATTTGGTATGGAGATAGTTAAGAGTCCTGGGGAAGGACTTAACATAATTTTTAGTCCAGAAATCATCTCCTAGGGGGGTGAAATGAGGTATGAAAATTTGAATGGAACCCATTTACGGTATAGCGAGTTGTAGTCTTGGGGAAGGACATAGGATAGTTAACTCCCGAAAATCATCCCCTAAGGGGGTGAAAATTTGTTTGTGACCCATTTTGATGAAATTTGGTTGAACGATAGTTTGAGTCCCGGAGTATGACAACGGATGATAGTTTTAATCCCGAAAATCATCCCCTCAGGAATGAAATAGGGGGTGAAAATTTGGATAAAACCCATTTAATAGATGAAATTTGGTAAAGCGATAGAAGGAGTCCTAGGGAAGGACAATGCATAGTTATAATCCCGAAAAATCATTTCCTGAGGTGGTGAAATGAGGATTGAAGATTTCGATAGAGAAAGGTCTCAGTCCAAGGAAAGAACATAGAATATTTTTTATTCCGGAACACATGAAAGGAGGAAATAAGGGGAACACATAAGGGGGTGAGAAATGGTGGATGAAAATTTGGATTGAACCCATTTACGGTATAGCGATAGTTAAGGAAGGACATAGGATGGTTTTATCCCGAAAATCATCCCCTAAGGGGGTGTAATTGGGGGTGGAAATTCGTTTATGACACATTTTTATAGGTTGAAAGATAGTTTGAGTCCTGGAAAAGGACATATTATTATGATAGTTTCTATTCCGGAAATCATCCCCTAAGGGGGTGAATTGGGGGTGAACATTTGGATGTAGCCCATTTAGATGAAAATTGGTATAGAGATAGTTTGAGTCCTGGAGCATTCTCCAAGGAGGTGAAATAGGGGCTTTAAAATTGGATGGAACCCATTTACGGTATAGCGGTAGTTGGGAGTCCTGGGGAATAGGAACATTACATAGGTAAATATATGTATGTGACGTTCCAAGGGTAAAGGTACCTTATGGCGGTAGTTTCGAAGATGTTTTCTAAAACGGGGTAAAAAAGACGTTTTATTATGGCTATTTTGAAAACTATTAGATGTAACATTTTGTTGACGTATCTTTATTTTTAATATAAAATATTTAAATTACAAATCAGTTAATTTAGTCCTATGGTTTAGTAGAAAAGGTCCTTACGGCCGTGTGATATGAAAAATGCAAAATAATACTAAAAAGGCTACATGCATCTATTATGGTTAGGCGGGTCATAGACACTAAGTTTGCGGCGGAGTATATTTTGTAAAAAAAGGCGTTCGGAGTAAGCTAATCTATAAAATCATGTAACTCAGCCATAATGACCTTTTCCTTCATACAATCCATACTAATATTACAAATGCGAAAGTAACTCTGTCTGTCTGTTACCTTTTCATGCTTAAACTGCTGAACCGATTGAGATGAAATTTGGTGTAGAGATACTTTGAATTCCGGGGCCTTCCCAAAGAATCCTTACTAAAGATAGTTTTTATCTGGAAATTCATCACCAAAAGGGGTGAAAAGGGGGGAGAAAGTTACGATATAAACGAGTTCCGCGCGGACGAAGCCGCGGGCAAAAGCTAGTTTTACATAAAAAAAGAAAAAAAAGATAGAAAACATATTTAAAAACATTAAAAAAAGAGAAAAAAACAATAAAAACATAAAAAGAGCAAAAACTGTTACAAAACATTTAAAACACAACAATAGAGAATAAATATTAAAAAAAGCATTGAAAAAAAAAAGTAAAGAATAAACATACAAAAGGGGTAAATAACATTTAAAAAGGGAAAAGAGAGAAAAAACACTTGAAAAATAACATAAAAGAATATAAAAACATTTTAACATAACAAAATAGACAAAACATCAAAAAAAGAGAAAAAAAACCATTAAAAAAGGCATTGAAAAACACAAAAAAAAAAAAAGTACACGAAAAAATTAAAATAACAAAAATATAAAACATTTTAAAAAACATGAAACAAGTGAATCAACAAGAGATAAAAACATTTAACAAAACCACAAAAGGAAAAAAACGTTAAAAACGTGGAAAAAAGCGAAAAACCATGGATAACAAAAAACATTAAAAAAAGAAAAGTAAAATATACAAAGAGAAAAAACATTAAAATAATAAAAAAAAAAATAACATTAAAGGCCAAACGAAAATTTAAACTTTAAAAAATTTACAAAAACAATAAAAAAAAGAAAAGAACCTTTTCAATCATTAAAAGACGAAAAAACACACAAAATTAAAATAAAACAATTAAAAATAAAAAGATAACGAAAAATGACATTACCAACCAAAAAATTTAACAAAAATAAACATTAAAAATAAAAACATTTAAAAAAGGTAAAAAAAATATAAGTAAATTAAAATCTGATGGGCGAAATTTGTCCTGGCTGGATTATAATAATAATAATAAATATTTGCGGACAATCTTACACAAATCAACCCAGTCCCAAACTAAGCAAAGCTTGTTCTATGGGTACTAGGCGACGATATAGATAATTATATAGAGAAATAAATAAATAGATAGAAAACATCCATGACTCAGGAACTTGACTCAGGAATTCGTGCTCATCACACAAATAAATGCCCTTACCGGGATTCGAACCCAGGACCTCTTGCTTCGTAGGCAGGTTCACTACCAACTAGGCTAAAGCGGTCGTCATTGGCCTTTGCATGTTATTTATGTTTAAAAAAGTTACTTATATAGGTAGGTAACATGTTTGGATTTTAAATATTCTTTGCACTCTTGTGGATAAAATGCAGTTTTGCTACCTGTTTTTAAAGAATAATACACGGGCTTTCCGAGCTAGTGTGGTAAAATAGTATGTGCATTACCTTAGACGCCGGGAAAGCACGGATTTCCGGCCTAGTAGGTATAGAGTATAGAGATACGAGGCCGGGAATCCGTTTTCACGTAGAGGCATGTATAGTGCTTTTCTCAAATATGCAATGAAATAAATAAATAAAAATCCTCCAATCAAACAAATTTTCATGGCTCAATGCCGTGATGCTGTGCCACAAATAGTGGAATGAAAATTAATTATAAAGTTACTTTGCAGGCCTAGGCCTGAAAAGTTGTATGAAATTCCTTTACCTACAGTTCTCTCGTGTTGTTCCGCCCGAAACGTGATACTTTGAAGCCTGATATAACCCACGTAATGACGACATTATTACTTACTAGCCTATTAACTACCTATACATAGATAGAGTCCAGCAGACTTTATTCTACATCACAGTCTGTTGTAGAGGTAAATATCGACATTGGAATCTTCGAGATTTCTGTGGTTTGCGTGTAAGGACACCTGAAACTCGTATCCACCACTATGTGACCCGTATCACTCGTGTTATACGTACCTGCTAGATAGGTAATACGTATCGATGATCCGATACGGGCCCAAGTATTGTTTTTATTTCAAGATAAAATAGGTAAGTATCTGTCAATAAATAATTTTTTGGTACAGATGCCGTCAAACTTCTTGAACAAATGACCTTGCCTGCGCAAAGGCGAATTGTACGTGCAAGCTGCCCCCCCACTTCGTCCCGCATGTTCAAGTTGTTTGCCGGGAACTGTACAAGCTTTTATTGCCCTCTGTACTTTTTTGCACAGTCATCAACTACTAATTGAAAGGGTTCTTGGTTGAACTTGTGTACCTATTATAATTGTATTGAGGAGTTAGGGTATTTTCTAAAATAGTTAGGACTTATGAGAGAGGTCTAAGGGTGCGTAAGGGCTGAAGGTATTTGGAGTGGCGTGTATTTTAAGAGTGTGTGTTTAGTAATAGGTAATTAAAGAATGCCATAAATTAAGAACTTACATTTTTGGAGACGAGTGGAGTGGACTCTGTAACTTCAGAAGTGCTGGGTGACGACTTCGGTTCAGGGGCCTTCTTCGACATCTTACCCGGTCCTGAAACTAAATGCAGCGATTAGTAGGTGTTAACGAATTATATTTGTGTACGTTCTAGTATAGTATCTACCAACTTTTTGTTTAAGTAACCTAACTATTCCCATTAAACTTACAAGGCTTAATATTGTTATCAGCACCTCAGCAGTCAGTATTGCAACAGCTTGTTTTATTTATCGTCTGCACATATAAATGACTGCTTAAATACCTTACCTTCGCCGTCTAATAGAAATCAGTCAAGATTCCTCTACGAAAAGCAAGTTTTTTATACACGAATTCTAACGAACACCATCAACCGAAACAAGTTACACTAATGATACATTGAGTATCTTATTTGAATATGTTTGTTAGTATTGGCCTCCGCTGGCGCAAGAAAGCCCTAGCAAAACTGACGTCGTAATAATAAAAGGACGAGTTACCCAATTTCCTGTCCATCAATGAACGATATAGTTACTTGCCTCTTGAACGGCTTCCCGACTGTACCTCTATTACACGCACTGGTCGGCTCGGGCGGGCACTGCGCACACCCACTTCGAGCGAGGCAAATTTCGAAACTGGCGCTAAGCTAACGGCTTCGCTTCGATATTTCGGCTTCATCGCAACGTCGCCCACCTATTAAAGTTCTACGACATTCATCAAGATGCTATTAATTACTCGTAATAGGTAGCCATCCGTAATGTGTTATTCATTAGGTACCGATTTAGCAACAAACTTTTTTTATGAGTTTGTATGCACTTAAAATAGGTACCAACATATTTTATACTAGCTGTTGCCCGCGACTTCGTCCGCGTAGAACTTTTTATCGTCTTAGAAAATGATTTCTCTCAATACAAAATTTGAACCCTCTTTTAGGGGATAATTAAAAAAAAAGTTGATGTTCATTTTCTAGTTTGTGAACAAACAGTCTAAAACCAAAGTTAAAAATCTCATACTTTAAAAATGCCTTGAAATACTCAAACTTTGAACCAATTTTAACACTCTTAGGGGATGAATTTGGAAAAACTCTGAAATCAGTTTTGTAGGCTTTTAACGTACAGAATAAGACCGAAGTTAAAAATCTCTTACTCACATTTTAAAATTTTATTGCTCGCCATTTAAAATTGGAACCCCCTTTTAAACCCCCTTAGAGGTTGAATTTTTCTAATCGCTGAAAGAACTTTTTTCGTAAACTTTTAAGTCTCTAGCTCAAAAAAAGTGTTGCCCATACAAAGCTTTCTTAACCCCCTTAGGGGTGGAATTTTCTAAAACTCTGAAAGTACTTTATTATTAATTTTAATAAGTAACATTTTGAATAGTTTTAAGTCTAGTAAAAAAAAAAGTTTTTCCCACACAACACTGGCTACCCTTCTTAAGGATCTTAAGGATCCCCTTAGGGATGGAGTTTTCTAAAACGCTGAAATGTATTTTAATAAGTAATCTTTCTACAAAGTTTCAAGTCTCTAACTCAAAAACATAAACTTTCCCTGATAAAAACTTTGCACCCCTTTTTATCCCCCTTAGGGATAGATTTTTTCAAAACGCTGAAAATCTTTTTTTTGTATTTTTATAAGTAATCTTTCTACAAAGTTTAAAGTGTCTAGCTCAGAAAAAGTGTTCCCCATACAAACCTTGCACCCTTTTTTATCCCCCTTAGGGAATGATTTTTGTAAAACGCCGAATGTAGTATTTTTCATGTTCTAATAAGTAATTTTTCGTCAAAATTTTAAGTGTCTATTAAAAAAAATATGTTTTTCCCATACAAACTTTGCACCCTATTTTACCCCCTTAGGGGTGAAATTTTTCAAAACGCTGAAAGTACTTTCTTTGTATTTAAATAATCTTTCTACAAAGTTTTAGGACTCTAGCTAAAAAAAATAGTTTCCCACATACAAACTTTGCACCCCTATTTTAGCCCCCTATTTTTAGGGGTAGAATTTTCTAAAACGCTGAAAGTGCTTAATTTGTATTCTGATGACGAATCTTTCTACAAAGTTTTAAGTCTCTATTTAAAAAAAATATTGTTTCCCCCATACAAAATTTGCACCCCTATTTTACCCCCTTAGGGGTAGATTTTTTTTAAACGCTGAATTGTATTCTAATGAATAATTTCTCTACAAAGTTTTTAAGTCTCTATTTAAAAAAAAGTAGTTTTTCCCATACAAACTTTGCACTCTATTTTACCCCTTTAGGGGTAGAATTTTCTAAAACCCTGAAAGTTCTTTATTTGTATTCTAATGACTGATCTTTCTACAAAGTTTTAAGTCTCTATTTTAAAAAAAAATGTTTCCCCCATACAAACCTTGCACCCCTATTTTACCCCCGTAGGGGTGGAATTTTCCAAAACGCTGAAAGTGTTTCATTTGTATTCTAATAACTAATTTTTCTACAAAGTTTAAGTCTATAGCTCAAAATAAAAAGGTTCTCCCATACAAACTTTGCACCCCCATTTTACCCCCTTAGGGGTAGAATTTTCAAAAATCCCTTTTTATCCCTAGCCCACGTTATAAAAGCAACATACTGTGCAAAAATCAACTCTCTAAGATTAGTAGTTTCGGCTGTGCGTTGATGAGTGAGTGAGTGAGTGAGTGAGTGAATAAGTCAGTCAGGACATAGGCATTTATTATGTATAAATAGATAGAAGATAATGAAACTCCCATTCAAATATCTCAAAAAATTATGAAGCTACATCCGTTTTAATGTCGCTTGTTAGAGTGAGAAAACGATGAGGGACTGTGACGTCAATATACTCGAGCGTCATAGTAAAAAACAATCGTTTCATATGAAGGTGCGTTTTGCGGAAAAGGGACAGAACATACCCCCTCTTAAAACTTTGGACTCTTATAACTTAATCATTACCTATATAACCTCTTGCTTTGTTTTTTTCTCCATTTGACTATATTTATTTTAAATTCTTTTTCGAGAAAATACATTATGATTATTTACCATATTTTCGATTCCTGAGCTATAACCACGAACTTCGGAATTCGAAAATATTCGGGTATCTCTATCTCTATCGCACTAACCATGCTCGAGTGACAGGGATGCAAATATATGAACATTGAGTATCGGTTTTCGTGGTAACTTTGGCTGAATGCGCCGAGCGCGTGCCATTGTCATTCAAAAAAAACAAATTCGTGTTAATTATATTGTTCAAATTTGTTGATTTGATTTATTGAAATTACGACATAAAACGACATTTGCGCATATAAGTTCTCATATCAGAATCGAATATTTTTTTATGGTTTATATTTTAGCATTTGTCTCGTAAAGGTCTATCGTAGACGGGATTTAAATTATTAATAAGTGAAAGGCAAAGCAATTCCGCCATTTTGACGAAAATTTGACGGTTCTTATAGCTGACAGTTGGAGCAGCGTTTGATTTCAATAAAAATAAATGAAAAATTAAATGAAGTCGTATATTTCGGAAAATTAATTAACTGTCGCAGTCGGATAAAAACTATCCTAAGTTGCAGCTAGAATAATAATGTACCTATATAAAATGTTTCATATTTTTCCGTTCATGGGATGCTGAGAACATTCGAACCGCGCAAAGCTTAGTTTCAAACTGGCTGATTCTTTTTTTAATTTAGAGATTTATTATAAGTGGAGATAAATAATTGTTAGCCATATTTAGTGATGTGTCGTTACCGTAAATTACGAGAACCGAGAGAATTTTGCGGTAACGTTCTCGGTAATGTTCTACGTGACGGTAATTATCGAGAAAGTAGTCAGTTTTAAATTTTTTCAAGTTTTTTTAGCGTGATTCTATTAAGTACAATTAGCAATGAAAATCTACACAAAAAAAAACAAAATAGTCCGACCTAAAGGTATATTACCAAGATAACCGTAAATTACCGGCGTAAATGACCGAGCATGTTCTCAGAGAACTTTCTCTGCTAATATTGCCTTTGGGAAAAAATATGTGTGTGTGGGCCTTATATAATAAGAGAATGATAAAACTAAAAAAAATATATGATGTACGCAAACTTCCAACGAAAATTGGTTTGAACGAGATCTAGTAAGTAGTTTTTTTTAATACGTCATAAATGGTAAAAAGCAATTTATTTAACGGAACCCTTCATGTGCGAGTCCGACTCGCACTTGGCCGCTTTTTTATACTCATACATGTATTTCCAATTCGTGTGATGACACTGATGACTATTGAAATCCGCAGCGTACACACTCGGGTGTAATTGGGTAGGCAGTAGTTCAGCAGGCCACGAAGCGCTTGGAGATTTGTACAATATTTGTTACTAAAATTTTATCCACCCCTATAGCTATGTAGTAAACAAGATCTATATCGCTGGACGTGACAAGTTGTTGTACGTTGGAGATGTTTGATCTGACAAGAGTAGCTTTGCCATGTCTAGAGTGATGGACGGCTTTCACTTATAGAGTGTAGCCAGGTAGTTTTGCCCTTCTCTCGAGATCAACATCATCTCTTGTGTGGGTTTCCTGGATGTTAACAACGTCAACAACACTATATTCATTTAACCTTTTCAACGCTCTGTCAAAGAGAAAAGTTGTCAACCACACACCAAATCTACAAAACATTTAGTGCGGATTTAAACCTTATGTCAATGCAAAAAGGTTGCTATCGTGCTGGGCTCGATGTTGAATATAATTAGTCGTTGGCGTTGAACCTGTGGTGCGTATATATGCGTCGTTGGCGTCGAAAAGGTTAATATCCTTGTCAAATAATCACTCTTAGCTTAACACATTCAGTGCCGGGAACCCAATATCGAGTCCCTACGCCGTAGGCGCTTTCCGCTACATACGAGGAAAACCACGGGGTCGTCTACGAGCGTAGCGCGTTTCTATGTTAAGTTGCAGGATGCGCTTGCGCACTGAAGGCCTTCTAAGAATATGACAAAATCAGAAACTAGCCTGGGTATTACGAATCCAACAAAATAAGAAACCGATCTGCCTCGCCTAAATTAACTTAACCAATTTTTGTAATAAGAGTATAATTGGGTCAATCAACTTTTTCTTGTTGTTATTCTGTCCCGGTAAGCCAAGAGACAACAGCAACAGACTTTCTTGGAAAAAATACTATAAACTCGACTCCTATCATGCTAAGGAGATGCGCCACCATGGAATGGGTTTACCAATATGACAAAAACACGTGTTTTGTGGATTTAAACCCCATAAAATAATAGTTTTAAAGAGTGACCCAGGAGACGTAACCATGGCAACGAGCAACAAGAAATAGTTGATTGACCCAATTATTTGTTGCGTTGACATTCTACCTGTCATTTTACTCCGTTAAATAAATGAACAGACTGTAAGTGGTTCCACTCCAGGTATTTCATATACATATACATACTAGACATGCGAGCCGCGCCGGCTAGCCGCCGCGCCGCCGTGAAGACGCGGCGCGCCGCCGCCGCCGCGTCGCCGACTTGTTCGAAATTCGCGCCGTGCAAGATAGCAAACTCGCCCACGATTGGCCAGCGCTAGGCAAACTCGCGTCTAAGGCTCTATGGCTCATCTTTGCTTAAGTCTTCATAATGCGGTAACTGTGGATGGAATTACTTAAGCTTGCATCACACTGGCGCGGCCTGCGGTGGCGGACCATAGTAAATTTGACAGCTGATGACAAGTTCTCTATTGTCCGCCGCGGCCAGGCCGCGCCAGTCTGTGAGAGGCCTTAAGAAGGTATCCGAAATTGACGCACTTGTTACGAAATGCAAAAAAATTGTAAAAGCCGTTTGGTACCGTCTACCAGATTTAGAAAAAAAAGCCGATTCCCAGTTGCAATACTTACTTATTTAGTTTTTATGAATTTAAAAACTTTAAAACCAAAGAGAATATAAATAAGAGACGGGACTTCGAACTAGGTTTTGGATGACAGTGACATTGTCATTTGATTTTGCCATGACAACTCATTCAAACTTTAGCTAGTTTGAAATACCACAATACCTATAAAAATAAACGCTAGTACGGAATTAGACTTACCAACCTAACGAACGAGGACGATAGGCTTGTAGTACTTAACGTTATCGATAATATTAAAACCCAACGTTATCGATATCGATAAATTATGATTAGATTGATTAGGGACGTCGTTGGGCCCACTGCATCAACAGAAAATTGCTTTACAAAATCTAAAACTAATCCGATTTAGGTATGAAATAATAAAAGGAGAACAAATATTTCATACAGTTTATTTCACACTTATTTCCAAATCAGGTCACAGTACCTATATTTACAAAAATTCACCAATCAGTACACATATCTTTGCGGGTCGCAATGAATTCTTCTCGAACTAAGAAACCTCGCGCTTGTAGGTTTTATCCAAGTACCAACCGTTGTTTATCATAAGTAAATCAATATATTGGCGCTTGATATTTCGTTATTAATACTTCCGTGTTTTATTTTAAGATAATTATTAATTTTATTTCGTCTAAAGCATTGTTTGTTTGACACGACCATGCTATGCGAACTTAGAACTTAATGCAAATCCAGTTTCTTATTGAAAATAGTGTCACCTACTTGATAGGTGGCGAACTCTCTGAAGCTCTAGCGAATGCTAGGCTAGGCTGTCAAGGTATTTCAAAATTCGCCGTATAGTCATAAGACATCAGTAGCCTAGGGGTACAGACGGCGGTATTTGGAGTCGATGAACCGGGGTTCAAACCCTGTGACCGACGCACTTTTTGTATGTTTTGTACATTCAAAGAAAAGTTTTAAGTACCGCAGAAGAGATAGCGCCTGTATACGCAAGCATTAAATGCCTTCTCAATTTGGTCGAGTTGCCTGTCTATCTCAGTATGTATATTGTAGTCTTTGGACACGACATGTTTTCTCGTGAAGTTATAATATCCATGGTAACCGGCCAAAGTCACCATGCCAAAATGACAGACAGAGAAAAAACGGAAGTAGGAGATAGCATGAGTCCGCCATAGCACAGATAGAAAATTTGTCACTTGTCAGAACTTGTCAGATTTGATCTGAATTTGAGCAGTTGGACGTCATTCATATGTTTGTTCCTAGTTGCGCTACACTGATGATTTTAAAAGTAATAAAAACATAAACTTACGTTATTTATAGAGTTTGTTGAGTAGACTCGATTTTTTTTTCACAAAAAGATCATGTCTTTTGTCTTTGGCAAAACGTACCTGCCACCCAGGCCATAAAAAAAACAACATAAACTGTCAAGCTATTGAAATGTCAGTGTATAATTTTGTTACCTACCTACGTTCATTTATTAGAATGTGTGATATCTTAGTGCATTTTTCTTTTATTTAATTTATTCAATTGCTAATTGAATTAGGTTTAGATATGGAGATGAAGCATCTTAGCCACAATTACTCATCATTCTTACTGCTGATCCGTAAATCTTGAGCAGGTTGGTGATTAGAGCTAGTAAGTTTTTACTTGAGCTGAGCTTTTAACTGTTACTATACTTTGTTGTTTTGTTTTACCGTCTCATTGTTTTATAAACACATTTAGTCATTTCCCTAGAAATAAAATTTCCACCATGCTTTCGCAAATGCATCTCAAAATATAACGAATATAATGATAATATACCTATGTGTAATGTTCTGTAAAAGGTAATGTGATCGTTATTACATATTATCTTTGTGGACTGTCGTTCTCGTTGTACAACTTTTAGCCGTTCATTTATATTACTAAGTTGGATTTTACTAGTATACATTTATTTATGCATTTATATTGAATTAACTAAAGGAAACACTCTTAGTCTTATGAAATAATTACTTCAAATGATTACTGCATTTCAAGGCATTGGAATATCTAATTGCTGAAAATATTTGTAATCATGTTGATATGAACTGTTATATCATATAATCCATTAATTTCACAAAATACTACGAAGTAAATAAACTACTATTTACATAGTAGTATTTTGTGATATTAATGGATTGTACTCACATTAAATGGCATATTGGCTTGTATATAGGGAGTTCATGTAAGCTCAATCATGACAATGATAAGATCTTAAATTGTTCAGAAATCCTGCAGAATTATTGTTATATTCCATATGAATTATTTAGTACTATTCATAACTTATGCAAAGCTTTGGCTTAGTCATTGTGTAGTTAGCAAAGTGATTGTGTTTTGAAGTGATTTGCATTTTTTCTATATTCAATATTAATTTGATTTGACCATAGTTTTGCAGAAGGTGACAAAGGAATTCTCTTTAATAGCAAAGTGGCTAAAACATCGACTTTGATCAAAAAATGGTTTTAGTTGCTTTCTAAAAACGAAGACCAGATTGATATGATAATTTTAAGATAAATGCTATTATTTGAAATAAAACATAACAAGAATAAGCAATTTCACTCAGCAAAAGATTTTAAAGGCCAGCGATAGAACTAATAGATTGTTGCTATGTCCAGTATGCCTCTTAGCGAACTTCTTCTTATGTCAACATGCACAGCCACTTTTTGCTTAACTATCTATCAGATATTGTTTCTAAATGTCCTATGCAACAGTGTGAACGGCCAGCAATGGGGAAGGCAAATGTCAAACTGACAGCACCAATAATGGTACTTAAAAAAGCAAAATTTGTTTGGCGGGAAGTAGTTTTTATTTATTTTTGCGAAAATGTCTTTTTATTCTGAATTGCTCCGAATGGAGACTCCATCGTATTTCGAAAAAGGCTAAAAATAAAAGGTTGCGGAAGATTTTTGCCTAAGAACTGTATATGGTTTCCGCACATAGTTAGGTACAATCGATCTTCTGTCTCTCTCTCTCATCGTATGGAATCTAGAAGAGCGCTATCTACTTTAGCTTTCACCGGTTTTCCCAATTAGTGACAGAAGTAGAAGAAGTATAGTGTGATTGTATCTTATGGTGTCTTATTTTGTTATCATAAATGAAATTTTTGGTATGAGCTTCTACTATACTATCCTCAAACCAAATAGACGACTGGGATCGTATTGGCTCAGTCGTCCGTTTGGTTTGAGGATACTATAGTATTGCAGCCTGTACTTGCTTTGCCTATTTTGAAAGACAGCTTACATTAAAGTTGGCTTATTCACACTAAAGCTCGGTTTTATAAAACTCCATTAGACCAATGTCAGATCAGAAATCATTACTTACCAACCATCAGATCTAACAGATATTTATAAAACTGGAGGTAAGAATGTCTGTCTAAATAAGTACTAATAATTAGCACTGAAAAAAATAAACTAAACTTGAAATCTTTCTGATTGCTGCTATTATTATTATATACTTAATGATTGTATTGCGTGTGAGATTAGTTGTTTACTAGGTACTATGGCTAACGTAAAACCTCCTAACTATGGTCCAAATGAACACAATTTGATTTGACATGATTGTGTGTGTGGGTGTACTTGATGGATAAGGCAATAACTACAATAGGGCAAACAAAAACTAAGAAAATAACTAAACATGTCCTCAGTTTTAGCAGAAATTAGTTAGTCTACTATGAACCATAGGTGTTCTTCTGGACTATAGTTGGAGTTTTTTCGGAATTTGTTATGATTGTATTTCTCTAAAATGGTAAGATAATATCAATTACAGGTAAGTTGATGTTATCAGTTGGCAAACTCTTGGTTTCTGTCCAATCAATCTGAAATAAATGTAGTTCTCCAGTAAGTCTCCGCATGAATGTGATCATGTTTAAAAAATAATGATCTCCCTACAAGCTTTACCACCAACACACAGACATCAGTGGCACTTAGCGTAAAAAAAGTTATTTCCAGTGTTAATCAGGACAAAGACTCATAGAAGACTCCTACAATGTACATGGATACAGTCTGTGAGCTCTTAAAAGCTCTTAATAGTACTCGGGTTCAGATGAAGTAGCATAAGATTGATTAAGAGCAAGGGAGAGATACAATTTGGGTTTAATGTGATGCCAATAGACATTTTTTTTATTGCAGTGTGAATCGGCTAAGAAAGCTTTTTCATCATGATGACACCCGAGGAATCAGACTCTCTTAGCACTGTGCCTTCAGACAGCCATGCTGAAGAAATGTCAGGTATGTATTAATTATTAGTATTCTGGTAGTGGCTTCCGGGTTGTCAGAGCCCTTATATCACTGCGACCATTGCTGATTCCTGCAAACTCAAAGAATTGCAGGATTTTGTTGACCTCAAGAAATTTGATCTCCTCCGGGCACATCATGTGTTTGCCCAGAAAGGAGTTATGACTGCGCATAAGGCAAGGGCAATCAATTAGGATGTGTGTAGGAGTCTCATCTGCTTCAAGGCAGAGGCCTATCGTTTGCATGTGCTTATTTAGGCAGCAGTGCCCCCTGTAAGCACCCGCCTTGGAATGTTTCAGTCCTGGGGTAGCTCTCCAGGCTTGAATGAAGGTGGTATTCATTATTACTTAGGCCATTAAAAGGATTCAACCCAGAGAAATACCCTTGAAACTTACGCCTTTTGACTTCCAAACCAATGTACTTGTATAATTGTCGTTAAAATCTTACATTCCCAAATGATTCCATTCTTGTCAAAACTACTCTCATTGTGGAAACCATAAGTGATCAATTATATTTCTATAGTGATTCATGCATATGAACTTACACGAGAAGCGTCATCTCGACTGGGCTCGGATTCCATGGAAATCGGGTGCCCTAATTTTATAGTTTAACTGTCATATTCATATTTTAGAAAGTCAGTTCTAATTTCATAATGTTAGTATCCGTTCACATGGTTAGTATCCGTCACGTTAAATAACGTTCATTTATTTGAGACATGTCATAGTTCAACATATTAATTACAAATAAAATTATGCAAAACAAGGAAAATTGACAAACTTCCTTAATATTCCATGTGGTATTATTCCATAGACTCATTAGTACATATCACATTGGATTCGAGAGTCAGTGTCATGTATCTAAATAAATCGCACAAAAAAGGAATGTTAAGTCATGTCATGTCATTGCAACATATACACTGCTGATTTAAAAGGAGCATGTAACGTGATTTATAAAATAACGGAAATGTTATCGCCATTTAATGGTTGTCCTTCGGTCGGGTCAGCGTCGGGCACGGAAGAAGCACCTTCATCGATGGTATCGAGCGAGGCGGAGTCGGAGGGCAGTGTGCTGTCGGAGCCGCCGCGGGCCGAGCACGCGGAGCACGCGCTGAGCCAGAGCTGCGACGGCGCGCTGCCCGAGCATGGCGCGCTTGCCCACGACAAGCCGCCGGCGCCCGTGCCCAGCGACTGGCGCAGCGTCGGCAACACCGTCTCCTCGTTGGTCTCCACTAGAGGTAAGTCGGAGGGCAGTGTGCTGTCGGAGCCGCCGCGGGCCGAGCACGCGGAGCACGCGCTGAGCCAGAGCTGCGACGGCGCGCTGCCCGAGCATGGCGCGCTCGCCCACGACAAGCCGCCGGCGCCCGTGCCCAGCGACTGGCGCAGCGTCGGCAACACCGTCTCCTCGTTGGTCTCCACTAGAGGTAAGTCGGAGGGCAGTGTGCTGTCGGAGCCGCCGCGGGCCGAGCACGCGGAGCACGCGCTGAGCCAGAGCTGCGACGGCGCGCTGCCCGAGCATGGCGCGCTCGCCCACGACAAGCCGCCGGCGCCCGTGCCCAGCGACTGGCGCAGCGTCGGCAACACCGTCTCCTCGTTGGTCTCCACTAGAGGTAAGTCGGAGGGCAGTGTGCTGTCGGAGCCGCCGCGGGCCGAGCACGCGCTGAGCCAGAGCTGCGACGGCGCGCTACCCGAGCATGGCGCGATCGCCCACGACAAGCCGCCGGCGCCCGTGCCCAGCGACTGGCGCAGCGTCGGCAACACCGTCTCCTCGTTGGTCTCCACTAGAGGTAAGTCGGAGGGCAGTGTGCTGTCGGAGCCGCCGCGGGCCGAGCACGCGGAGCACGCGCTGAGCCAGAGCTGCGACGGCGCGCTGCCCGAGCATGGCGCACTCGCCCACGACAAGCCGCCGGCGCCCGTGCCCAGCGACTGGCGCAGCGTCGGCAACACCGTCTCCTCGTTGGTCTCCACTAGAGGTAAGTCGGAGGGCAGTGTGCTGTCGGAGCCGCCGCGGGCCGAGCACGCGGAGCACGCGCTGAGCCAGAGCTGCGACGGCGCGCTGCCCGAGCATGGCGCGCTCGCCCACGACAAGCCGCCGGCGCCCGTGCCCAGCGACTGGCGCAGCGTCGGCAACACCGTCTCCTCGTTGGTCTCCACTAGAGGTAAGTCGGAGGGCAGTGTGCTGTCGGAGCCGCCGCGGGCCGAGCACGCGGAGCACGCGCTGAGCCAGAGCTGCGACGGCGCGCTGCCCGAGCATGGCGCGCTCGCCCACGACAAGCCGCTGGCGCCCGTGCCCAGCGACTGGCGCAGCGTCGGCAACACCGTCTCCTCGTTGGTCTCCACTAGAGGTAAGTCGGAGGGCAGTGTGCTGTCGGAGCCGCCGCGGGCCGAGCACGCGGAGCACGCGCTGAGCCAGAGCTGCGACGGCGCGCTGCCCGAGCATGGCGCGCTCGCCCACGACAAGCCGCCGGCGCCCGTGCCCAGCGACTGGCGCAGCGTCGGCAACACCGTCTCCTCGTTGGTCTCCACTAGAGGTAAGTCGGAGGGCAGTGTGCTGTCGGAGCCGCCGCGGGCCGAGCACGCGGAGCACGCGCTGAGCCAGAGCTGCGACGGCGCGCTGCCCGAGCATGGCGCGCTCGCCCACGACAAGCCGCCGGCGCCCGTGCCCAGCGACTGGCGCAGCGTCGGCAACACCGTC
The DNA here is from genome assembly GCA_963854355.1 of Epinotia brunnichana. NCBI lineage: Eukaryota > Metazoa > Arthropoda > Insecta > Lepidoptera > Tortricidae > Epinotia > Epinotia brunnichana. Next base: position 38,652,213 of record OY977935.1, on the reverse strand, counting down.
TCCTCGTTGGTCTCCACTAGAGGTAAGTCGGAGGGCAGTGTGCTGTCGGAGCCGCCGCGGGCCGAGCACGCGGAGCACGCGCTGAGCCAGAGCTGCGACGGCGCGCTGCCCGAGCATGGCGCGATCGCCCACGACAAGCCGCCGGCGCCCGTGCCCAGCGACTGGCGCAGCGTCGGCAACACCGTCTCCTCGTTGGTCTCCACTAGAGGTAAGTCGGAGGGCAGTGTGCTGTCGGAGCCGCCGCGGGCCGCGCACGCGGAGCACGCGCTGAGCCAGAGCTGCGACGGCGCGCTGCCCGAGCATGGCGCGATCGCCCACGACAAGCCGCCGGCGCCCGTGCCCAGCGACTGGCGCAGCGTCGGCAACACCGTCTCCTCGTTGGTCTCCACTAGAGGTAAGTCTTCATCTTTATATTATTTTATATAGATTACAACATGTGAACAATTCAACTGCTATGGGAGTGTATTCGACCAAACAAAAATATTATTTATCGTAAGAGTAATAGTTCCTACAATTCATTTGATAACGACTTCATAATCCAGTTTGATGATCAAGCTATATACGAGTAGAATGGTGCGATATGAAAATGAATAAGATAACTTGATCTTAAGCCAATACCTTATTAATTGCAGATATGCACCACATAATTATTGATATAGACTATGCACATAAAGCTACAAAATTTTATTATTTTCGCACATTTATATTTAAATAATAATCACTGTCATGGAAACAAATAGTAAAATGTTGTTTTGGTGTTCATTTATTTCAGGTTCAATGCTACCTTGGGGTTCACATAAAGGCCCAATAATGTTGCCTCCGGACTCAGATCTTAGGCCCGGAGAATTTGTTATGAGACTACTGTTTACTGAATTCACAGTGCAAGCCGAAAGAAAGATGGAAGCGGTTATGACTGAACTACTAGTGAGCATACTTTAAGTTGTCAAAGTATTTGCTTTTTTTTTCAATCTTTAGTTCCACTAATCTATACTATTGTTTTTAGGAGAAACCATTGAACAAAACCCTACAGCGGGGTGAAGATCCACAACTAGATCAAATACTGTGCGCCTTTGGAACCGTCGCCGAACACTGCTTGCCGTCGCTCCTGCGTGCCTTGTTCGGTTGGCTGGAGAGACAAATGGCTGACTCGCCGCAATTGAGCGAGCAAGCTAAGAAACCGCACCAGGATCTACGAAATAAAAGGTTTAAATCTTAAATAATACATATGGGTGACCAATTGACCATCTTACACAAATATTATCTTCAAATTCGGAGAATGATGATGTTTGTGAGTAGCTTGTTTGCTCCGATGTATGTGATGGCGACTGTAAATACTACAGGCTTGTGCAGAATTTGTTTAGCTTTAATGTTGCTGAAGAGTGTAGACCAATGTTTTCATAGAGTACGTAGTTTTCGAACAAAACCTGAATTTCTTACGAATGGAGTACATTTCCCAAGATAGCGGCCGTTCTACAAGGTCCTGACCCGAAGGACTTTTGGGAGACGAAAAAAGGGCTTCCAACGAACATTCGTACCAAATTTCATGAAACTCCCCGGGATTTCGAGGTTGAACAATATCGACTGTTAGTTAGTTAGTTAGTTATACTGGGCGTTTTCCGCAAGTCGACATCCATTGTGCCTATTTTGCGTGAATATCGGCTGTATTACTAGACTAAACTAAGCTTGTATTAAGGAAACTTTAAAGATTTATAAATACGTAGAAAATATCCAAGACTCTGGTACAACTACTTATGCTCATCACACACCATTTCAACCGAGGCAGGGTGCTAGCATAGCATCGCATCAAGAGTCACTCTCAAATAGGCTATAACTACGCTGTGTTTAAATGTATGCATATGATCTAGGAATGGGGAATGGATGAAAATTTTAGAAGTGGCTGATTATTTTTTTGGTGGTAGTAATAACCTTCGTTAGCACCAGAAAAAAGTTGCAGACTTTACACCTGCGTCATTTATTTTTGAAAAATATAAACTGTTTCCTCACTTACGTTTTGTGTTTAGGACGGCGAATGAGAGACTTTCCTTGATCCGTCTCGAATTACAATTGTTTTTTAAATATCTGACCCTGGAAATGACAAATATAGCTGCTGCAGCTGTCAATATCATTGCCAGTGTCAGTTTATCACGGATTTTTAAGAAATTTTTTTGTAATTTGAGACGAATCAAGCGAATTGTCTCATTCGCCGTCCTAAACCCAAAACGTAAGTGAAGAAACTGTTTATATTTTTCAAAAATAATTGACGCAGCTGAAAAGGCAGCAACTTATTTCTGAATCTAAGGAAGGTTATTGCTACCACCAAAAAAAAAGTCAGCCACTTCTAAAATGTACATCCATTCCCAATTGTTTAGAGTTAGAAGAGGTGTTAAAAGATGATGTGATGATGTTTTGTAGTATAATCTACATCGTGTCGGGTAGCGGTGCGGGCACCGAGGCGGTGGAGCGCAGTTGCGAGGAGCTGCAAGCGGAGAGGCGCGACCTAGCCGTCGAGTTCCTCTTCTGTCTGGCTCTTATCGAGGTCCTGAAACAACTGCCTTTTCACCCTGGACATGAAGATTTAGTACAATACATTGAAAATGTGGCTTTTAAGCGTTTTAATTACAAAGAAGGGTATGTCTTGATCAAACATATTTTATAATTATAAACATATTTAGCAGAGTCGGTAGAACTCTTAACTAGTTATGTTGATTGCTGATAAATCTTCATAATGTTTTCGCAGATTGCAATCAAACCCAAATGCCGCAAATGTGCATATAATAGCAGATCTGTACGCGGAAGTGATTGGGGTTCTGGCACAAGCTCGTTTCGCTTCTGTCAAAAAGCGGTTCACAGCAGAACTCAAGGTATACTTGAAATTATTTGAATTGGCCGAATTGCATTAAAGTAGTCCATTCCTAAAGCAACTCTACCGTCCAAGGTAGAAGATTTCAATAGGGGTATTGACACTAAATAAAATAATCAATAATGTTGCATTTTCTCGAAAAAGGATTAAAAATGTAGGCACTCCATTTGACTACATTTTTAATCCTAAAAGTAACGCAAGACGTTAAATAATCACAAAGTTATAAGCTTCCAAAGTTTTAAAAGGGACAGAACATACCCCATGTTCTGTCCCTTTTCCGCAAAACGCACCTTCATATGAAACGATTGTCATTTACTATGACGCTAGACGATCGTGACGTCACGATCCCTGAGCGTTTTATCTCTCTAACAAGCAACATTAAAACGGTTGTAGCTTCGTAATTTTTTGAGATATTCGAATGGGATTTTCGTCATTAGGCATATTTTTTTGCCTACTTTTTTTTGAAGTAATAATAAATTTTGAGTCTACACCCCTATTACAATTACAGTTTTATAAAAACTCGGCTACATTAAATAACCTCAGCATAAAATCCCAAACACTGTGAAAACGTTAAAACTATACTCTATAGATAGAGATAATATATTCGATATCCGTTGTAGGATTTGAAGAGTCGCGAGCCTTCTCCGCACACAACGCAAAGTATTATATCACTTTTGATGGGCATGAAGTTTTTTCGCGTGAAAATGGTCCCCATCGAGGAGTTCGAAGCATCGTTTCAGTTCCTGCAGGAGTGCGCCCAGTACTTCCTCGAAGTTAAGGATAAAGACATCAGGCATGCTCTTGCCGGCTTGTTCGTGGAGATTTTAGTTCCTGTCGCGGCTGTAAGTATTTTCTAACCAATTGTTACTACATAGTATGAAACAAAGTCGCTTCCCGCTGTCGGTCTGTCCCTATGTATGCTTAGATCTTTAAAACTACGCAACGGATTTTGATGCGGTTTTTTTTAATACATGCATGTATTATGTATTATACATATAAACCCGTGCGAAGCCGGGGCGGGTCGCTAGTAATATATAAAGACATCTTCTTGGGACAGCTGATTTGACTTAACATGTAGTCTTATGTCGCATTACAAATCTGTGTTATACTTACTGTATAATACACCTTGTCGGCAATACAATTATTTGTGTCTAGGGGATTTCGTCTCTACTTTTTATGATTCTTCTGCAAGTTTCTGTGAGACCCAAATGGTATACTCGTAAATGCTAGCGAATGCCGTAGCTTAAGGAACGATTTAGAAGCGTTTTTGTTTGTTTGTAGACGGTGAAGAACGAAGTGAACGTACCGTGCCTAAAGAACTTTGTGGAGATGCTGTACAGCCACACGCTGGACGCGAGCACTAAATCCAAGCACCGGCTGGCGCTGTTTCCGCTGGTCACCTGCCTGCTCTGCGTGTCGCAGAAACAGTTCTTCCTCGCTAACTGGCACTGCTTCCTCGCCATGTGCCTATCACACTTGAAAAACAGAGATCCAAAGATGTGCAGAGTTGCCCTAGGTGAGTGGTAAACCATATAACTCTTATAAGTTAACATTTGGAAACTTTGTCATCACAATTTAGCATATTGTTATTTTATTTTCAGAATCATTATATCGTTTGCTATGGGTCTACATGATAAGGATCAAATGCGAAAGCAATTCCGCAACGCAGTCTCGACTCCAAAGTATAGTCAATTCTCTATTCCCCAAAGGCTCCAAGGGCGTAGTGCCTCGTGACACTCCGTTGAACATCTTCGTCAAGATAATACAATTTATAGCTCAGGAGCGATTAGACTTCGCTATGAGAGAGATCGTCTTTGACCTGCTTATGGTCGGTAGGCCCATTAAAATAATTATGACCCCGGAGAGAATGTCCATCGGTCTTCGTGCGTTCCTTGTCGTGGCAGACAGCCTTCAGCAAAAGGAAGGCGAGCCGCCTATGCCGCGGACCTCGGGAACGCTGCCTTCGGGAAATACTCTCCGCGTGAAAAAGACATTTCTGAATAAAATGTTGACTGACGAAACAGCGCGATCGATAGGAATGAGCGCGTACTTTCCGTATGTAAGGAGAGTTTTGGTGGAGATCTTGAGGGCCTTAGATGCCCACTACGGGCGGCCTCTAATGTTGACTAATACTCAGAACGTGACTAAGGAACAGGAGATAAACACAGGCGAAAGAAAACCCCGGATTGACTTGTTTAGAACCTGCGTCGCTGCTATACCAAGGTATGTCGATATTGTAAAACAACAGTAGCCAACGTTTATTACTCCACAATAAATGTAGTTTTGTCAAATGCATCTGTACTTAATATTATAAAGAGGAAATGTCTGTGAGGTTGTAGCTTTGTCAGTTTGTATGTAATGGGTAAACTCGGAAACCGCTTAGCCGATTTAGCTTAAATATTTCTTCTGCATGTAGAATGGAATTTCTGGATGGTTATAGGCTATATTTTATCCCGCGGGATCGCCTGCGTTCTTTGCAATACGCGGGCGAAGCCGCGCAGGCAGCTGATCTTATAATATAGCAACACGTTAAAATTACCATATGCTGATACAGTCAATTCAAAGCTTGGAGGAGACAAGATTTCTGTTCGTGTTACAATCATTTGGCCTAGTGAGCCATAATAGGGGTGTAACTCAAAATTTATTATATTTTTCTTTCTATCCCATTTGGCTACTGGTACATATTTTACAAATTTATTACATTTATTATTTATTATGCGTATACAATAATTATGTGTTTATCAATGGTCTTATGTTGTGTTGCGTTCCGTGGGTCACGTACGGTGCTGTCTGAAAATCAGCGCTGTAGGTGTCTGTCTGACACCTCGGCATAATGCTGAGACAGCGACCTATTCACTGCCGCGAAGACACACACGATATGTGTTAAATTGTAATGTATGCCTACTCCCTTTGTCTCTGTGTGTCTTTTGTGTAGTAAATAAATGTCTTCTTTCTTTCTTCTTTCTTTCTTTATGGAATGTTTGTATTGTAGACTGATCCCGGAAGGCATGAGCTCCGGCGAGCTGGTGGAGCTGCTGTGCCGGCTCACCGTGCACATGGACGAGGAGCTGCGCGGGCTCTCCTTCCAGAGCCTGCAGACGCTCATCGTCGACTTCCCGGAGTGGCGGCAGGACGTGCTGGCCGGCTTCACGCAGTTTCTGGCCAAGGAAGTCCAGGTCAGTTACTAATATAAACTAACCATTCCACTCACCAGATTGTATAATTGCGTCGATCAAATTTTCCTTCTGCACATTGTGTAACTAACAACAGAGTTTCTTAGAAAAATATATTATAATATGGGCCTACCATAAAATGGGTTTACTATTGTAACAAAAATATATGTTTAATGGATTTAAACCCTACAAAATCGTTGCTTTAAATAGTTTTCCAAAAGAAATAACAAACAAAATGTCGATGAATGTTAGTTAGTTTATTTAGGTAAAATCTTGACCGACTTCACGAAGTCCAATCGAGTTGACATTGCGTACACTTGTGTAAGTCAAAATGACAATGCAATATTGTGATACAGTCGCCATCAGATATTTCGGAGTGGCCAAAGTGCTCACAAATATCGGAACACTTCTCTAATGCCTCGACAATAGAGACGTGTTTTGATATTTCTGAGCAACGATATTTGTGAGCACTTTGGCCGCTCCGATATCTGATGGCGACTGTACCATAATGATGGTCTGATGATGGGGGCATCAGCTAGCCATATCAACTGCTAAACTACACAAGATTAACCTGTCGTGTATGGGCTCAATAGAATCCTCTCAACGAGTAGTTTATGACTGCAAAAGCTTGTACCAAAAATGTTTTTTTGTCTGAAACTTGCCGTCTGATTTTCCAGGACACATCACCTCAACTAGTGGAGAACGGGCTACGCATGCTGCTGCAGCTAATCACGAGCTGGAAGAACGGCGAGCCAGCGCCGGTGCCCGCGGTGTCCAAGCCCGAGTCACTCGCCGCGGTCGTGCGCGGTGCCGAGGCGCTCGCCCTCGTCATGCTGTGCCAGTGCAAGGCCTACCCGCGCCGCCTCGCTGTGCACATACTGAGGTGAGCACAACTAAAGAACTAAACAGAAGAACGGCGAGCTGGCGCCGGTGCCCGCGGCGCCCAAATCTGAGTCACTCGCCGCGGTCGTGCCGTGCATATAATGAGGTGCAAACAACTAAATTACGGTGGCTGGACTCGAAACAGTCTTCTTCTGGCAAGCCGACGGCGCCCAAGCTGGAGTAATGCCTTGATCTTCGGAAGTATTAAAAGATAGTTATTTGTGTCACAAGGGAGCAAAATAGTATATTTACGGCGAGGGCGGTGTATTGAATCCTGAACGTAGCGAGGGCTCCTACAATAGAATCCTGAGCGTAGCGAGGGATTCTAACGTAGGATCCTGAGCGTAGTGAGGGATTCAAGTGTTAACGCCCAAGACGAAAATAATTTTGCTCCTGAGTGACACATGTAACTTTTCACACCGACTATGAGGAAAACATTTGCAAAAAAAAAACAACAAAAAATAACAAAAAAAAAGAAAAAACAACAAAAACAAAAATAATACAAACAAGAAAAAAAACAAAACCAAAACAAACAAAACGAAAAAAAAAAGGAACTCAAGAAAAAACAATAAAACCAAAAAAACAACAAAAAAACGAACAAAAACAGCAAAAAAATCAAAACAAAAACCAACAGAAAAAAAACCAAAAAAACGAAAAAAACAAAAGAACAAAAAACGCAACAAAAAACGAAAAAAAAAACGGCAAAAAATCAAACAAAAACAAGCAAACAAAAAAAAGAATAAAAAAACAGCAAAAAAAGGAAAACAGCAAAAAAAAACAAAAAACAACAGAAAAAAAAAACAAAAAAAATGAAACAAAAAACAATAGAAAGTTAAAAAGAAACAAAAAACGAAAAAAAAAAAAAAAAAACGGCAAAAAAAATCAAACAAACGGAACAAAAAACTAAAAAACAAAAAAAAAAACAAAAAAAAACAACAAAATACAAAAAAACGAACAAAAATGAAAAACAAACAAAAACACAAAAAAAAACAACAAAAACTGAAAAAAAATATAACAAAAACAGAAAAAAAAAAACATCCTCATATATATAATATATATATACATATACATATACGTACATTGCACGTAGAACCGATGGCCGTTGGGGCGGGAAGGTTCTCGAGTGGCGACCACGTACCGGAAGGCGCGGCGTGGGCCTACCCACGCCGCGCCTTCCGCTCCTTCCGCGCTTCCCCACAAGGTGGACTGATGACCTGGTAAAGGTCGCGGGAGTCCGCTGGATGTGGGTGGCGCAGGACCGGTCATTTTGGCACTCTTTGGGGGAGGCCTATGTCCAGCAGTGGACGTCTTTCGGCTGATATGATGATGATGATGATGATGATGATATACGTTTGTCGATTACGATGAAATTACAATCGATTATTTTATCACGATTCTATTGGCACATTGCGTAAATGCTACGAGTACGAGCTAATGAATAAATTAAAAAAGTAGCTTGAACAGAAAAGTAGCATTTTGCTCCCTCTCATCGGGGACCAAAACTTACTTTTCTGAATGAGAGGTGTGAAATAGTAGATTGTACAACAAGTGCATAAAACGCACCATTTTACTCGAGACGTTTATCCATCCGAGCGAGCTTGCGAGCGAGGATAGATATAAAGTCGAGTGTAAAATGGGTTTTATGGACGAGTTGTACACTCTACTTTTCACTTCGATTGCGAGGAAATGAAACAGCAACACGTAAATATAGTAAATGCTAATTTAATTGTTGTTGTTATGGCTTAAATACTATACTGATCTACTAAATTGAAAAATAAACAAATATAAAAAATAATAAATGAGACGAAATACAAATTATAAGTTTATTTCATGAAGTTTTATTGTGTACTTTGGCTGTTGGTATCTTTGCCTTGGTCTTAGAATACGAACGAAACGAAATAAAATAAAGAGGTTGTTGTATGAAGTTAAAGATGTTCGTGTGGCTGTTGCAGCGATTGCCTTGGTCTTCGACGAAGATTTTACTTTATGCTCTAGAGCATAAAAAGCGACTTTATGTCGCCTACGCACGACATAAAGACGAACTTTTAGAGCATGAGAAGTGAAAAAATCTTTACATAAGTGACGTTCCTTCACAATCGTCTTGCCGTCAATTGCGATAACCAAAGCGCCGTCGCCACTCCCCCGCGACTCTGCCGATCGCGCCAGCTCCTCTTCTCAATTGCGACCGCCATAGACGACGGCATTTTGCAGTCGAGATCGACAGCGCAATGCATTTGTGGCGCAATACAACATGAACAGCTATTAACCTTCATGTATTAGTCAGATTGCCTTCATATTTTATAAACATAGGTATGTAGATCCAATGACAACGCAATAAGGCATAGAATGTATATATTATAATTTGAACTGCAGAGAAACAAAGTGCCTACTGGAGAAGCTGCAGCTAACGGCGGAGGAGTGCGCACTGATCGACGCGGCGGACTCTCACGTGCCCGCGCTGGCCGAGCGCTGCCTGCCGCTGCTGCCGCCCGCCGAGCGGCAGGCGCTGCTGGCCGCGCCGCAGCCCGACCTCGTCTGCGTCGCGGAGCGCAGCCACGCCGTCTGGACTGCTGGTACGGTCACCTCTAAAAATATCTATCCAATGTTCAACTTTATTCCACCGAAATACGTTTTACGTCGTAAATACGTCACAGACCGAAATCAACTAGTTCCTAACGATTTAAATCGGCCTTCAGTCAGTTGTAGCCAATCAGTGAACATATGAGATCTAAATGAAACTACCTAAAAATAAAAATGGGAACTTTTTACGTGTCTTTTCGTTACATATACGACTTTGCATTGCGACAATAGTACCGGATCGAAGAGCGCTCGATGTGTCCGTTAAATCGTTCATTCATGTCCTTTGCTTCCGAGTCATTCATAGAGCGAAACGTTCCTCATTAAAAGATCTAAAAAACAGAACTAGTTCCCTTGACCGAGAAACGGTGCGGGTGCTATTCTAGCTGGTACCTTACATCACATAGTAAGCTATGCCTATCTAATAGATTGACAAGTTCCTGCACTAATAAGCAATCTGATCTACCAGGTATTCAACATGACGACACGTCTACTAAAAACAGTTGGAGCGGTAGTGCGTCAAACGGAGCCGATCCTTGGGAGGTGAATATGCTTCGTTGATATATTTTAGACCTTTAGATTATTTATAGCCTGACCAGTCATTCATGTCACTAGAAAATAGCGACAAATACAAAAATTCCTTGTGTCAAAACTTTCTTCTGACCATTGACGTAATCAAATCACCCAATAAATGAAAATGAAAGCATTTAATTCGGACAATTACACATCCATATCATGTTAGTAAGGCTTATACTTACTATGTTAGTGGAATAAAACAGAGAAAAAAATAATGTAGCTATCTATCTCGTTTTTTACATACTCAAAATTTGCTAAGCGAACATGCTTATTCGACAGACTGCGATGTCAAAATTTCTACTGGCTTGATGGATAGGTTGCACCAAACCGTCTGTAGTCGTATGTGGTGTTCGTTAAAATCAGAATGTATGGAACATTTGACCAGTGTCTATGGAATGACAGCTGCCGGCGCCATATTTAACGTTGATCGATCTGTAGTCGTAAGTTGGTGCAACTCACCCTTAGTCAGCTTCAAATAATTCATTGACATGGACAAGGATCGTAGAGTGCTGCCCTGCGGTGTGAGCGTGACCTTTCGAATGTTTCAGGTGATTTTGTTCGGACTTCTGGAGCGAAGTCGCGTGCCGGCTCGCTGCCCCGCCACGGTGCTGCAGGCCTGGCCCATCCTGCATGCTCGCATACAAGCCTTGTACACCATCATAGAGCCTGCGTAAGTTATTACAACACCCACGCTTCTACGAATAGAACAGTTACAGTCTGCATCAAAATTAGCTACGCAAACGAAGGCATCAAAAGTCTTTATTAAAAGGGAATAAGAACTTTTGACGTCTTCGATTGCGTAGTTACTTTTGATGCTGAATGTACAAGTGTCAACTCTTAGAGCGGTTACACGTGGTGACTTTTTAAAGCGATACAAACGCGCGTTTCACGAACGCACAACTGGCGCACGATACTAACCATAGATCACCTATAGCGCGTTAGTAGTGCTGCAAAAAGTTGCCCCGAGTCTTCGCCAATTTTAATTGATTCAATGTGGATAACTATATCTCTTTTATGTTACCATATGCAGGCCCGTGAATGACAACCGAGCGTCACTATTGTCACGGAGCCCCGCGTTACCCAGGAAGCCAGAAAAGGAAAGAGATGGATATATGCAGGTACTAAACCACGTTACTTTTGTGTTGGACTTTATACTAAGTTTTCTGCAACATCTATCGCACCTTATCAAAATGAATTACCTACGGCTACGAAATCACTATTTTCACAATTTTTAAAATTACTATTTTCCAAATTGTGAGATAAACTTTCAAGCAGGTAATATTTAGTTAGGCCGCGTTTACGGACAACCAGAGCATCGGCGGCGCGGCGCGCACAACATCGATGACGACGATGACGTTGCATAGGTAGATATCTTTATGTATAGGCGTTTTCATACTCGCCTAAAAGAACAACAAACTCGACAGCTGCACTGTACCTTCTGAACCTCGCAGCGCACACTGGAACTCTATCAGCAACATCGATACGAATACATATATGTACCAGTGTATAACCGCCATACGATAAATAAAAATACTCGCCTGACATCCCGCGTCCGTCAAGAAACAAGACCTCTGATTTTACTGTAATTTATTGGGTTGTGAATGTTTTGTTTGATATTAATAAGATGACATTTGTGCAGGTGTGGAAGTATTACATGACGATGGCGTACCTGGTGGTGCCGGCCGTACCCAGCCCCGTAGTGCGCTGCGCGAGTCCGGACCTCAGTCTCAGGTGCGCCCCATTCCTGTGATCCACGCATTACTTACATATACAAACAAGTACAGATGTAGTGAATAATAATTTCCCATCGTCTTTTCTCGGAAATGTTCGTATTTGTCATTCTACATCAGTCAACCTCAGTACTTTTTGTACCGTGACCGACTGAAATAGCAAGACACGTTCGTTCGTTTCCGTGAAAAAACGATGGGAAACCATTAAGCACTACATCTGTAACAATCCGTCGCGATTCATTTGTCTTCAACAAACTCTCTATTTGTATACGCATAATAGACTAGTCAAATACCGTTTACTTACCTATATTTTTCACTGCTCGGTTGTTTATCTTACATATTATAGGTATTATGAGACACTTAACAAAATATACAATTTATATAAAAACTTTGACAGCTTTTAATTGGTTATCTTTTCAATTATTTCATATTTGTATAATTGATGTTTAGATTGAATTAATGTTTGATGATGAGAACATTATTTGATATTCATTTGCATATTTTAACTTTGTTAACAGTTTTGTGGTTTTTATAGTATAGACGAGTCGATATATATCGGTGCGAATTTTTGATCAATGTATTTGAATACGCTTCTACGCCCTTGACACGTGTATGATTGAAATTTTGCTCCGATTTAAATGCACGCGATTGTACTTTACCAAATGAAGATAATAAATTTCTCCTACTCTTAATTCGTGTATGAAGCGCATGAATATGCTGAGCCAGGGGACTCGGTTTCAGTAACAACTAATAACGAACCTTAGTCCAACACGTAAGAAAATCGAATCAACTTGCAACTATCACTATTCTAACATTCTTTTTTGCAATCGGTATTAGTGCAGTCGTACCAAGTGAATGTTAAACCTCTTAGTGTGTTCAAATCTGACACCAAGCGGTTATTCCCTGGCGTTTCCAAATGTTATTTCTGTCATTTAAGTGACATGTTTGACAGAAACAAAATTATATTAATTATACAATTGAGTAGGGGTAGCAACATGTTCCTAACCCTTCAGGAATTCTTCTTCAGGGTGAGTGTAAAGTGGCTACGTTAATATCCTCAAGAACTCCTAAGGACTCCGAACGACGAAGTTGATATTATTAAATTTTAACTTCATATGATTGATAATATTTCGTTTTGTGGATATCTTGTTTCGTTGCAAAAATTATCAAATAAGTTACCAAAAAAAAAAAAATTGTGTTTATTCCCTAAAATACTATAAATTTTCAAAGTAATTGAGGAGTAACCTTGACAAAGAGCTTCAAGAAAAAGATGACTGGACCAGTTAGTACTTCATGTACTCTTACTGATTGCAAAAAAATCTCATACCGATAAATTTAATAGGTACGCAAAATTCAATCATTGCGTATTGGGCTAATTTATTTTTCTTTATTGATTATGAACACGCTGGCGACAATAAAAGTTTGTGCTCACCGAAACTTAAATCCGTTGTTTTCTTTGACTTACAATTTTAAGACGTTTCTGTCTGATTTTGTAATTCGAAACCTACTGTACTACATTGTTGACAATGGTTTTGAAACAGAAATCACACTTTTAAAAAACATTACTGTCAACGAATTGCCCCAATTCCCTATAATGCGTATTTGTATTATTTGTTTGCCAAATATGTTAAGCGGTGTTTTTATACCTCTATATCGCAAGCTTCTATTGTCGCTTGCATGTCCTTATTCGTCGTCAACAATATTGTAATATTTTATACCTTGGGTTAATTAGCAGCTGTTGTAGCTTAGATTACAACTGACATACTAAACGTTATACACATGACCCGTGTTAATGTTGTGCGAATGAGTTAAGTATTTAGGGGTAGCAATCGATGGTATGGTGCGCCTAGTATAGAGAGCGGGGGTAGCCGTGTGAGAGCAGTAGGTACGACGGAAGTTGGCGGCGCAACATAATCCTCTGTTCACTAGCACGGAAGCGGAGAGTTGGCTCGGGGCCGCGGCGCTCAGTTCGTCCAGCGAGAGCCTCAACGCGCCGGGCGGCTTCTTCACGCTGCCCTTAAGCTATGCGCGCGGGCACAAACATCACAAGCGGACGAGGTGGCCATTTGACGCTCGCTATGTGCACGTCGCATTCGTTCCTTCATCATGTCTTGCGGGCGTCGGTTCCATCTTGCTGTCTCCACCAACCGCCGTTATATTTTCATTTCGTACTCGTTTTGTGTTTTCAATCAGTTTGTGATATATCCGCTAGAAATATTTTATATTTGCACCAGTATTTTTAAATCATATCAATGATAAATAAAGCTTAAATAGTTACAATAAACCTTTAATAGAGCCACCTTTCTTTGTCAGCTTTGGCACCAAAATAAATATATACAAGCCATAATCTAATTTCCAAGATCCGTATTATTAGCAGAAACCTTAAGTCATCAGTGAGTTCATCACGGACAAGATGGAATCGACTCTACGGAATTATTTTATTCGTATGGGAAATTGTATGACAGTGACCTACTTGTCGCTGTAGTCTGTCGTCATCGCTCATTTCACGCAAAGGTTTTGTGCACAGCTAGCGCACATATCATTTACAATTACCTGTCGATAAAAGGTTAAACATTACAAATTATGTGCTTGTTACCATACTCTATGTCCCAGTTAGTAGGTACATACATACCTCAACGACGCTTACATGTCACACTCATACTGAATGGTCTTAACATAGCGGGCTTTGTTTTATGTTTTGTTTGTAAATGACACATTTTGATATGTCCACTTGAATGAAGTTTAGTATTAGATGCCATCAATTGCTTGTCATGGTACTCGGTAGCGTAGGTGCGCGTGAGCACGTGGGGCCAGCTGGCGATCGACTTGTCTTGTCTCACGACAGCGTTACATAAAACATCTAACAACATTTCATGTCATTGCTGAGGATGCTACATTTGGGAACCTTATCGTACTGCTGTATCTACTTCAACCGACACTAAGCTCTAGAAATGATTTGTGTAAATATAGTTACGAATCTGTTACTCTTAGTTACCTTGCTACTATCTATATTTTATTTTATTTTATTTAGTCAGTATAATACGTTTCTGGCTAGGAAGTTGAGTTCTGCAGTGTGATCGACGTTGCATTACCGCTACTGGTTTTTTTCGCTAGTCAATAGATTTCGCACAACGTCAATGTTATATTGTACACAAACACATTTTTTTTTACAGTAGTTTTATTTACATTTATTTAGTTACGAGTAAGGTAATGTCCCTAAATATGTTTTATGCGTGAACCCGGAATGCTTCATTTTCTCAGAAAGCTTAATTGATAATTTAAAATAACATTGGTATATCATATTATAGAGCACATCTTTGCTTACATATTTTTCATCAAGTCAAGTAGTCGTGTGATCGATAAAATAATATTATCACGGGTAAAACTATCAAACGGTTCGCTTTTTGGTATTAAAGCGTATTATTTTCATTAGCTTCAATATCTTTCGAATGAATCCTATTGTAGAAATTCTCCCGTAAGTACATACCTATAAATTCCTAACTTTGAGCACTGTCCTCTCAGAACGATCTAAATTATTCAGACGGGCCAAATTAATTGCCTGTCAGTTGAAGTAGACCCCTGTTTTTGTTTGCTACGTGAAAGGTCAGAATTTAAGGCTAAATTTAGCTGACATTCAAGTTTACAAGGGCACCTTAAAATAACCCCTATATATGTTTCAGCTTTCTTTTGAGCGCCGATTCGTCAATATGAATTATACATATTTAAGTATTATTGTTAAGGCCTTTCAAAATAAATATGAACTTTCTCAGCATTTTTTTGCAGTGTGTATAGGGAGATAATCCCCCCGAAAGTCACCAACATTGTGCCCCCTCCCAGCACCCTCTAAGATTCAGACGCAGTATTTAAAAAAAAACTTGGACATAGTGCTTATTAAATTTTTTCACCGAAAATGATTTTGAACAAGATCGGTTCAAAGGTCTTCGAGATTTTGCTGAAAAACTATAAAAAAGGATGTAAGTGTAAGATTACTGTGACGTGTATCGTCAAAAAGGTTGTATACCTTTTTAATAAGAACGGAACCGTTCGTTGTGCGTGGTCTGATACGCACTTGGCCGATTTTTTTATTTCAATTAATGGGCCATCGTCAACGCATGTCATGGGATAAAAAGTTCACCCTTAGTAGGCGGTTTTGCTATACATAGTGGATTTATGTTCCACTGACAACCTAGTTTCTGATTGGCGCAGTTATTATTTTTATTATTTAATAAACAGTGTATTTAATATACACTTAATAATTAACTGGGTCTCACAAAAATGTCGGAACAGTTTGTCTGTGTGAACATTATACATTACGCATTCATGATATAATTATTTTTTCACTTCTCATGCTCTAAAAGTTCGTCTTTATGTCGTGCGTAGGCGACATAAAGTCGCTTTTTATGCTCTAGAGCATAAAGTAAAATCTTCGTCGAAGACCAAGGCAATCGCTGCAACAGCCACACGAACATCTTTAACTTCATACAACAACCTCTTTATTTTATTTCGTTTCGTTCGTATTCTAAGACCAAGGCAAAGATACCAACAGCCAAAGTACACAATAAAACTTCATCAAATAAACTTATAATTTGTATTTCGTCTCATTTATTATTTTTTATATTTGTTTATTTTTCAATTTAGTAGATCAGTATAGTATTTAAATATTTCTCATTGCTCTAATGTAACTTTCAATTTTAATTAAATTAGCATTTACTATATTTACGTGTTGCTGTTTCATTTCCTCGCAATCGAAGTGAAAAGTAGAGTGTACAACTCGTCCATAAAACCCATTTTACACTCGACTTTATATCTATCCTCGCTCGCAAGCTCGCTCGGATGGATAAACGTCTCGAGTAAAATGGTGCGTTTTATGCACTTGTTGTACAATCTACTATTAAATGTTCAGTTGTGTCTGTTGCCATTTTCAAAGCTTGTTAAGTATAATAAGTTTTATATTTTATATATGCTTATTGTAGTCATTAAATTGGTGTGTTTATTGAGCTTTTTAGTGATAATTATTAGTTAAATGTAGTTAATATTAATATACTTAAATAGATCTTAATAGTGATTGCATAAAAAGTTTACAATCCCCATATATATGTGTACTCTTCAGGGAGCATATCTGAATAAGCACTACCGGCTTTACCATGCAGTCATAATAATTCCGATATTTGTGACCACCTTTTTCACTCGGATATATCACATGGCGAGGCGACTACAGCGTTACAAATATTATACTGCTACGATGTCAAAACTGTAGCGCAAATAAGCCTTTTACACAAAAATATGAAAATAAATTTTGTTTTAATAGCTTTTTTTATAATATGTAAGTATATTACTACTATTTGAAGATTAATATTTTAACATGTTGATATTTCTATCAATTCATTCGATTTAAACATGTTGCCGTTTACAACCACTATAAGGTTCGGGGGTCCTAATAGGGAACATTACGCAAAACTGTTCGTAGGTGGCGACACTAGCAGCGTTGACATTGTATCTCGTTCCCACTTGCGGTATTGCCTATGCAAGCATCCTTGTCACTCATTTGACAATCAATTGCGCATGTGTGTGTGAATCCCTATATTCCTATACTGTTTTACTATTAGTGGTAGTGCTGCCTCTGGCGGCAGTACATTGCAGTAATGTTCCCTATTAAAGCACACAACAAAGACAACCCCAAATTGTATGTTCAAACATGTGGTCTAGTTGATATGCGAATGTTAGAATTGTGTATTATGTGTTAGCTCGTCGCCGGACTCGCTGAGCGAGCGCAGCAGCGGCGAGGCGCGCGGCGTGGCGTCGCCGGCCGCGCTCCACAAGCTAGCGGTGCCGCTCGCGCGCTGCGAGGTGCCCGAGGTGCGCGACGCGGCCGTCGCCGCCTGCGGCAACATCAACCCTGATGCGCTCAAGTAAACAACACACACGCAAACTAAGCTAAGGCCGTGGTCGCCCGCCTACAACTTGACGCAGTATGCAGCGTACGGCATTTGTTTATTTATTCGTATGGCATTACAAAATTACAGAGTCGCTTTACTTAATTATTATAATGTGTCCTAAATTCTTCACCCATTGGGTAGCGTTTGGGTCAGTTCAGTGCAGGTCTAGGGTATTCGTTACGGCATTTAGTCCACGCAATGAACTGACAACTTGTATGGAAAAAATTACAAATTTGGAAATAATTTATAATAGCTGATTTTTTCTATGTAATGGATATATTATCAATTAAATAGTTACCTATACTATCCGCAAAACTATCTGGCCGGTAGGGCAATAAACGTCCGCTACCGTTATAGGGGTGTAACATGTCGATAACTTATAATGTAAACGTTGATATAATTATTATAATTTCAAATGAAATCTTATATCATTATTGATATTGTTTTTAAAGTTATCTAATGAATAATACTAAATGTTTAATATATTTCTTAAATAATTAGCTAAATACGTGATTATGTAAGTATATAATGAAAAATGCATCAATTTAAGTCATTAGAAATTAATAACAAAATATACTATAACATAATAGTACATTATGATACAAGTGAGGTATGTTGACCATTACATCAGAGGCGGAATTGTAATGTAATTAAGTAATTATCAAAGCTCACGCGTGTCATACGACATTTTTCAACACATTCGCGAGGAAAAAAATATTTTCATAAAATGAACATGTTACAGGCTCCTAAGTTGTTTCCTTTAGTTATTGATGACAGCAGGTTTTTACTCACATATTTGTACATCTCCAAGAATGTACAGTAGCGTCAATTATATTTATCACTTTTCTATTCACTACGAGTCAACATTTTTAACAATAACCAAACAACGTTTACAAATATTTGTGAAATTACCTATAATGGCGCGCAACTATTTTTTTTCGTGAATTTCGCGCAGTGCGCCCGCAGCGAGGCTTAGATGAAATCTCTAAACAGCCAATACAAAATAAAATAAATATTTTCTTATTCAATATAAATTCATGTAAAATGTTATCAAAAGTAAATAGTTTTCCTAAATGAAACGTTTCTATATCATATCCAACAAGAAATAATCAATTAATCCACAAGAAGGATTTAATTTGTTTAGTCGAGTAAGAATCCATTTGCCGAGAATTAAAAACAAACCTGTATAACCCGGTCAATTTAAGAATGCGCCGAGTCCATACATACACCTTGCTGCAAGGTGCCAACGTGTCTTAATCGGGATATAAACATAACTACACGAGTGTCGTAATGTTATTAAAGGAGAAGTTGCGACGAAAAATACCACGTTTAAAATGGCAGCTGTTGAGAAATTGTTAAATGAAGCGATCGATCATGTTACAATCGACGACTGGGTCAAATGTGTTCGCCACGCTGAAAATCTTCAGAACGAAGACCTAGCTAAAGTACTTTTTATTGACACCAACCGTCTTGTCATTAACCTACAAGACGATAGTGACACTGAAGACGAAGAAGAATAGCTAGTATTTTCCTTGTTTATTTATTTATTTTGTTATACCTCCTTATTATTTTATAGTAATACTTTATGTCAATAGTTCAATATACCTATTTATATTTCGATAGTAACTATACAATTCTGTTATATAAAACACCACGTAATTTATATTCTTTGTTTCATTACTTTATCGACATTCCTTTTCATGCGTAACGCTACCTGCCCTATTGCTGCTCGGTCCGCTCCATAAGCCGTGCAGGTGTGAAAGAGATAGCACGATTCCGATGATTTATGACCTGACCGGCCAGATAGTTTTGCGGATAGTACAGCGACAAAATCCAACAAAACTCCAGACATCAAAAAAATGATAACTTAACTAGTCTGAAAAGTGAGAAAAAGATTAAATGAATCAAAATAAAAAATGGTTTTATCTTTATTTTGATTCATTTACATTTGCTCTGTATATATATAAACAAAAATTTAAAAAAACAATTCACGCTTTATTTAAATCTATATAAATACTTCCGAATGGCATCTTAGAAAAACGTTTTAATATGAAATAAACGGAAAAAACGCTATTATAAATTAATGTTTTTCAAAATCGTATTTTGCCTGGAGTAATTAACGGAGGCCAAGACCTTATAAATAGACACAAATAATAAAAAAACGAAAATATTATCTCTTTAATTGTCGCTCGTCAACGAAATATACTCAATAGAGATATAAGAGAGCGAGTTACTTTGACAGTTCAGACAACCGTAGTCGTTCTTGGCGCCTTAGACGTAAACGCACATCTTTGAATCTTCGCGTTGAAATGGTTAATTTTTATGACTATGTAAAAAGATATAACCAAAGTTATAATATGAATCTGATCAGTTTTTTGATATTTGTAGCGTAATTCTTAAATTTGATCGTTTATCCTTATGTATGCCGCGATAAAAAAAAACGAATAGTTTCCTGTAGCGCGGACCCGCGTTCCGATACGACCGGTTAATAATATTATACTATACGTATACTCGTATATGTTAATTGCCCCCAGGGATTTAATGGAAGAGCTAGTGCCGCTCCTGAGAGAAGCCGTGGATCGCAAGCAGGAGAACATGCGCCGGCGGCGGCGGCGCGACGCGCTGCGGCTCCACCTCAACAAGATGCTGCTGCTCATAGCGCAACGGAAAACCTTCGCTAACAGGTCAGTAAACTTAAATATATACAATACTAGCGACCCGCCCCGGCTTCGCACGGGTTTATGTGTATAATACACGCATGTATGGTTTGTATTATACATATAAATCTTCCTCTTGAATCAGCCTATCTATTAAAAAAAACCGCATCAAAATCCGTTGCGTAGTTTTAAAGATTTACGCATACATAGGGACAGACAGACAGACAGCGGGAAGCGACTTCGTTTTATACTATGTATTGATTTGCGAGTTATTGAGTCTTACAGCTTATATGTGAAAGCGCTCTTAGGTTGTCTTATATTACAAAATACAAAAAAATACAAAAATATTTATTCAATAACTACAACTTAATAACAGTATCAAGGATGATGCATCTTTGTAAGTACAGTCGCCATCACATACATCGGAGCAAACAAGCACGTCACAAACATCGGAACACACCTCTATTTTCAAGGCATTAGGGTGCATGTGTAGATATTTTTGAACACCTAGAGTGTACCTATGTATGTGATGGCGACTGTACCTATTCAAGATACCTGTGTTAAGAGACATCGCTCTTCGGTTGATGGTAACATAAGTTTATATTAGTGTAACATTATTAAAACTTACTTACAGATAATTTTTTTTAAGCTATATAAAAAATTATAAAATAAAAAGTTTGCACAAGGAGCTTTGAGAAATAAAAAAAAAAAACATTATAACGAAAGATAGTAAAAAATCGTGCTGTTACTACCAGTTTCTCCAGGTGACTAACTCACAGCTCCCAGTCAATCTGTACGGAATATGTAGGCGAAGCGGAGGTCAAAAAGGTCGTCTGGTGAAACTGTTTCATGTCACAATTTCTTACTTCTTAATAGAATCGATCGTTAATAGAGTCGATATACAGTGTGAGTCTCTATAAAGTGCACGTATGAAATAGGGTGAATCGAGATGCGAGGCCCAATTCCATCGACGGAAAAAAAATGTTTTTTGTTTGGATTTATAGCCAAGAAAATCCAAAGCGCTGTGGGACCTTTGGGTGAAGGTTACGGCCAGGCAAAAAAAAAAGAAAAGCAAAGTCAGTCGCTCCGAATCATTTGCAAGGTGCCACAGCGCCTTGAAAAAAACAATTTGGCTGTAAATCCAAAAAATATATGTTTTTTTTTTATTTTTCATTCTTTTTCCCGTTGATGGAACTGGGTCTAGATTCACCGCGGTATCCTTTACGATCACCTGACCCAATCACCCAGGTGATCGTATTGGACGAATATGTCTTATGAGATTACACAGGTGATCCTATTGTACCTACGCCATATCCAGCACGATTCCGTAGGTCATTTTAGTGGACAAAATTATATACCCCAGAAAGAGTAATATTGCTTTTTGGGGTATCCTACTACTGGATATGGTCAGGTGGCCTTAAAAGAGATTCAACCTATTTCATATGTGAATTTTATGGAGACTGATTTTGTATATATTGAGTATACTTTGTAACTGATTATAGTATTTTTAATGGAAGTGTTCCAGTTCCATCGTTTTATGTAATAATTCAATTTTTAGCCCATTCGCATTAGAAGGAGGCGGTCTACATTCGTCGCTTACAGAATATTTGGATGGTGTACGACAATGTTTGGAAGTGGAGGCCGAGAAAGATGCTCCTGCGGCGAGGGAACAGCGACTTACCTTCGCCGACTTCGTCACAGAATTAATCAAAAGCTTCCCACGTAAGGCTATTTAAAAACTATGAGTTTATGACTATATGCATTTAACATTGCTTCGCTAACGGTGCTTAAACGGAGGCCTAATTCAGAGCGACGTGAATAGCAGACACAGATATCCTCCGTGCACATTCATGTCGAACTTAATCAAGTCTGAGTTCTCTTAAGAGTCCCCGGCAAGCTCGGCCGAATTTCACCTTCCCATAGAAACGGAGTTTGGTTCTCATTTTAAAACTACGTGTTGGATTGTAATTAAACTTTGCACATACAGTCATACAATGACCTGAGGTATATCTAGGTCTGTAATTAGTTTATATGGCTCCAGTTTATAAAACAAACGAAATACAGCAAAACAAGTTTTGTATGAAAAACTTAAATTTGCTGTATTTTTTTTACTATGGTATCTAAAGCTACATAAATTAATTACAGACCTGAACCTTACTTAACTTATTCTAAGTTCCAGAGAAAACTAGCTAGTCGTTTTAAAATGAGAGCGTAACTATTTTTGTATGGAGAACCGAGCTTGCCGGGGACTATTAACGTTCGGTGACTGATTAGTGATTACCAAGAGAAGAGAACGCTTTTAATGTCATAGTTGATAATGACATGAACAAGATTTGCATGACTTTATTCTTCTGTAACCAGTCCGTTATCTTTCGCAGTGGATATGTATGGATCTTTGATGAAGAAGGACCTATGTCGCAGCTTATTTTCTCTCTTCTCGGGCTGGTGTGGGCCCCTGGTCAAGCATTTGGGTGTTCTTGTTCCTCAACCGCCTACTCAAGAAAACGATGAACGGCTAAATCTATCTGCTTTGAAGGTATGTTGTTTAATGTTTATATGCAATGTTCAAGCTGCAAATGATGGCCTACTACTACCTACCTATTCAGTTCCGGAACACAAAAATGTAGAAGTACGATTTGAATGCTCTTACTATATTTTGGGAATATCTACTCACAATATGTTTATTTTCATACAGGCTATGAGTGCTCTAGTTTGCTGCGGCTCATGTTTCGCTCCGAACGCGTTGGCTGAAGACGGCTCGCTGTACCCATGGCTGAGCGAGATGCTTTCTTCAACTAATGACAAGGTATGGGGACAGTGTAACGGCTCAGCCACGACTTTGAGCGGCGGCGGCGAACATGGATGCGAGAGATTAGAGCGCGGCCCTTCGCTCCCACGTTTGGCGCACCGCTGCCGTTCTAAGGCGTGGCCTAGCCCTAAGAGTAGTCATGTACACGAGTCTTCGAATTCTTCACGAGTGCCCGTTTGTTTGAAATCATCTCGTCCGCGCCTCAATGTAAACAAGGCTTGTTAGTATCCGAACATGACATGTCACCGTTTGTTTAGATCTACGAGCTGGCCCGCGAGACGATAGTGCTCCTTCTTGACTGCAATCCCGATATTGGCCCGCTACTTGACTGGACCGTGGACAAGTGCTTCACTGGGCCGCCCCGAGTGGCGGACGGGTGTTTCATGGCGCTCGCTACCATATTCAGTGCCAGGTATGTACTGCTTGTTTATTTACAGTTTTATAACAGCACAATGTACAGTCAGCGTCATAAGTTGCTGAACACCTAAGTACCTTGTCGTTTTCACTCGTTTGACAACTTCACATGTCAGTTTAACATGACGTTTAATGCGACACGGTACAGAGGTGTTAAGCCCCTAGTGAGGCTGACCGTACAGTCTGCCTAGCGTATTCTACACATTCACTATTCATCGTCAAAAATGGCTCGTATACACCAGCATATTTTTAATACAGTTGCTCAAAAAGTGGTACTTTTTGTACCTGCAAATCGTGCGCAAAGTTGTATTTTGCGCACTAGTGCTTTTTACTTTTCTACGTGTATCGAACGACGTTTTTTAATACAGTTGCAAAAATAAGAAAAACAACAAGTAAGGAATTTGAAACTATTATATTATTAATTCTCTAACATCATTGTAATAGGTACAGTTGAAAAATAATAAAGTTGTTCAAAAAAAATTTTTTTTACTGTTCTTACTTGTTGTTTTTCTTATTTTTTCGCAACTGTATTAAAAAACGTCGTTCGATACACGTGCGGAAATGTCATTCTTCACTCGTCCCGAGTCTTACCACCTACGGCTCGTGGCAAGATATCTCGGCACTCGTGAAATAATGACATACTTTCCGCACTAGCATCATGTACTATTTTACAAGAAGGCGAATGTGAACTTGCCTTGAAAGCACGTTCCCCAATGACACCAACAGCCGTTCCAGACCCTGTGGGTACGGATACAACTTCATCACGCGACCCTTAGGCGTTCGTGTTGATGTAAGGGTAAAGTATGAAACTATCTATACAATGCAGCCTATTTTACCGACATTACTCGGAGCAATTAGTTGAGGGCCTCTTCGGGGCTCAACTTAGAAGGATGTGTAGGGAAAAAGCATCTGCGAATACCATTTACGCTCGCTGTTGCTTTGTTTAATCTATTCTTCTATTGAAATATTATAAAGAGGAAAAGTATGTGGGAGTGTAGCTTTGTAAGTTTGTTTGTGCGTTATTTGCAATACGCGGGTGATGCCGCGCGGCCAGCTAGGATATACTAACATAATATTATTAATAATATAAAGAGGAAAGGTTTGTGAAATTGTAGCTTTGCAAAATGTAAGTTCTTTGCAATACGCGGGCGAAGCAGTACAAGGACAACTTCGTGCGCTGGACCAAATTGTGTGATAATATCAATTGTATGATCTCGTATGTAAATACCATGTTGTGGATATGAGTAAAAAGTTTGTCTATCTATCTATTATAATATTTTTCGCACATATGCGTTCACATTCATACGACTTTGTTACGGGGGGCGTGGCCCGACAGCGAATATGTTACGCACAGCAATTATAAAAACGACTCGTATCCAAAGTGTCATCATTTGTATGTATGCATTCTTTAACGGCCTCCGTAGCCCAGTGGGTAGTGACTCTGCCTACGAAGCTGGAGGTCCCGGGTTCGAATCCCGGTCAGGGCATTTATTTGTGTGTTTATCACGAATATTTGTTCCTGAGTTATGGATGTTATATATGTATATAAGTATCTATATGTATGTATCTATTATATATATCATCGCCTAGTACCCACAACACAAGCCTTATTGAGCTTACCGTGGGCCTAGGTTGATTTGTGTAAGATTGTCCCGTAATATTTATTATTTATTTATTTATTTATTTCTCTTTACTGTTATTTTAATTAAAGCGACATCTCTTATTAGAGTCTTGAACTTTCGAAATCAGTTCCATGAACGCTAATGCTTCAACTGTTTTCATTTCAGCGACATCTAGTAGATTATTGCCGATCGCACGTAAATAGGTACTGAATTCGTTTTTGAAGTTGCGTTGCTTGGAAATATTCCGATAGCAGTCGCTAGAAGTCTTGCAACAAACGCCTGTTGCATTTTTCTTTATTTCGTGTGTCAAATTTTTGATGGCTCACAAATGAGGCGCTTTGTACACAATTTTCTCATAACGTAAGATATTTAGATACACAGGGTAATTTCGATCATCCATACTATCATAGCTAAAGAATAAACTTTTACGTTTTAAAACTGTGGTGTACGTTAGGATGACGGGTGGGCCTCGGGAATTACCGTAAAATGTGGCTATTTGGCACAATTTTTTGACTAAATATCGGTAAATCCATGTTTTATGTGTATCAAACATGTAATATTTTTAGTAGATAAAACGCATAATGCTCCATCATTCCATATACTGCACGTGTCTTAATTGAGATGTAACGCACATACAGAGGCTATATTATACGTTTTATCGACACAATGAATGAATGAATGAATGAAATTTTTATTTCGTGTAACCAATGACACATGTTGTTAGTAGAATTTACAAAACTAGGGGGTTAGTAGTTACAGCTAAACTTACATTTAAAACAAAACAACACTGACAGGGGAGTGTAGTCCCTCGCAGTGCGACATGTAGGGACAGTTAACCCTGTCCGGTATCATGCGCAGAATGCTGTTGGGACTTCGGCGCACCCTGCGCACCAGGGATGCTGCGCGCGTACGCACAATACTTTTTCGAACGCGTTTGCGTTTAGTTTAAATTTGTATGGCAACCCGAACAGCGCCTCTGGTGGTAACTATTAGGAACTACGCGTTGCCATACATCTTGTTTTTAATGAAAATATTGAATAACCCGTCCTTTTGCCTTTGCCGAAGTTGAGTAGTATATAGTGATTTTATAGTGATAAACGGAACTGTTTACTCCCAGAGAACGTCGAAAAATTAATGACTATCTACTCTTATCACTATCAGAAACCAAATATAATGGCATGTGCTGCTGTGTGTACTGATGTGGATTTTGAAGAAGAAATTGAATCTGTTTCGATATAACTTTACACAAACCTAATGTATTTTATAATATATTATATTTATTTGGTGGACCATTATTTATTTTACTATCGATATCGATAAAAAATATTTCTTACCCTAGTAAATTTGCGACAGTCTTTTGTTTTGCCGTGAAAATTCCGAACACTGCCAATAATGTTAGTACGTGGTTAGTACCTACATAACTAACTTTAAATGAAGACAAGTCCCACATTTATTGCGTCGTCGTTAGGTTCTATCCAACGGATATACGGGATGGGATACACGATTAACATTGTTAACAACAATTTTTTTCACTGGTTTTTGTAATATAACATAATGAACAAAATATACTAGACTTTTCTTCAGCATATTTTTACTAAATCACTGTGATCACTATAATTATAGATTTATGATATACACAATGTAAAAACCTAAATCATGACATCTATTATAACGTAAACCAAAAATTAAGAAAAACATAAATTAATCAAAAGAGGTCCCAAGGTCGGATCCCTGCGGAAGTGTTCCCATAAGACTGGCTGCGTTCCCTCTTTGTATAGCTATGCCGATCCGTTGGGCAAGGAACGAGCCAGCCCTGTGGTCTCCGGATACTTTGATTTGAAAACTGGTCAACCTTTTCATTCCGCGACTGTACTATAGTAGTAGTACCTAAATGAACTCCTCTCCGCGATAATAAGAATTACCTGAGCTATTATTTTTGATTCAGTACTATAAATTGCCGTAACCATCAAATAATAACATTTTTTTCGTGCTTCTTGTACGTTAAATTAGATTACATCTCAAGCACGAACCTGCCACAGTTGAGGATTCACAAATATTTCACTCCGCAAATAAGCGGAGTCCAAACAGAGGCTAATTTAATTTAACTTCCTCCAAAGTCTCTATATTTTATATTACGTACTTAGAAGAAGTGACCCATTGAATCTTCCATTAAAGGCGCCGTAATTAGTTTTTTCTCAAATTTGCAATGAAATGTTGACATGACTTACTTCAAATTAGGTCTGGAAATACTACGTATCCGGTGCGACTAGTGAAGATGATATAAAAGGAATTTCATACAACCTTACACACCTAGGCCGGCAAAGCAACCGTCTTTTGTTTATAAACGTCAAATTGTGACAGAACGTCTTGGCATTCAATCAACAAAAAAATAAAAAAAGATTAGGACTAATGTTAATGTCACCGGGTAAAACGTTGCTTCAAACAGGTTAAAAAAAAAGTTTGGCGCGTAAATTGAAAAACGTTTTCTTTTCTTGTTGGCCGGATTTGTCAATAGTATGTAATTATTTTGAAACTTTCTAATAAAAGCCATCGATTTCGAGACAAGTTCGGACGAAAATGATATGGAATTGAACTGTACGCCTCCGGAATTGCGAGCAGAAGTAGCCATGAATAATTTACTGCCCCTGAAATCAAAAGTTAGGTACATGACGGCGTATGAAAATTTCATAAAAATTATAAGTGTTTTCTTTGTTGTAGTGCCTCGTCTATATAGGTAGTTACATATAAGTTCATGTAACTATAAACTAATACTTAATTTAGGGAATAAGCGGAATATTTGTTAGTAAGAAATGTGGGACGTATTATTTAGTTGTATGAATAAAACAAATTGACTACTTTTTATTTCATTGCAAGTTTGAGAAAAGCACAGTATCCCTATTTATATTTATCTACTTGGCCTGCAACCCTTCGTTTCCCGGACTCTATAGTAATGTACTAGTATTACTCGAACAATATTGTCTTTGTATATAATTTATAGACGGAAATTGACATTTACTTTTTGCTTGCAAAATTGAGGCCCTGTTCAAATGAAGTTGACGTTTGATTATGTCCAAAACCAAAGGTCTTATGTTACTATGACACTCTATGGTGATACACCTATTTGGAAATTTAAAATACAAAATAGAGGTTAGACTAAAATCATAATTATCGATATTTTATATTCTTGGTATATATCGTTTATATAGTACTAGTTTCCACCTGTGACTTCGGGACCCGAGATAAAAACTATCGTATATTTTAATCCAGGCTATAAATTATCTTCGTGCAAAACTTCATCCAAATCGGTTCAGGCCTTTAAGCGTGATTGAGTAACAAACATCCAGACATCCAGACATCCAAACTTTCACATTTATAATAGTATAGGATAGGATAGGAATAGGATAGGATATTTATATAGTGAAATCAATTTTAAATGCCCTTATTTCTTAGAGTAAGAGCGTTTGCGTACTGCGGCCGATCCGAACCTGATAAATATCATTCAGATGTAGCAGTATAGTGCTATTTGTGAGAAATTACATCCGAAGAAATTGGGTAAGTAGGTATTAACGAAATTTTGATCTTGTCCGCGACCTCATACACCCACTTTTTAATTAAAATACGTACAAGTATTAAAGTAATTTTAATATTTACAAGGATACTCACATATCATTATAATAATAAAATTGCACATTTGAATTCCTTGATGTAGCGTGTCATTTGTTTCAATAACAAATATCATTTATTTGACATAATTAAATTCATAACGTGCTTCACGCTAACATCAGAGAAAATATTTTTGACAAATAAATATTTCTTGTCTTTAGTGGGTCTACTAGTTTTTAACATAGAACCAAATATATGTAATAGCTCTACTGGGTTTATTATGTAACCATTTAATGTGTCCTTTTAAGAAATAATTGATTTAATATATATATAGAGGTGGCAAAATATTGGCAAAATAAAGTATATTTTATATTATTAGATAATTTTTGTCTTTGTAAATTTTAAATTAGCGAGTTTATCGATAAGTACATACACTAAGCATGGTACCACTCTAGTCATACTGACAATCGCCCCGTTAAAATGTCAAACACGAATAACGCGATACATTGATGTGACATTACGGTAGTCCGTAATCTGCGGCTTTGGCTAGCAAGCAATGTAAAGCAATCGCGAATTTCATAATCGATTGCGTATTTATTCAAAAAACTGTTATTTTAGTAAGTACCGGTGATAGAAAATCGCTCCCGGAGGAACCTTCGGGTCCTGGCTTGCCTGTCGGCACGACTAAATTGCAGAACCATGTTTCTATTTTTAATACGGCAAAAATCGTCACCCACGGTCAACAGACAACTGATTTGCGTTTTGACTGCGTTTGACAGTGTTATGAGTGTTCACTCATAACGTCGGCTACACGCAACCCGCCCACTACCGTTTCTATAGTATTTACTTGTTCTGTGGGACTACATTTCCATTCTATAAATGTCAGTAACTTGAAATAGTAACATTTAGACAATATATATATGAGTTTATGGACTTTGGTTTGTTCACAAAAATGTAGTACCTATAATGGGAAACCATTTCTCACAAATACAACCAAACAACCGAATTTTAACGGCATTTTAACAAAAATATGTTTGAAGAACGTTTATAAATAATATACCCTACGCTGTCAGGATCTTCAGACTAGCCTCATGCATGATATGATAATATAAATTGTAACATTATGTTTGTAATGTAGGCTCAAAAATGCTTCAGTATTACAGAACTTTTTACTATCTTGATTACTTAAGGTGAAGCAGCTTCAGAAAAGTACCAAAATGGGCTTGGAAATTCCTACTTCATTACGCGAAAACTACATAAAATGTAACGGTTTCTTATTTAAATGCTATTTGAAGATATTTGCTACAATTATATAATGCCCAACACACGATTTGATTAATTTGCCTCGATGGATTAGGCTCGCAAAGTTAGCTCTGATTGCGTTTTTTTCGGTAGGTCGAGTTGACTAAAAACCAGAACCATTTTTTTGCTAGTCAATGTTCAGTATTTATTTTTGTAACTTTTATTCCTTATTATATATTTGACAACGTAGTAGGCTCATTTTATTTTTAATTAACGTAAATTAGTAACATTAAGCACATAAATATAAAATCTCGCTCAAAACGGATGCGCGTAAGTCATTCGTTTGAATTTTAGTAGGCAGATGGCCAAGCGGCCTCGGGCTGGACGGACGTCTGTCGCGATTTTTTGCATTTTGACAACTGTAAAATTCGCTAGTTTAATACCAGCTGTTAGAAAATAATACTTTTCAGGGAGAATTAATAGGGTGTCATGTGGGTGGATAAACGTTTAAAATAGATTTTCGGTCATTTTTACAATTTGTTCTAATTTAAAACACAAAAGTTCGTTCACAAACCCTACCATTACAACCCGATTTTTCATATTTCTCATCTTAAGATCCCGTTATTAATGAAAGAAGTTCGAATACGTTTCTTTAGAATGTGGAATATTTTTTTATCACACAGGTCACATTGTCTAGTACGGTTTATGTGCATAACATCTCGCTGCCCCAATATTATAGGGTTCTATGTTACATTGTCGGGGTACTTCAATTTAGACTTAGTGTCACTCTGACAGACTTCAAATTTCAAGTTGATAAAAGTGCAACATAGAACCGTATAATATTGGGGCAGCGATCTGTCATATAGAAAGATTTGACATTTGGCATTTACGCTGTCTTAGGACTTAGATATATCGTTTTCAATAAAATAATAATATATTAAATACAATGAAAATCGTATAGTGTACAAACTATAACGATTATGATAGTATATTGTGATCCGCTGTAATAATGACGCCATCCAGTTAAATCCCCTGCAGTTCCAACCAATTGAATGTGGAAAGAGATTGTCAGAATATTTATACCTACTCGGAATCTGCAAGCATGATGTAATTTGTGTTTATTGTGGTCAAATCAAGACGGATTATTGTCACCCAATTGGATACAGTTCTTCAAGATACCTCCTAACTACACTTCAACTCCAAGTTTTTAACACATTCACTGCCCAGAATCTCAACGCACTACGCCCCATGCCGATGCCTACGGCGTAGGCGCCCGCTAAGCGGTTTCATGGCAGACCTGAGTGAGAGTTTGAAAGTCAAGTGAGGAAGAAGAAGTAGTAAATAATTGTAATAATTAATATGCCTAAACAGTAAAGTATTCCATTGCATAATATATAGATTTGCATCATTTTGTTGCCTAACATATTTTTTTACCTACAAATAATGAAGTAGGATGATTTCATTGTATGATGTAATTTACATTGAATGATATACTTTTTATTCTTGTGGTATAAAACATTCCTACTAATGAAGAATTTGTTTCATTTTCTTTACCTACTCTGAGGCTAAGGAATTCACTAGAACAGACATATTTAGATTAAGTATGCTGTAGTAATCAACGTATGCTCGCTTTAAAGCTTTATGGGGAGGATATAATGATGTGACGGATCTTGCCAATGAGAATACAATTAGGTAGCTAAAATCGACTTCCGAGCTATGTTTACAATTTGGCACCTTATTCCTTTGTGATAAGGCGAAAAAGAAAAATATTCTATATATCATCATCATTATCATATCAGCCGAAAGACGTCCACTGCTGGACATATGCCTCCCCCAAAGAGTGCCAAAATGACCGGTCCTGCGCCACCCATTCTATATATAGTAGTATAGAATATATAATTTTTTCGCCTTACCAGCTAAGTCTCATATCTGGGAAATTCTTTTTCTCTATTTTCACCCAAGCAGAGCTCAGGTTTATATGTATGTATGTGATACATACATATATAGTATAAAATGGCATATCATTTGTAATCCTATGCGTACAAAAGAAATATGAGTAAATAAAATACATTACTTACAAGCAGGAATCGAAATCGAGGGGCCATCCAGGAAGTACGGCAGTCAGTACAATTATCAAAGAATTATTATTAGTACCATTTTTTTATACCATGTATTTTGCAAACAAACACACGGTTTGCGAGATATCGAAGCCTATGGACGCTTGCTACTAAAGATGATTCACACATTGGAGGATGCTTAGGGTTCATTTGAATTAACTCACAGATATTCACTAGTTTACGATATAATATTGCTTACCTATATTATTCTTTGTAGATATAGGTCAGTAGAAATCGACACAAAATAGGCTTAAATCGCAAGGGCATGGTTTTTCGGTATATTTAACCGATATATAGTTAGGATAGTGTGAACACGAAATTTTGGTTTAAAAGTCATAAACTATGCTACTTTGACCAGCAAGATGTAGTACACTTTAAAAGATAAATAAATTTAAAACAATTTGAGTTAAGCCACAGGTCTATAAACTCGAGCGATGGCCCTTCAAATATAGTCTATTTTCCCGAAGATTGTCAATTTTAAGTCATGGTCCCGTCCGGATCAAAATATTGGCAAAATCCCTCGTCCAATGAGAAAAATTGTTGGATATAAAGTTTTGTTGATATGTAATTTTCTTTCATACAAACCCTCTATAAATTCTGTAAGACTACACGCACAATCTTGAAAATACGAAAAAAAGGTAAAAATGGCTTTTTTGAAGAATTGAGTGCAAAAGGCCTTCGAGAGACCTATAGTTTGTGTGAAAGTAGCCAAGTATCAATGGAAAAGCAATAAATAATCATCATCATATCAGCCGAAAGACGTCAACTGCTGTACACAGGCCTCCCTCAAAGATTGCCACAATGACCGGTTCTACGCCACCCGCATCCAGCAGACTCCCGCGACCTTCACCAGGTCATCAGTCCGGTCCCCACTTAAGAACCTTTCTGCCCCAACGGCCATCGGTTCGACGTGATTTAGGTTTAGATTTATTTCTTTCGAGATAAAAATTACAATATAGGTCCTTATCACGATCGTCAATAATAAGTTATAAAAATAAAATAATATTCAAAATGTTAATACACATAGTGGAAATTGTATCTCCAATTAAGGATTGTCATTTAACAACTAATAGACACTTACTATTGAACAGAAATAAACAATTTCAATTTATGCATTAGGTACCTAAATTTAAAATTTGAATATTCAACATAAATGTTACACAATAAATAATATCAAATGTGCAATATGGCGGCGCCAATACCTACACATTACTATTAATTTTACTCATTTACTTCATTTATTTTTAATATACAACCACACATTTTTGAACGCATCCTATTACACGCCATACCTGGCAACTTTCCTTCACCCCCACCCCAAACCACAGTGCACTAAAAATACCCGTCGCGCGCGCGCTAACGCTTAATCAAAAACTATTGAAAAAACTCAAAAATCCTACAAGTGTGCATACAAAAACCACAAGTGATTACCGAAGTACAAGTGTTTACTGTGAAATAACAAAATTCTTTCTTGTATGCTGAAACACGAACGCAATACTGGATTGCCGGCTGGCGCCGATTAAAAGGTTTGTCCCGCCGCACCACAATGTGCCTCGCCCTCTGCCTTTTAAAAGCAATACGGAGGGCTATAGATCATGTAAAAACGATAATTACTTTTTAATTTACAGACTTCTTTTGGTTTGGTTCAGCTAGAAGCTTTTCTTCAGGTTCTTCCACGCTTTCTTCCTCAGGTTCTTTCAGTTTTTTGAGTTCGTGTTGTGCCTGGGCTTTCTCAAGATCGTTCTCGTCAACGCCTATAGAAATCAAAGCGATGATTTCGAATAATTTTCCTGAGCAAATTAAGCATAGAACTGAGCATTTGAGCTTAGCTCTCTGGTAGTTGGTGGCAAATGTGCATGCAAAGCCCTTTGAATACCTATACATTTGTCAGTATAGTAACACCAAATGTCTCATTATTTGATAATCAATTTTTACCTATTTTAGTGTTTTCGAGATTGTGATTGAATTATTAGTCTCACAGACCTCTCTGTGTTTTAATGAAAGCAAATTAAATTGAGTTTAACTTTATTACACAACATATATTCTCGGCGCGTTTACTATGGAGTAAGTCATTAATTTGCAATTATCTTCACAACATTTGCGTTTAAGTCTATACTTGTCATACAAAATATCATTTTCTGTGCCAATTCAATATTCTGTGTAACTGTTATGGTATTTTATCGAAACAATAATAAATTTTTTTCGTCATTTTAACGTGAGATAAAACTAATACAATTGTTTTTTTTTTCTTCTGTATGATATTTCTACGTATATCCGCATCAATTGAGTGCAATTTATTCGAAATTGAAGTCCCATGCAAGTTCCCCATTTTAATCAACTTTAAAATTCAGGCGTAAATGTAAAATAAATTCCTAAAATTTCGCAGTTTTACGCGTGTCGCGCAACTGGCACAAGCTTTTCGAAGTCGCAAATTTGTGTCTACACTACCCTAACTGATCCATAAAACAAAACCAAATAAGTTACTGACAAAATTAACCTACATACATACAGGTGAAGTTAATATAAAGCTTGTAAAAACCAGAACTACATCGTGCTTTGCGATTTTAATGTCGAATTCTATAGTCCTAACAACGCATCGCTTTGAACCAGGTTCATTGGATGTGGTACTGGAGAGCACCGAAGAGTTTTTATGATCTTCATGAATATACAAATGACTTCCACATAGCACTAACAAATTACTATGATTATGTTATTAGTGTCTACCCTTTGATGTAGGTGTCACCATCATCTGCGACTACATTACCAGGGTGTCCACTTTCTGGAAAGTCAGGGAAAGTCAGGGAAAAGTCAGGGAAGCTCATGGTGGTCAGGGAAAGTCAGGGAAAGTCAGGGAAGTTCTAGACAGGTCAGGGAAAAAAATCTATCTAGAAGGAAAAAATATAAATAAAAAAATCAAAGGGATCAACAAATGTATCTTGAACTATAGATATGTTGATTCATCATCGTTATGTTGTCCATTAACTAAGAAAGGTAAGTATAGATCTTAGTTATTTTGATTTTTGTTTTTATTCAGTGTTAAATATGTTAAGACCAGGTTTAAGGCCATTTTGTGGGGAGATACCTCGATACATTGCCTTGCAAAAGGTGGAGAGGAAGATGTTTTGATTGATATTGGTTGAGTATGAGGTCACTAGTTTCCGACCTCGGGCATGTGTGGGTTAGCCACCATCTTCATTTGATGCTGGCACTTCACTTGGCGTTGCGTGTTCGCGTTGCGAGACGAGAGGCAACCTCTCTCAAAATCTTTTTGGTGTTTTAGAAATAGCACTTAATTTGTTATTTCTATGACAAAGGTGTCTATGCCAAGTTTAAGGATGATAAAAATGATTTTTGTCATATATCACAACAACATGATACAATTTAAGTGTTACAGAAAAAAGTTGTGAAGGGCGTACTTATTTTTAAATGTTGGAACAACTCGGATTCATCCCATGAGCGCGGGAAAATAGGTAGGGTCATTTCGCCGGTTAGCGACCACCTAATTTTATGTGCCGGTTAGCGACCACTTAGCTGAGTTGGTGAACTGAAAGCATATTTTCTCGTTTTTTTAGTTAATTCCTATTCCATAACTACAAACAATAATGCATACGGCTAACTGTTTCAATAGGCTCTGTAGAATTGATGTTATCTTCAATTGAAAAAACCATGTTCGTCAGGTGGTCGCTAACCGAAGGTGGTCGCGTAACCGGCGAAATGACCCTAGGTAAATGTGGAAAAAGTAGGCTTTGCCTGCGATACGGCCTTCTCTAAACTATTATTGCTACAACTTATGGGGTATAGTTATCGACTAAAACAGACACGGGGAATTCATTTTTGGTGAAAAAAGGTAGTTTTGTAGTAAAAAAATGTCTGAAAAAATAAATAAAAATAAAACTTGCTGTCGAAGGTAAGATGAGGTATACATGTCTAATACATATTTAACCGACTTTAAAAAAGGAGGAGGTTTCTCAATTCGGATGTATTTTTTTTTTATTTTTAATGTTTGTTACCTCAGAACTCTGTCATTTATGAACCGATTCGTACAATTATTTTTTTAACTGAAAGTATATGCTTCCAGATTGGTCCCATTGTTTCCAAAACCCCAGTTGGATGATGGGAACCATGAGGAATTGAGGGAACTCCTCAAATATATTAGGCACGCGTGTAGTAATTTCGGTATTTTTTATTATAACTCGTGTATTTACACCCGGAAATCATAAATTTGGTGAAGTGGAAGTGATGATGAAGACCACAGATGGCTTGTGGAACTTCTCAATGATGTACTTCAAACTATATAAGTACGTCACAGATTCTGATATTATTCCGTTGAAATAGCAAACAATGAAGTGCCAAAGGTAATTCTGAGATCCTTGAGGAATCGACGGAAGTCCTCAAATATTATCGGCCCACATACAGCGATTTGGTTTATTGGTCTAAAAATCAACGCTTTTGTTCTCGAAAATCAGTTCATATGGTAAATTGGAAAAAAAATTTGGAAATGTTAATGTGGCTTGGCGGAGTACTGAATTGAAGTCGGTTAAAACTTTGTTTTGAAAGTAAATTATGTTATTTTGAAAACAATATCTAAAAGGTCGTTTAGTTTTCAGAAATATGTGTGCTTTTTGGGTGCTATAAACTATCATTGCTAGGGCTTATGAAGTATAGTAACTATAGTTATCGACTAAAACAGACACGGGGAATTAATTTTTGGTGAAAAAAGGTATAGTTTTAGAGAACAAAAAATTTCTGATTTTTTTAAAAATAAAACTTCCTGTCGAAGGTAAGATGATCATATCTAATACATTTTTTTTTTTAAATATCTAAAAGGTCGTTTAGTTTTCATAAATATGTGTACTTTTTGAGCGACGTTCATACAAAAACTTCAAAAATCCAATATTGCTCGCATTAAGGTAAAGTAGCGTTATGCTTTTGTGTTCAGAATTATTGCTTTCAATGTCTAAATTATGAATTTTTATAATCATCATCATTATCATTGATAATGATGATGATATTTATCATATCAGCTGACTGCTGGGATAGGCCTCCGCCAAAGAGTGCTACAATGACCGGTCCTGCGCCACCCGCATCTAGCGGACTCGCGCGTTTATGGAGGTTTGACCTCTTTCTCGAAGTTGGACCTAGAAACCTTTCGAAGTAGGTCTTAAATTCAAGACATTTTATTAATACCTATCAAAATGCAAGTTGTAAAATAAAAATTATACAAGTTTTTTTTATAAGTACCACGTCAAAATAACGACCCATACAGACGAGAGTGTATTATTCAAACGGGGCAATGAGATACGGAAATTTGATCTTAGAAACACGAAAAAAATTAAATTGCATGGTTTTTTTTTTAAAGAAAGCCATGCGTGCAATATTTTATTTTACCTTTTTGTCATATTATGTGTATTGCTTTGTTCGTCACAATTAAAAAAAAAATCCTATGGAAGAATACTTTGTTTCGTGAAAAGTTAATTCCTCGTGCCGATAACTATGTATAACTATATTTACCGCACAATCCCCAGTAATAAAAGTTAATCAAGGAGGTCATAACGCAGGCGACGCCTGCTTTTTCCACATTCACACCCATCTTCCCTTGTAGATGGGGTGAATCCGAATTGTTACAAATGCAAAAATCTCTCCATCAATTTGATGCTTTTATTTAATCCGAAGCTTACAAATTTGGACGCAAAAAACACTAGAACGAGATTTAAAAAAAAAAAAAATCCGCCCCTCAACTATTGTTCTCCAAGATTTTCAGATAAATGATTTATGACAAAAAATGTAATAATTTTATCATCTTTAAACATGAAACTATGCTTTCACATATAATAGAAATAACAAATCAGTTAAGTGCTTACAATGTCGAAGCCCGAGTAAGTAGATGTACTAGCTTCAGGTGAATTATGCGTCCGACAGGCTTGCAAATGTCTAAAAGGCTGCGGTGACACAGCATCAGGCAGGCCGTGCGCTTGTTTGTCACCATCGTAGTGAAGTTTATAAATAAAAAGTTTTCCTTACGCTTCATAGCCATAAAGAGTTTAGAGTGTGACATGCGTACTTTGAAATGGCGTTAAAGGTTAATCAATCGAGATTTTTTGTAACATTTTTGGTCAGGGAAATTCGAAAGAATGGTCAGGGAAAGTCAGGGAAAAGTCAGGGAAATATTTTCAGGGTTTGCAGTGGACACCCTGATTACTCACTTTCGGTTTGCTGACGACACTACTTACCGTACATCACAATCATAGAGGCACCAGGGGGTGTCAGTGACAGTGATTAAAGAGTACTAAATACGTATTAATATATGTAGGTACGAGTTTATTAGGTCTATTTAGTATAATTATATTCTGGCCTGATATTGGTTCACGGGTATACCTAATACATTGGTGTTACACTTTCATAATATCACTTACAACAGCTGCAGAAACCGAATGTATAATTATGTTTTAGGACGGTATTTTATACTTAGTATTATTTGTAGTACCTACTTTTTTGCATTTTCACACTATAAAACTAAGGAGCAAAATAAGGATTACCTAATATAGATACCTACCCAGTAACGTACAAATAGGTACGTACCAACAAGGCTCGATCATTCTGACTGACGTGATCGCTTAATGGCCCCTCTATTGTGATGAGTTGAGACTTGAGAATTAAACTGAATTTTCAAATTTAATTTTCCATCCAGGCTCAAGCCCCCCAAAAAGCCAGCTCGATCTGAGTCCTTACCATAATGTTACCCCTTTTGTCAAGCAATGTTAATAAATTTTCGCTTGCTTATTTTCATGAAATTTTGCACCTTAAAGTACATATTTCATATACCAAAATGTACCTAAGAAACATACGCAGAATCATCGCAGAATAAGAAAATGTCAACAAGTCTGACATTATTCAATAAGATGTTTTGACAATTTCACTTTCTGTATGGAGGTTGGTGACTGATTTAAATGTATGATATCACGAAAGCAAAAAAATACCGAGGTCAGTGACCTGTCACAGTAAAGTGAGATAGTGTGCGTGAAATGTAGCGGTGTGTGTTTCTGGGGAGAATTACGATAATGTTGCGCCGCCTAGTAGGTTTTTAGTGTCGCGTATGTAGCTTCACCCGAGATGCCTCACCTTAATCAATATAGTAAAAAGGTCATCTATTTCGGCTCATTGTATGAGACGGTTCACGTTTATATTTCAGTCACATAGCCTCATATGTTAGTGTCCATTCATATTAGTGGTAGGTAATCGTGGTTGAGGTACATCGTTGGTTTATACAGACATAATTAAGGAGAAACATGTTACACATTTTATTAGGGTTCCGTACCAAAAAAGTAAAAAAGGAATCCTTATGGTGCGACTAAAAAAAAAAATTAAAATTTAAAATTTGAACTGTTTATTTCAATTGATAGACAACAAAAATTATTCAGGTACAACTTAACCCAATCTTAAAGTTTAAAGATTATTAGCTAAGTTTAGTTAGTTATATATCGTATCATTGACATTTTAATTTAAATTATTGTTAGTAAGTTTTTGTTAGTTATTGTTAGTTAAGTTAAGAATTAACATTATTTTTTACACTCAGTATGGCTTTCTTAATTACATATTTGGCTTTATGCGGTTTATCCCTTATACAATCCATTACATTTTCCAATATATTTGTAGGGAAGCTGTTTAAGATAACAGGCACATAACTGGACCAGACCCTTTGTCCATAAAAGTTTTTGCTGTTTGGTACCGTAAAGGTTTTATTACTTGTTAGTGTCCGGAGGTTCTGTGGTCTGCTATACCTATTCAGTCCTCCTAGGCATTGCCTATATTCTAGAATTACTGCCATTTTAACTTTATCATATACATTAAGGATTCTACAATATTTAAATAGTTTATCATAGTTGTTTTTGTGCTTATATTTTACTTTAAGTGGTACAATTGTCTTTATCAGCCTTAATTGTAACTTGTATATACGCTGTAGGTATGTTTTATATGTTCTTCCATAGCTAGATATGGCATAATTTATCACTGAATCAGCCATGGCCAAGTATATTAGACGAAGTGTGCTATATGGCATTTTATTTTTAAGTATGTTTAGCTGACTGAGTATTGCTCTTAATTTTTTACATACATGGTCAATGTGTGGGCTCCAGTTTAATTTGTTATCTACTAATAAACCAAGATATGTATGCTGTTTTACTAGGTCTAGGGGCTCACAGTTGCAGCACGGACTTGAGTCATGCATGCATACTCTGTCCGTCTGTCACAACGTGTCACAAAATAAGTATACGCCAGTCCGTGGAGGTTCAAAGCAGGGTCAGGTACGTTGCAAAAGGTGGTGTTGAAGTTTTTTTTTTAATATTGTTTACATCGATATAACCGAGCAAATATCAAAAATACTATACACGAAATACCTCGGGACAACTTTTGGCAGCTACAAATCCTGGAAATTTAGTGACTTTCGGGGCGATTATCTCCGACTATTTTCACTTAATCGAAAAACTTGCTGAGAAACCTTATATGTATTTTAAAAGGCCTATCGATTGATGTGCCACTCATGGACATACGATGTTTTTCTTTTTTTTGACTTGCAGTTATATGTATGGAGTGCACCTATAAAATAATATTTTTTTTGTCATTTCATTTTAGAATTATGTAGCGGCTAATAAAATACACCTATCCTCTAAATTTTACTCAAATACACTTTATAGTTTTCGAGTAAAATGCCTGTGACATACGGATAGCCGGATTGACGGGCATTCATGACGAAACTATAACGAAAATATAAATTCCGTTTTTGCCATTTTGGCTACGGAACCCTAAAAAGGCACTCTAGGCATTGTACCGAGTATGCTGGCGGTATTTCCTCACTGAACTGCAATGCTGATGCGTTGCACGAGAAAACTGCCAGCTCTTCGATTACCAGTTATGATGATACTAATGCTGAAATTACTGTTGATTCTGTAAATTCGTACAATTGAGGAGCTAAAGTTAAATTCAAAATTGAAACGCCCTATAGTTAAATTCAAAATTGAAACGCAGAAGCTTAAAAACCACTACCTTGAAATAACTTACAAACTTGAGGAAAGCCTCGTTTTCAACCATGGTTTTCTACTATGTCGCTAAACCGAATTAATATGTTTTGGTACTCATTAGACGCATAAATTCATGTTCTTTAATTTCCGAGTGAGTAACTTTTCGCTAGGATGCACTAGAAGCTACGAGTGAGAAACCAAAAAAAAATCGAGGATTTGTGGCTGCCATAAGTTGTCCCAAGATATTTCGTGTAATCATATTTGATATTTGCTCGACTGTAACGATGTAAATAATATTTAAAAAAAAAACTTCTACACCACATTTTGCAACAAAAAATACTCTACGGACTGACCTATGACGGCCAGCTTTATTCTATAATAAGAATACTAACATCCGTATTCAGAAATTTTGTTCGAAATTTAAAACTTACTAAGGTAAGGGTTTTACAGCACCTGTCCGCTCGTGAGTACTGACTGACCACATAGTAACTTTTATGCATACTGGTGTAAATACGTTAGTTTTTTTTAACTAAGGAATGAAATCTCTTAATTCTTATCTTAATGAAGCTATCTCCGTCTCCATACAATTTGATGATCGTCTAGCTAAAGGGCTTACTTGCACTTTGAGATTCCCATACTAACTGTATGTAAAAAGTTATCTTTGATTTCTGGGCGTTCTAGTAGTCAAACCTTAGTCGGTCCCAAAGAGTATTTGATCCTTAATTGGAATGGGATCGAATGGCCTTAAAAAAAGCGTCAAAATTGATGATTTTCTCGCTGACTGTACTTTTTTTCAAAAACCTGTGAATGTAGATTGTCATTACTTAAAAAGTTAGGAATTCAATCCTAATGCAATTTTTGCGTAGCGGCAAGGGATCTAGTAGCTGCCCTTACTGTCCCGTTTTAACTTTCCACCCTGTATGTAGCCATTGTAACACGCTTCTTAGCTTTTCATATACCTACCGGAGGCAACGTGGTAGCGACATTGTTAGCACATTGGAACTTATTCGATTATAACCAACTGGTTACCTTTTATATGACAGTAAATACAGCTGTTCCCTCGTTCCAATACGTTTTCACACCAGCGATATATATAATACCAATATATATGTTACTATATGTGTATTATAAATATTATAATAGTTTATATTGAAAATGTATTTCATGTAATGACATTTATTGAATTAATTGACGAATAAAATAGAATTTATATATATGTTATTAAAATCATATCATAGCAAGAAAAAAATATCTTAATATCGGATATTTTAAGCGTTCGCGTAGACAGTGAGTTACTTAAAAGTGAGTTACTTGCATCTTAGTTTGAGTAGCTTATTACGGACCTACTATTCTTAGTTCACGACAAACTCGCTAATCTCAATCTGGGTTGTCCGCATAATATTAAGAAAAGACTTATCTATCTATATTATTATTACGCGAGCCCGATTTTTGTACATGCCATCAGATCTACAGTTATGGTCCGATTTTGATAAATGATATGTCACTGGATTCGTCTCATGCTGCAGATTTGCAATAAGGTCTTCGTTTTTTAATTTTTTATCGGTAAGTTACTAAAATATAAATTTAAAGAAACTACTGTGCGCTGACCACGTGACTTTTCGCTGCGTGACATCACGTGGCGTAACTTCTGTTTTGACTCGAGATGACAATGTAAAATAGGTAATAAACAAGAATTAAACTCAAACCTGTACTAAGTTCTTCAGCATGAGAAATTATAAATGTTGAGTCGGCCACATATGGATACAACACTAAGAAAAGTAAGAAAAATAGAAAGTAAACGGCCTTTTGTAAATATTGTTTATTTACATAAACTGACAGACGTATTGAGTCAAATGTGGTTTTTTTTTATTGACAGAGACGTCAGTATTACTTGCCATGTTCTTTTTTACTTCAGAAAAGTTTATATACAAACTTATTTTCCTATATTCGAGATGTTGGGAGAAGAATAAGGTTTAATTAAATCCATTAATTATCGTGGACCCCATAGACGGCTTTTTTAACCTACCTTAGTACAATGCCGTAGGCGCCGATAGGCTCCGCCTAATTTCCAGTATAAAGAAAGATGTATAGAAAACGAAACTTGATTACAAAATTTTCTTTTGGCGACTTTGTTGACCTGACTTGAATACCATCCAAATTATTTCAGGTTCAGATAATTATATAT
The DNA here is from genome assembly GCA_963854355.1 of Epinotia brunnichana. Taxonomy (NCBI): domain Eukaryota; kingdom Metazoa; phylum Arthropoda; class Insecta; order Lepidoptera; family Tortricidae; genus Epinotia; species Epinotia brunnichana. The sequence continues at coordinate 38,608,816 of OY977935.1, read as the reverse complement.
TGATTACAGGTAGGAGGTTGGTTATATAAATTTTGTAATTAAACGAGCAATATTTGTACATATATATATTTGCAATCACGTTCCCGGAAACGGCTCTAACGATTTCGATTAAATTTGGAATACAGGTTTACGGGGGCGAGATATCGATCTAGATAGGTCTCATGTCCGGGAAAATCCGTTTTCTCCATATTTTCTCCATTTTCACCCGAGCAGAGCTCCGTTGCCCAGGGACTAAATTGTAATTTGTCAAAACGATATGACTTAAGACTGGAAAACATAAATTAGTAGATATTAAACTATTTAGCGGTACCTACCTATAAATAGCCTGTGCTGATACTAATAATAAACAGGTGTAATGTCTGTGAAATGTAAGTTTGTATGTTGGGGGTAATCTCAGAAACTATACCCATCCTATTCTAAAAACCCTTTGTTCAGTAGGTAGGCTATATGTATGTATGTATGTAAGCACTTTATTGTACACAAAACAGGTTAAAACATAAACATGATATGTAAGATTAAGTAAAGTAGGTACAAAGGCGAACTTATCCCTATAAGGGATCTCGGGGGAATATAAGGGATATGTAGAATGGACCTACACGATTAAGTATGTGCTATATTTTATACCGTCGCTCCGCCTAGATTCTTTGTATACGCGGCGGAGCCGCGCGGGTAGCTAGTATACCTATATTAAGAAAAGATAGCATTTCATTTTCCGTTTGTTCGCAATAAACTCTGATTGTTTCGATGGATCGGCTTTTACTAACACGTAAGTTTATTCCCTGGGACGGTTTTAGATTGCTAATAAGATTCTATTGTACAGTCACGAGCTTTAATTTGGGACCCACCTAAGGTGGAATATCGTATAGCAAACTGAAGACATTTAGAGCTAATATTTTAATGTAATGTCATACAGTTTGCCATAGACAACTTACGTTTACACGGTGTCTAGGGGCAACCGCTCAGCGAGGTCAACCGGGCGCAACGAGTCAAACGATCGTTTCCGATTTGTTCCGACTAATTGTCACTTGTCTTTTTGGCCCTGTCCTCTCCTGCCATATTTGTTATTTGCAAATTATATTTCGTGAAAATGTCAGTTTTCTCAATTTTCTTGTCTGCCACTGACACATGTTCATAATTAGAAAACCGTAATGATAGCTTTTTGCAAAGTGGTTATTAATTCAAGGGCCCATTCGGTAAGACATTTTGATTGTCTTATCTTGACACTTCACCGCTATTATTGAACTGAAATTTTCGACCTTATTGCATTGTAAATGTTCGAACAACATTTGAAGGAAATGGGTCCTAAATTAAAGCTCGTGACTGTACTATACTTCATTCGTGTGTCTAGAGTATTTTACTTATACTTAAAAATGATTACCTAGATAAATTACGGAAATTGGCTGAAGTCATTTCTTTACCATTGTACTGGGACTGGAAGGACGACCTGCTTGTTTGATGATGCCAGACCATATTATTCGGTATCTGTCCTTGGTTGCGCTCTAAGTAGGTATAAGAACATATACGTTTAGAGCCCTTTCGCAGACCAAATGAGTCTTATGCAAATGTATAGGTGGGTCATTCTTCTTTTTTACCTACCTCCATTTCCTGTCCTCATTTTACCATACGTCATAAGTAAGAGAATTGATTATTAATGTTTTAGTGTTTGAATATACGTCCATATCCATTCATCTATTAGTACTACATAGTCTTCAACTTTCTCTATCCAGTGCTTTTTTTTTGTATAAGTTTGTTGTTTTTTTGTATAAGCGTGACAGTATTTTCTTAAAAACCACCATAAAGAAAAAAACATTCATCATCATCATCATCATATCAGCCGAAAGACGTCCACTGCTGGATATAGGTTTCCCCCAAAGAGTGCCACAATGGCCGGTCCTGCGCTACCGGAAGGCGTCGCGTGGGTAGGCCCCACAAGGTGGAAAAAACACTATCGCCACGGAAATAATCATTACTTAGTCCTAATAAATATTACATGCAGCGTTTATTAAAATCAAACATAAAAACCATAATTATCAATAGTTGAAAAACGCAAAAAACAGAAAAATTACGATTTATTGTAGGTAAAAAAGAAGCACGGCCCAGCTGTGCGTTTTTTTAATTATTTGATACAATTGTGTAGGGAGTACCCGTGCGACCACTATACGGCGATCATCAACGTGACGCTGATGTGCACTGGTTGCCCTCGCGCGCCGGTGCACGAGAGCGCGCTGCAGCTGTTGCAACTGCTGGATAAGCGCTTCTTCGGCACTGTGGGCCCGCTGCCCGCGCCGGATCCTGACAACGGTGAGTTTTTACATCACACCGCTATAAATAAATGAGTTGGAGTATCTCTGTCTAGTTGAGAGGATTGCGATCTCTACGTAACAGACGTGATCGCTGCGCTTATGTTATGTAAACGTGATGTCCTTACGTCGTGGCTTAGGAGCACACTACAACAAACCAAAGTTGTGTGGGAATCTTCGGCCATCTTTAACACTTCGAGGACGAATATTCTAGAAACATGAGGGCTGAAGGGTGTAAATTTAACCGTGGCACACTTGTGTGCTGGTGAATGTAAGCGAGCTTCACATATTGGCAATCGCCTCGACGGAAGACTCTTCATCACCGAGGGCTGGCCGTCTTTCCGCACTCATGTCCTGCGGTGAGTTTGCAACGTGGTTACTGCAATTCCAGAAAACGGTAAGCCAATAATTTCACTGCGATTACAGATATATATACTTAAGTGTTTAAGTAGTGATGGAGGAGCTGATCCAAGGCTGAATAATAATTTATATGACTTCATCTATCGCTCTTGCATCGATCGAGTCATAGGCTCCTGTCAAAGCTCTTAAGTTTTAGTTCAATATTATTGAGTGCTCGTCCGCCGCCGTGCGTGCCCCGCTTCTTCCGACAGGAGGCGGTGGCTGAGACTCGAAAGTATTTGTCGGAAACAAATACGTTAAGACAAAGTCGCAACAATGTGTGTCATCTATCAGAATCTGATAAGCGATGGAGAAAAGCTCTACACTACGCTTAACGTCTGGAATTGAAAGACAGCATAGTGCATTTTGTAGCCAACCTACCGCTTTTCATAGCTATCCGCTGCGAGCGAATTATAGTGCTTTTACACTTGTAAGAAAATTTAGAGTCATACACATGAACAATGAAGTTTGAACACTAATGATAGTATTCATGTTTTCGATCGAATGGACATGTGTTGGGTCATTCTAAAATCCGTTGCAGAAAACCGTGGCAATAAACCTAAATTCTGAAATATAAAATAAAATTCTTTAATTTAGGTGTAAAGATATTCATGTTATGTACATACATTTATAAAATGCAATGTTGAAGCTAGGCGCGATCTTTTGTCTCTATTTTCAGATTTTTAGAGCATTTACTGGATCAGGGTACAAAAAATATTACCATCATTTATTTATTATAAGTTAAACAACAAAAATATATTTATATGTTCTTCTTAGGAATTAGCATCGAACAACAGTCTTTACTCTCATGTTTGACATGGAAAATCACAGTATTGTTTCTTAATTATGAATACGAGTAAGCTTTTCAGCAGCTCTGAGAGCCATAACTGGTGTCGTAATTATCTAGAACAAATTATTTAATTAATTATACAAGATACAGACAGACTAACGACGACCAAAGCTTCAAAATGTTAAATAATAAGTATAATAACGATTCTGTTACAGATAGTGGTAACAGAGTAGTAAATTTAAAGCTTCGTGTCTTTTATTGTTTAAACAAAATGATATTATGTTAAAATAAATGCACGTAAGGTAATTATTCCACTAGATCATCATTAAAGTTGTAAATTTGTAAAGAAATATAGGAATACTTACTTAAAACACCGGTAACAGAGTAAACGCAGAATAAAACCACGCGCCTCACATCACAGCCAACGGACAACTGGTTCGCATACCCCCGGCCTCACTTGCAACGGACAGTGTTGATGAAGCAGTAGACATGATAACACAACTGTTTCCATTGAAAAGATGGCGCTATCTCTTGGGAGGTGTCAAATATATGTGGTAACAGAGCGTGCGCTTACTATTTAAAATAAATCGGGACAAAATTTGAAGTAATCATAGCTGGATCTACAAATTGTATTTACTAGGTATAAAACGTGTTGCTGAAAATGTTGAAATCGGTTAATTACTATAGCATTTAAACAAAAAGATCCATATAGTTTGATAAAATGGTATCACGATTACAATATCTTGGTCTGCGGTCTGGGACACATTTTTTTTGTATGAAAAACAACTCTGTTACCATGAATGATGTTACATGAAGGGGGTTTAGAATAATACATACACGGTTCAAAAAGTCATGTGCTTTAGTCGATAATTGGGCACATCGATAAACTAGGGTTGTTTGTTGAAATCGACATTTTAACTTGTAACGTCTTTAACTTTTAGGTAAATTGCAGTCATAATCAATAACACAAACCGGGAGCTTAAAATTTTAATCGTTTAAACTAGTTGGGCATAGTTGTGTAAAAAGTTACTCATTTAACCCTGTACGAGCTTACATTTTAATTCGTTTTGAGAGTTTATTTATGTACTGATTACAGTCAAGGTCAATAATAATATGTACTATCTGTAAAGTAAAAATATCCATGCGACAATTTGATCAGAAAAATCTAAACAAGTGATCATTTAGGTATCATTACATCCATGGGAGACAAACGTATATGTGGGTAGACAAACACGCACCTACAAATATCTATAGGTACACATATTTGTCATACATATGGTTAACTATCTGAATGGCTGGTCAATTACTTAAATAAATTTAATCTGTTATCGAAGGCACAGTACGGGTTTAGAAAGGGTATCTCGACAGAAGATGCTGTTACTGCTCTTACCTCACTAATAACTAGTAAAGTGGACGGTAATAAAAAATGTTTATCTGTGTTTCTGGATCTCAAAAAAGCATTCGACACCGTTTCTGTCCCCATCCTTGTCAACACCCTGGAGAAGATTGGTATAAGGGGTGCTTCTTTGTGTCTATTTAGTAGCTATCTTCGAAATAGGACCCAAAAGGTCAAATTGGGAAATCATATCAGTGATGAACGCGCTATATCCTACGGAGTACCACAGGGTAGTGTTCTAGGCCCTACACTCTTCCTTATTTACATTAATCAGCTATGTAACATGCGTATTGAGGCGGGAACCGTTTTCACATATGCTGACGACACTGCTGTGGTATTCTCAGGGGATACATGGGAGGAAGTGCGCCTATCCGCAGAAAGTGGCCTCACAAAAATTGCCGGATGGCTACAAACAAATCTTCTTACCCTAAACACAACTAAAACTAACTACGTTTGCTTCACAAACTATAATCGTACGCAACCAGACACAGACTTCTCAATCAGGATCCATACTTGCCACAACACGCAAACCATCTGTGCCTGCCCAGCCATCGAGAAGGTAGAATCCACTAGATACCTGGGGGTTATGGTCGACCAACGACTCACCTGGCACTTGCACACTGAGAGTATTATGGGCAGAATTCGTAAACTTATCTGGGTCTTTAAAAATCTTAGGCACGTAGTAACGAAGACCGTACTAAATCAAGTTTACATATCACTGGCCCAGTCAGTCCTTGCGTATTGTATCCCTATATGGGGTGGTGCAACTAAGACCAAATTTCTTGAGCTTGAGAGAGCTCAAAGGGCACTTCTAAAAGTGATGTTTTTCAAACCGTACAGATTTTCCACAAACAAACTTTATACACTCTGTGACTTATTATCTGTAAGAAAATTATATATATTTAGCCTTATCATAAAGACACACAAGACAACCACATATACACCGGAAACAACAAGTACACGTAGGAAAAGAACTAAAGTTATCCACACTCCCACAGTGAAATCTGCATTTGCAAGGAGACAACAAGCAGCACAATCTGCCAACCTGTATAATCTTATAAATAAGCACATAGATATGTATTCCTCCACCACGCATGAGTGTAAATCTAAGTTAACAGTATGGTTAAAAACCAAAAGCTATTTTGATATTGAAAATTTACTTCAGAGACCTGTATATTAAATGTGATACACACACACACACACACACACACACACACACACACACACACACACACACACACACACACACACACACACACACACACACACACACACGCGCACACACTTACCACATAGTATAATATAAAATGTTTACTTATTATATACATTATATTTTAAGTTATGCCTACACCTAAGTCACAACATGTGGAAGAGCGGTGATCTTCTTAGCACAAGTATATTATATACTTAAAAAGAGGCACCAGCACAGATACTTGTATACGTATTTATAAGTTACTGAAATAAATTATTTTGATTTTTGATTTTTTTGAATCACAGAAAACGGTTTCCCAACTGTATCGTTTATCCGAATATTCATTTGTCCTAAAAGCCGTTTTTCTCTGAAGCCATGATATTTACAGGATGAATATAAAACAAACCTAACCTAACCTAATGGGTTCTACGCGATAAGTAAGTATTAAAAAAAAAGCATTTGGATTTTTGAGAAAAAAATCCAAATGCTTCGCTTTTGCTTTATGCCGAAATGAAAATTCGGACGAACGATACAGTTGGGAAATGAAATTTAGTGATTGCGATAGGTTATCCGTACATATACATGTAAACAAAACGGGGGACAAATGAAAATTTGTATGCGAGTACTGGCCACTTACACGTACTGCCATTGAGATGATGCGTCAGATTTGTTCTACAGTCAAATCACAGCTTAAACCAGAGTAGACAAATTAATAAAACATAATTTTCTTTATTATTGTTACAGAAATGATTGAGACAAGCTTTTATTGTAGGCTGTATTTGGCTTTGCCTTTTCATATACACGAAGGTAACGTACACGGAGTGGTAACGTATGCGGAGTGAAATTTGCACAAAGTTCAATGTCGTATTAAATAAAAAACACATTGTTATTTTTATAAATATTAATGGTTTTTAATAGTGTATTTCACGACGTTCAATGCTAAAAAAAGTTTACTCCAATGCGAAATTATTTACGGCAGTTTTGTGGTACTTTGTCCATCGCTGTCAAAAATACAGATATAAGCATTTTTTTTTAGTTGCAATTTTATCCTTCTTAAGAAAACTTTTTTAGGAAACTTCGTATGCTCGACATATTTCACGTTGTCGTCCGTTGGACTATTGGTGTTCTCAAAATAAAAGTTACCTTGCCACGAATTTCCATTTTAAGTGACTTATGATTCGTCACCCATAAATCCCATAACGCAAAAACCGCTAGTTTTTACATGTCTTGACCAAATGACGTAGCCGCATTTTCCGAGTAAGTTTATGATTTTCGGAGACGGCGGGCTTAACTTTTCTTGAACGATTGAAGATGCCCATGTCTTTAAGATATTTTTAACCGTTTTACCGTCACATCTAAATTTCCTTCCGAGCTCTCTATACGATTTAGCGACTCGGCCGGCCGTCATTTTCTGTAGTCGAGCTCGCTCAGAAAACTTGCTCAAACTGCTATGGTTTCCAGAAACATGCTTTCTAATAGTGGTTTTCCGCAAGGAAAAGTACGAGAGAATATTATAAATTGTGCTTCGACTCTCACCCATCTCTACAAAATTTCCACCACCTTCGATTTCAGCCATAGGGGATGTGAACTGTAGAAATTACACACAGTTTCACGACGTCGTTCTTGTCGACTAACCATAGTTACAAAATTTATGAACCAATCCTCACGAAACTTACCAAAGTGATTGACAGACATATAGACGTTACAATGACAGTTATACATAATTTTTGTTTTAATTTATTTTTCACATTTTACATAGCCAAACTTTGTCTAAATTTCACTCCGCATAGGGTCATTTCGCCGGTTGGCGACCACCTAATTTCATGTGCCGGTTAGCGACCACTTAGCTGACTTGGTGAACTGAAAGTATATTTTCTCGTTTTTTTTGTAAATTCCTATTCCATAACTACAAACAATAAGGCATACGGCTGACTGTTTCAATAGGCTCTGTAGAATTGTTGTTATCTTCAATTGAAAAAACCATGTTCTTCAAGTGGTCGCTAACCGAAGGTGGTCGCGTAACCAGCGAAATGACCCTACGTTACTTGAAACAAGTCCAAATTCCATTTCAAAAAGGAGTTGCATTCCTTTTAATTACAGTTCCTATGGAAACCCTCGGGCTTCATCATCCCATTTTTATCCAAGTTACAGTTGTATGCCAAATTTCAGCCCAAATGGTCGGACCAAACAATTTACTTGCAAGATTTAAACACACCAACACTTACTAGCATACCTGTTCATTTATTTTTCTCTGCTGTCGTGTAAAGACTCTGTTTTATAGTGCTTAAAATTAACAACGATAGACTACGACACCCATCACGTTCACTGAATATGTACTCAGTCACCGATTTCGACATCTAATTATGATTTTATTGAATTATATGTCACAATTTACTCTATTGGTAAAAAGAAAAATCTAAATTGTTATAACAAGCGATTTCCTTAAACAAATCAAGGCTCAATGACGTCAGGAGTAAAATGAAAGGGACGAATGTATCGCGTGACATTTCTAATCTCTTCTCGATTAACTTCAAATTTCAAAATTAGAAAACTGGGGGCCTCGCGCGCACACATTGATAATTTACGCACACATATACAGAGACACCCCTCCTAATAGGGAACATTACGCAAAGCTCTGCGTAGGGGGCGACACTAACACAACCCGTAAACAAACCGCCATGACGTACAATGTCATATTTATTTACCTAACAAACAATAACGAATAATTGACGAAAACGCGTTAAACTACAATCGTTTTATTATCATTCGTGTGTAAAATACCTGTACTGTGATATTAAAATGGCATCCTATAGCTATTTAAAGGTGGATGGGGGCTTTTTTTTGCTTTACGACGTATTGCCGCTTCCCATAGTTTTCGTATCATCTTTTCCTTAGGAAATGAATGGTGCCCTTCATTCTTGCATCCAATTACGCAGCACTGATGCACTTTATTTATTGAAATATTTTCTTCACTATTTGATCCAGAGCTTTGAAGGACTTGTCAAAGTTGTCAAAAAACTGTTTACTAATTGTGTTAGTGCTGCACTCTGGCGGCAGAACATTGCAGTAATGTTCCCTATTCGTGCGAAACGCGACGGAAATAGGTTATACAAATACCAATTTATCAAAAAGATCGCTCACCGCGCTTTCTCTTAAAGGCGTGAGATGTTTAAAAAGTTATTAAATAATGTGTCCTTTAACGGATGATCCCATAATACTATAAATTGTTTCTAATATCACAAAGAAAAGAAAGCATTTTAGTTTCGGGACATCATTTTCTGCAACGGATTTTAGAATGACCCTGTTGATAATTGAAAATTACCTACATGTCTGTTTTAGGCGTACCTAATGGTTACCTTTGGTATGCCAGGACGTGGATCTATTAGATATTATTAGATATATTAAGACAGTAAGAAGAAACATTGTTTACATATTTCTCTAATGACAATCTATCAACTAATAGAAAAACAAACCTAGCAACGCGCCTCTTGTAGGCGGCCAGCTTAACCGGCTTTCAGGATTAAAACTGTTTGGTTTATTTTCCAACAGGATCAACGGTATCCCATTATACTGGTAAAACGTGGATCCACGTTCGAATTATTCCTTGCGATCTTTTTAATTTTCTTGCTGGCTATACATTTGATTACACCGAATAAATAATAGTACTGTGTACAAAAGGTTATCCGTTAACAAATCCCCTGTTCAGGTATTCCAAACGTGCCCAAACGTGGCCATCCCTACCTATCGAATGCAACGCGCTGCGATAGAACGTGTGCGTGCCGTAGCAGCGCTAACATATCGGCCGAGGTATGTATTTACTTATAGCGGCGTCGATCAACGTTCTGGTACGGTAGTATTCCGTTGATCCATGGCCATACCAAAGGTTAGCACTGCATCGATATTCACATCGCAAAGAATAATCCTAAGTCCGCAACAACACTTACACCAACGCATAAACTTCTCGCAAGCGTCTCTCGCGACGTGACATCATCTGCGATGTGAGTTATAGTTATTATAACACTTTTTCGAGATCGTTTATCATCAAAACGAAGCAATAACTAAGTCAGGATCAGAACCTAGGTAAAACAAAAAATAGCTAAGCTAAATTAGCAATAATAAATTACACCCGTGCTAATTAAACAAAAACGTAAGAGCATAGAAACAGTACCTCTGGGGTTTCCACTATAAAGACGGACATGTTTTTCGGCCTAGGACAGTGAATTAAATGTTTTTCATCACACTTGCTCATAAATGGTGTTATTCCATGCCTGTATACAGAAGGACAATGGCCTAAATTGTTCCCGCGGGAATAATGGTATTTTACAGCTCCCAATGGAGTAATGAGCTTGTGTGTGATCTAATTGGTTTAAGCAAATCTAGACGGCCGCGCGCTAGGTACAAGAATTCTGCTCTGTGATTGGTTGAAAATAAAATCGAGCAGGCCATGCGCTGCAAGAATACTGCTCTGTGATTGGTTGAAATATTGAAGCTACGCGCTCCACTCGCACTGATCTGGAAGTGAAGTTGTCAATTTTATCAATTTTTGATTGGTGCGCTTGTATGAAACATAGACTTTTTCTGTCTTTTGTAGTTATTTATTTTTCATCACACTTGCTCGTAAAGGGAGCAGTGTATTATAGAGCAGCTAAACCTGATTAAACTCCCGCGGAAGTTATGGATTTATAACTCCCGAGGGAGTTATGAGCTTGTGTGTGATCTGATTGGTTAAAAACAAATCAATCGAATTGGTTGGGAAATCTAGTACTACTCAAATTATATTGGTCAATAAATAAAAATAAAAAAAGTTGGCTGCACGTCACAAGAATTGTTCTCTGTGATTGGTTGAAAAAAATCTAGCAGGCCATGCGGCGCCACGTCCCCTCGCCCTTCTCAAATCTGTAAGTGAAGTTGTCAATTTCGTCCATGTTTGAGTGGTGCGGTTGTATGAAACTTAGATTATTCTGTCTTTTGTAGTTATTTATTTCCCCGCAAATGTGATGAAAAACATTGTGTGTATCACGGGCAGTAAGTATATTGCAAACTCGAGTCATCAAAAGCCCTCCGCCTTCGGCGTCGGGCTTCTGATAGACTCTCGTTTGCAGTATTCCTCTTACGCCCCTTATTAAACAATGTAACCCTGTATGTATGTGTGTGTATGTAACCGTAGATATTTTAAATTATGTTAGAGATAAGGTCGCTATACGAAGCCGTAAACACTTCATTAGTTACATGTAGGTCACCGGGCAACGCATGCATAAATTAAAGATTTCTTCCCGCAGCGAAGCAAGAGGTCAATTGAGTAGAACGCAATTTAGCATAATATGCACTTTTTTCGTGTGTTGATGGTGGCATGCCTGGTGCGATACCTGACATGCGTGCACGGCACGCGTTTGCCCGCGTATTGCAAAGAATGCAGGCAAATCCGCGGGGCAAAATATAGCCTTTAATCATCCAGAAAGTTCATTCTACAAGCAGGTGAAAGAATTTTTTAATTCGGATAAGCGGTTTCGGAGATTACCCATTACATACAAACTAAAAAAGCTACAATCTCACAGACTTTTCCTGTTTATAATATTAGCTCTTTAAAACTCCACTTCCTGGCCAGATAGAGACGTAAAATTTTGTACTCACCACGGGCGGTAATAAAGAAAGCCTCAGAGCGCATATTTATCGCCCTTGCCTTCGGCTCGGGCGTCAAATACCTGCGATCTGAATCCCACTTCGTGGCCAGGGAGAGACGTGTACTCACAACGGGGGACGACTCAGATCAAATTTTATATTAAAAAAAACATAATGAATTGACGTTTCGTATCGATAACTGTTTTAATATCTATCAGTGGCGGAGCGCCCATACAAGCCGATTCCCACCGGCATGCCTAAAATTTCTAGCTATGTATTACCAAACTCGTAAATCATCAAAAAACAGCCCTATTGTTTGCTCCGGGTTGTCCAGTGAAAATTCTCACGCGCCGCCACTGATATCATAAATAGATACATACTAGAATAGAGACCCACTTGAGTTTTGACAGCTGTTCCAAATTTAAACTCATAACGATACAAAAATCTGTACTGTAATAACATTACAGTACAGATTTTACCTACTTCGACAGACAAGAAAGTTGTCATAGTAAAATTGGTTGTAATAATGCTGGTCATTTCCGACGGTTTCTGAACGCATATTAGAGCACGAATGATATGTGCGTAGATAATAGTACATTGTTTAACAAGGGGGGGTATGAGGAATATTGCAAAGGAGAGTCTATCAGGAGCCCGACGCCGTAAGGCGGAGGGCTTTTGATGACTCGAGTTTGCAATATTCTTACGCCCGTGTTATACACAATGTTTTTCATCATATTTGCGAGGAAATAAATAACCACAAAAGACAGAAAAACCTATGTTTTATACAAGCGCATCAAACAAATGTTGACGAAATTGACAACTTCACTTCTAGATCAGTGCGAGTGGAGGGCGGAGCTTCAATATTTCAACCAATCACAGAGCATGGAGCATGTTGTTCTTGCAGGGCGTGGCCTGCTCGATTTTATTTTCCAACCAATCACAGAGCAGAATTCTTGCCGTGCAGATTTGCTTAACCAATCAGATCACACACAAGCTCATTACTCCCTTGGGACCATTATTTCCTGCGGGAACAATTTAGGCCATTGTCCTTCTGTATACAGGCAAGGAATAACACCATTTATGAGCAAGTGTGATGAAAAGACATTATCCTCACAGTGAACTTCTCTGTTGTTTAAAAGTAATAAGTGGTAGTATTTTGCCATGCATACCTACTCGTATTTCCAATCAACTATAAAATGTATCTCTTACCCTGCGTTATTACGTGGTGGAACATGCTTATTGCATTGAGTCCACCTCTTGTACGAGTAGAATTGTCTCATGTGCATAAAAACGAAATAAATAAAAGGAAACTTGAGTAGTTTTCTTTAATATTTTTTTTTACTTACGTAGTTAAATAGTCATTTGGAGATAGCTCTAAGTATATTACTTAAAATAAAATAATGAGGCTATACAGTCGCCAGCCTCAATTGTCAACCACTGGCCGTGATCGTCTAAATTATAAATACCAAGTGACAAGAGAGGAGTACAATCGATCGTTACATTTGGCTAAACATACATGAGTTTGGGTATACCTGTCGCCGGAATCTATTGAATTACAAGCACGTTCAATTTTATCTCGTGGCCTGGTGAGCCATTCTTGTTTTTACATAAAATGCATATTTTGGAATCATTAGCCCTCTATTTCTGTATTATGATCAGAGATCGGACAAATTTGCGACATTGCATGCATTGCTCGCAATAATGTGGACATGACTCCAAAATTAATCAAAATGTTAATCAATTAATTATTAATTGAAATAAAATTTTAATTTCGGGAGATAATAGTTTAAACGTGCTTATAACAATTAGGAAAATGTTATTTGAAGTGTTTATCATTTTCGTAAATATTTTTATATAATAATGAAATGAAGTTACGATTTTAAACTGACACGATTATTTTCACTAGAAGTAATACTATTCCATGGTAAATATCCTTTTTAGTTCAATAGATATAAAACCTCCGTGGATTTACTTTTTTTAAATATTATATATATTTTGACATTGATAGATGCCAAATTACAGTCGTAATTCCCGAACCTAAATTACTTACGTAGGTACCGTACCTAAACGGCAGCAAAATTAAATAATGGCATGTTCTTTACTGATGGGTACTGAATATCGCCAGTTTAAAAACGCTGTTATTTTAAACTTTAAGGAAAGGTGTTGGACGTTTATCTTGAAACAAATCGATTCATCAAAATTTGATGAATGTTGGGAAATGGTAATCGCTCTTATTCGTACATTTCAATGCAACGATAATCAAGGTAACCTTTCTACATTACTAAGTTGATGGTTAAATGCACTAAGAACTATGCATGTAAATTAGTATTGATTGTATCGATTTCTATTTGTATTTGTATTTAATATAAAAAGAAATAGAATTACTGCAGAAAATTTGGAAAAAATACTGATTATTTTCTTTTATGTCATGTAAGAAATTAATTTCGTTTAAGTACCTAGGTCTACAAATTATTAAGTTTAATTTTAAGTTCAATAACATTGTACGCTCGAAAAGGGCAAACTGTTGATACCTTCCAATGTCTGAAATGAGATCTTATGTACACAGTTTTAACAATAAATGACATCTATCTATCTATCTATCTAATTAATTGAATAACATTTTGATACATTTTGGAGTCATGTCCACATTATTGCGAGCAATGTCGCAAATTTGTCCGATCTCTGATTATGATTGTAAAATAAGGCTAATTAAGCTATCACTTTCGATCGTTTTGTCAAATATCTAACTACTGTGATAACTATTGTGATTTTTGCAATACTGGTGATTGAGTGTCAACCGATTTGTTTAGCCCTTATTCCTTCTTATCTTTATATCTTCCTATATTCCCGAAATGTATAGCATCCATGAAACTGACAGAATAATGTACTTTTCCGATATACAATTTTTTTAGGGTCATCAAAAACCAAGGTAGAATCAGGGTGTATTTTACTACGCATATGTGCATACATTATGATTTGTAAATAGAGTATGTTCACACATTTTATTAGATACACACATTTATCCATACAAATTAATAAATATAAAAGCTCGTAAACAATAACTTATATATTTTTTACATTACAATGTCAATATGTTTTCGTCTTATCTACTAAAGGGGACTAGGCAACATAAATTTACTAGGTTTTACATTATACGCACAAACGATCTACCAATACCCTTTTAAAAAGCCGAAGAAAGTCAATTTGACAGGCAGCTCTTTCAATCTAAAAAACAATTTTTGTCTTAATTATTATCGGCCTCAGATGCTTGTAGCGTAAATTATAATTCAAATTTAAATAATTTATTTCAGAACATTGTCCATAGTTGTTAGTAAAAGCAAAAACATATGATCTTCTTATAGAGAACTAGAATCTATAGAGTTTTAAATGACCCTCTGATTTAGATGAGACAACACAGAAGATGATGCGTTTATTATTGTAATACTTGTAAGATATTGTATGTAGGTACACTCAGCGTCAAATACTTTGTGACACAAGAGATACAGAATTTTGTACAAATAAAACAATTTAACTATACGGAACAGAAGAGCTATTACATGTCCTATCTTAACGTTTTCTATTAAAATAAACACGCACACGCAAACACACACACACATGACTTGACTTTTTTTTTTTTTTTCGTGGAGAAAACCTGCGTACCATGTACCCAATCATCGGAGGTTAAAATAGAATATATACAGGGTGTGGCCTGTAATAGGAGCAAAAAATTAAACGGTAGATTATTAAGCTTGTGAACAATTATTTCCACATTATTGAACTTGAAAAAAATAAAAAAATTTTTTTTTTTCTTGAAAATAAATTCAAAAGAAAATCCATATTATGGATATCAGTCGACTCGACTGTCATTCATTCGTCTCTCGCACACTAATTATAAATATCAATACTACGGCCTTTGAGGCGGAAATAGATTACCTACAATTGCAAATCGAAAGTCGAAGTTTTTGCATGGACATAACATCTTTCGCATAACTGCGAACATCTTTATATCTCCATATCTATCGCATTTGCAAAAATCGTGTGACTGATATAAAGGATATACGAGCTGTCATCTTCTGGCGTTCGGGGTAGCATCTCAGAACGCCAGCGATCCCTTCCACGTATAACCTTAATTTCACCACACTGCCTCATCCCAAAAACACATCTCTTTGGTTTCGTCTTAGTAGACTACTTACATAAAATTATTAATTGTTGTATACAATCTCAATTCCTTATGTTATGTCTATATTATGTACTTACTTATAATCTTGTGTAGACTATCACTAAACTCACAGGATCTGGCAGTATATACATTTGAGGCGATTGTCCAAATTTCACACCCATATTTAGGTAACCTGTTTTATCAGAGATTTTTACATTGTAGAATTGAAGATTAAAGCGCTATACAGCAATGTAACTACAAGTATATAAATGGCGTTGTCACAACGCTTACGCATATAATTTGCATGCCGATGTAATGTTAAATCTGAACGCAATCTAACTAAAACGGCTTTTTTGATATTTCGATATTTTCTTTATTTTTTTTACTCAATTATTTATCTTTATTCCCTGCCGTTACTTGTTGCAATCAAAAATCTAATATTCACTGAACTTAGTAAGTTCTAATTCCCGTATACATAAACATCGAAGCCTTCATACTGGAGCATCCCGTAGGAAACGACGACGGGCCACGTTTGAACTTGCACGCGTGCGACTCGTCCTAATATGCTAGGCTAGAGAATGGCAGACGGCAACAAAATTGCCTTAGAGGATTGTGAACCTGTAAATTTTCATACAAAAAGCGATAACGTTTTTCACCCCGTAAACATCGTTCGATTTTTATAATTTTTGGATATGTTGTAGATATAATGAAAAACTAGGTCTGTACGTTTTGTTTTTCAAGAAATATTGCTCACGGTAAAAGTTATTAGCATCTAAAAATCTGTATTTTTGACTTAAAAACTTTTTCTACCGTTTTATTTTTTTCTTATTATTCTAAACTGATTTACTAAAAAAGAAAACGTACAGACATATAATAAAATGTAGTAAATCGAATAATACCAAAATTGTTTAATTTAATAAAATTTTAGGGGGGTAAAAACGTTATCACACGAAACAATATTTCAACAAAAAACTGTAGGCAATTACCTGCAGGACTGGCAACTCTCTCTATCACACGATACGGGTGAGGCACAGAGCGGTGTGAAACAGATAGCATTTTTTAAATACCTACTCGCGCCGCGTATGGACACTTCACAATCCTCTTAAAATATGAATTGCATCCATGACAACTTGACAACGCTTTATGTATACATTTTTATTACAAAAGAAAAACGACTATGTAGACAGCAGTGAGCTTTCTTTTATAAATATTTTGACAACAACTTTCTAAATTAAATGTTACAATAATATTTAAGATAAGTACCACAATATACCTACACAAATAACTGCAATCGACAGCGCGCAGTGTTTAATCCATTTCCAGGCAGAGGCGTTACAAGGACCGCATACTACAACTCGAACAATTGTATCTTACTGTAAATGAGTAGGACTGGCATAGTCATTTTTCAACCATCGGCCTGAAAAAGGGTCAAATGACAAGTGTCCAGGGACACTCAGTAAGAAGTTCTTAAGAAAGCTAAGGTCTAGCCGGCCGGTGGTAGCATAGCTATCCTTCGAAATTTTCGGCACAAGAGTCAAACAGCGATTTACAGTAGATTTAGAGATTTTATAACCAAAATTAAGTGCTATACAGGCTCTTTAATTTTTTACGGGGCTCATAATTTGTTGGGGCTCGTTAGACCTAATATCTGCCCCTGGCAACCGACATTTCGTATCCAGTGGAGTTGAAATAGGGTCTGATTGCTAAAAAGTAACTTAATAAATTCGATCATCTGCTATGTAAAACTAGCATATCCTCGCAAGGCCCAATTTGCAATAGAATGTGACGTACATTGTGTTGAAAATTGGGTCAAAGAAATACAGTTGTATTTCTTTTGTTTCATTGAACTTCTGAACATACTCGTAGAGTATGGCGGGTCAAAAACATATCGTTTTATTTGCGTTCGTTTTCAGTCTATCTTGTGAAATTTTGTTGCTAACTAACTATGTTAAGAGCCTTTGCGACTTATATGTCGGCACGACATAATTATATTCGGGTCATTGTCAGTTACAAAAACAAAAATCATCTTTCCGGTGGTCAATAGTTAAGGGCTTTACGCTCACATATAATATGTTTTTATCACATAGAATTATAGAAGGGGCAACGCCGTTTATGCGGATTCAGAGTTCAACCAAAAATTAGGCTTTATAGCCCTTAACTTTGGCATTGTCCACCGAAAAGACGCGAACCGAAATCTGACAATGACCCATTCACATTATTGTATTGTTTACAGAAAATACGCCTATTTTTCATTCATTCCTGATTTTGACCCGGGCCCCATTTTCTAAAGAGGTTGATTAATGTCTCTCTAACTCTAAATATTGTATGGCGGATGTTACGGTCTATAAGTTATTAATTAAGTTACGATTCGATAATATACATATTTAAGTAGCAAAACTTGAACTTCTTGAGCGTTTACTAAGCTTTATTTAAAAAGTTTACATTATACCCTCGTTCCGTGTCGGTTATCAATATCAAAACCCATGAAATTATATTATAATTTACTTTGCTATCCACTGGGAAAAATAAGATAACTATATATGTCTACTAGGCTACTCTGAGCTCCTATATAAATACTTGTTCAATCATTGTTATCTGTATTCATATGTGTGTCTGCATTTAACGGCCTCCGTAGCCCAGTTGGTAGTGACTCTGCCTACGAAGCTGGAGGTCCCGGGTTCGAATCCCGGTCAGGGAATTTATTTGTGTGTTTATCACGAATATTTAATTTTGTTTCTGAGTTATGGATGTTATATATGTATATAAGTATTTATATGTATTTATCTATTATATATATCGTCGCCTAGTACCTACAACACAAGCCTTATTGAGCTTACCGTGGGCCTAGGTTGATTTGTGTAAGATAGTCCCGCAATATTTATTTATTTATTTATGTATGCTTCTTTACGTCATATATTTAAACAGATTACGTCAATATATATTAAAGTCGGTTGTATTTTTTTCCTCAGCACCATAGCACAGTAAAAATATTTTTTCTACTCCTGTACCGTTATCTGTCATTTATATAGGCTGTAGCTCAAATACAATGACACCACTAATAAGTCGTCGAAAAACTCTATGCTCTATGGCCCAAAAACGCACTGTTTAGCGTACTTTTTTGGTTCATACATTTTTCATAAAAACACTGTTTAACTTTTTTTAAATTGGCCGCTATATTGCAGTGGTGCCAACTTCATAAACTAATATTTCGAAATAAAAGTATTTATTTACGATTTAACATTTGTATATTATAAATTATTTACTAAAATAATAATACATTATCATCTATTGTGTGTTAACGTACATGTTTTATAAATTCTTGGTATTATTTATGAATATAAACAGTTCGAATTCGGTCCGGGTCCGGATTTGGTTTGGTTCGGATGGCAAGTGCAAACAAATTAAAAACAAAACAAACCATAAACAAGAAGTGTCACATTTCCGATTTCCCACCAAAATATATACAGTTCAAAATTAAAAGACGAAAGATGATAAACTGTTAGTCCTGGACTATTAAGATTTTATTCGTGTTTGTGAAGACAAAAGTTTACGTTCCTTTTAATATGGTCGAAGAAATTAATAACTGCACTCCTGAAGAAATTGCGTGAGTACTAGTAGCAAAAGTACGAATAGAAAACTTGCTGCCCGAAAAGGCTAACCATTTTGTAGTCCGCTATTTATTTAAAATTTGTCGTAGAAAAAGTATTGTATCCAACGGTGTATAACTGGTCTAAAAACACTCGTGGCGTCTTTAATTGCGATGCTCGCCAAGGCTCGCATCGCAACCCACGCCTCTCGCGTTTTAAGACCCTTCTTATACAACAGTTGCATAAAATACTATTTGTTGAAATTCATTCCTTTTTTTATGCTCGTTCATAAAGTATTAATTAAAGAACAGCTAGGTAGTCCAGTTTGATGAAGATGCAGCATGGAGACAATTATGGGTACCTATATAGATAGGGTTCATGTCCTTAACTGTCGGGACCCGATTCATATGACCTATTTTCTGCTCGCCTTTTGAGTTTTTATCGTCATTACATTGCAATAAACACCCCATTTGTACTGAGCGCCGTACCTTAAATTACGCCATACATTCTTCATTAGGCCAATTTGCCTGTTTACGTTTGTATCTAAAAATGTGCAAGAGTTATTAAAACATACATTTATAATATATGATGTGGAATTATATATGTGTACCTGTGTATTGTGTTTATTACTAAATGCTGCATATAACTGGGAGTAGGGCAGCGCTCTGTCATGTCGGTAACATCATTTTATAAAGTGGCAATGTAGCGAATATAGGTTACTTACATTGTTAATGTAATATAATAATATTTATTTAGGTTATTTGGAGTGTATTTATTGGGTAGTGGTGTAGTTGGCCGTGAAGACTTTCATCTCTATGTCGTTGGGCGGCGGGCGGCGACGGGTGTTGTCGAAGGTCCAGCGCGTGATGAAGGTCTCGCGGCGCCGCCGGCGCACGCCTGGCGTCACCGACGACACGCCGTAGTTGCTCGTTGCCTCCGTGAAGTTGCTCACGTATGATGCTGTTGGCATACTAAACGTTTAGATTATGTTAGTTGCCATTTTGTAACAACGATAACTAAACGTGACATTCAGTTTATGTCTTTGCGCACACTCAATAGAAGACCAAACGTAACTGTAGGGTGAATCATAAATCATACCTACTTGGTTGTAGATTTTTAATGCAAAATTCAGCACTATTAATATGCTATGAAAATATACCATTCATTTAATTGGCGTTAAAATAAATGTATAAGTACGGAGATTGTATTTAATTTTGTAACTCAAAAGTTATTATTGATCTTGTTTGTTATTTCGATAAGCACTGACAATTTACCTTGTATGGGATTTTTAGTATATCCATTCTTATATCTCCACAAAAGACTTGAGTACGGTTCAAAATATTTTGTAACTTATTGACTAAGCCTAGTTAATCCCCCATTTGTTAAAGTCACTTTTTCCGGTCCACCCGGTATAACTGAACCGAAATGATTATTTGAGACAAGTTCGACAACGATCAGTATCCGACGACCTGCCTGAAGATTCGTTAACAGTCCAAAAACAATATTAATTGGTTTGCATAATTATTCTCTTCAGAGTCATCTCAAAGTTAGATTGTAAAATAAGCCATACTGAAATTAAAATGAGATGTTTTGATTACTTATTCTAAACACTCATAACAAATTGTTGTAAAATTTTCCTTTTTCCTCGGAGGCCCATGAAATTACGTATTTCCTTGTAAAGCTTTTAATCCTGCTGAGTGGATCCGACTTTAATCGTTTTCATATTGAAATAATAAAATACTGCCAATACTGACTGTTGTCAAGACAAAATACATGATCGAGTTTTAGGTTATCTGACACTAAGTCGGCTTTACGCCGTCGCCACCTGTGAGAACTTTCGGTGTTTTAGCCAGCTTTTCTTATTTAAATATGTATAGAATTAGAGATATAGTTAAGTCGTTGTAAATACGAGTAAAAGGACCTTTGGAGACTGGTGTCGGCGACGGGCGTGTAAGGAGAACGTTTTATTTTATGTGCCATCAACGTGAGCCTAACGATCGGGAAGTAAACCGAGTTTTGCGACCCCTCTATCCATTTAAGTATTGGACTTACTGAAGCACAAACCTCCGTAGTGTAGGCGAAGACACCTACCTGTATTAAAATACAAATATACACCTATTTGTAAATAACATCAAAAACGTAATTACTTATTAGATATATATGTATACCAGGGGTCTATTTCTCGTACGTTACAAGTTCACAAGTCTACAAGCTTACATTTAAAATTTCATTGTACAATTGTGTTTTAATTCTGTTTCTCGTAGGAATGATTACTACAAGTGCTACGACAATGATTACGACACTTTATTGAATTTAAGTGACAATCAATCTCATCAACTCGTCCTCAAGAAAATGGCTGACTTGTGTTTTCGGAATATACAAGCGTATAATAATACAAGTAGGTAGTAATGAAAAGCGTTTCTCGAAATTATCAATTACAAGTGTAAAATCAAACTCAAGTTTCGTCAGTCACTCTATGAATGTTTACAAGCTTCAGGGTGGGTCATTTTTTTTTTATAATACGGGTGTATTCGTTACAAAATTATTATGTTATTGGGCATTTACTGGTTCTTTCCCAATTATAATAATTTCATAGGAATGAGTTTACTGTTTTTTTTTTGGAGAATAAAAGCTAAATTTAAATAATATTTCTGGTTTTAACGAAGTGCATTCAAAACTTACACGTTTGAGATCTTAAAAATGCAATATCATCATTTATGTATTAATCGATTTTTACCAAAAACGCATATTAGCAGTTTATAGAGACTCCTCATTATTTCGTGATAAGTCACAAGCTACACGTATAAAGTAGGCTTTTGAGAAACGAAATTACTATTTTAGTATGTAATATCTATACTAGTGTTTGTCAACTTGTGAAACAACAACACTTGTGAAAACTCTTTTATCCCCGCTCTTGTAACAATTATACATTTACGTGAAACGGAAACTTGTAAAAAAATATTGAAATACAAGCGTTACAATAGATACACACTTGTATTACAAGACTTGTAACGTACGAGAAATAGGCCCCAGCTGGTCGATGACGTAACGTATTGTACGCGCGTCGGGTAGATCTAAATGTCAATTTTTGTATGGGAAAATGTTGGATTGTCCTAACGCACGTTCGTGTTTACCCCTCTGAGGCCCTAGCACACTAGGTTTTATGTCGGCGAAAATGTACTGAAACGTCACGTAAAACGCGACATAAAACGTAGTGTGCTAGAGCCACTGATGTCTGTTATATTCGGAAAGTCATCGTACCAATCACGTATAACAGGGTAATAATAATAACTATAAAGTAGTGGTTCGGGCCTATAGTTGATGACGAATAATGTAATGCCAAATCTCAATTGTTAAAATTCGCCTTGCTTGTCTTTTGCCAATTTTCTAACAAAAAAACACGGATCTTAACCCTTCACGGACCATGTTAAAATTAATTCATAATTCAAGTCTCTTGCTATTGTATCTCTATAGACCTAAAAATTCTGCACCATATAAAATACAAAAGAATGACGTTAACAGGGGGTATTTTTTTATATGAAATTTAGATTGTGCCCTACAAAGGGTTAATGTGGACACCCCACACCACACCAAGAAGCTGTCATGTCAAAACTTGTAAAAGTACCTCTTATCACTCCGGGTATCGTTGACAGGATCGATATTAAGTTCGCACCGTATTCCCGGACGTAAAATAAAACGCCACTACGTCACGTCGCTGATGGTGAGTATACGGATATGAAAAGGGCATAGTATCAAAAAATTTTTTTTTTTTCAAATTAGATGATGGTAGTAAGATAATTGATACTGTGTTGTGTTGATGTAATGACAAGTAAGCTCACCACGTCACGTTTTGTTTTATTTGTTATATAATCAATGGGCATGTCATTTTGTCAAATGAGTATTTACTACAAAACTAGTTTAAATTTTCTTTACTCCCCAGACAAAAGTGACTGGTGAGTAATTGAAACATAAAGAAATGATACTTCTAAGTAGTATACTAGCACGATAGCAGAATAGTTTAATCCCATAAAAACATTCCATGTAAAAAATAGGCCAAGTCTCGAAACTCTTCCACAGTAAAAAGTGGTGAGATATTTCTTAGAGCCAAGTTAGAATTTTTTTATTAATCTTTACTTGCTTGCTAAATAAAATTCTGCAACTTGGGAATCACACAACTTTACTGCATTTACTAATTTTTGCATAGGTACCTAAAACTATGTAAGCATGATTGCCAAGTCACAAAATTTTATTTAGCAAGCAAATAAAGATTAATAAGAATGCCTGGCTTAAAGTTTCGAGACTTGGCCTATTTTTTACATGGAATGTTTTATGGGATCTTATTTCTTTTTGTAGACTTTGTACGGGAATGTTATTTTACCAACCGCAAATATCGTTTGTATAGTTTTGCTGGAAGGAACTGCAAAAGTAACTTTGTAATCGCATGTATTTGTATAGGATTAGAAACTTACTTATGAAGTTTGTATATCTCTGAAACGTGACTGAAATTGCAATATTTTTAGGTTTTTTATGAATTTTTAATGCTATAAACTAATTACATTTGAAATTTGGAGCTTGTGGGTCTGCTAGACTTACCTTAGAATTATGTTGATCATTATCAGCGGCGCTACCACGAACTTCGAATCTCGAACTTCGTATATCTCCGTCTCGGTCGCTTGAGTACCATAAACCATAAGTGCGATAGAGGCGGAGATATACGAAGTTCGAGATTCGAAGTTCGTGGTAGCGCCGTAGTATTTGAGTGAGTGAGTATGTCAGTGACAAAGCTAACGAACTTTGACGAACAATAGTTCTTAAACTAAAAGTTAAAATTGAATGTTATTGACAATATATGTAAGCCATATTATGCCCTACATGTTACTGAAAATGCAGGGTTTTAGCTTTAGCCAGCACTAAATTACAGGATGTTGAAAATGGCCTGAACGGCTTCGAAAAAAGGATGGTACGGCCGTGCCTCTTTGTTTTGCTCGACTTGGCGGGGGCACTGCCGTGCCCCCAGATATTAGCTAATCATCTATGTATAAAAAGTGGTATTGTATTATGTTTTATTTTTCACCCTGTATGGTATTATAAATGGGTTCATAGCTTTATACTTAAAGGAAAAACAGTCGCTATCGATGACAACCGGGAAGTTATTACAAATTCTATGCATGTGTAAACATGTCATATCTACCTTCATATTATAAAACTTTACATAGGGTGTCCCAAAAGTCACGCAAGTATAGAGTTATAAGGAAAATATAATTTTAATATTTTTACGTCATACCTGGCCATAAAGTAGGAATTACCGCACGCTATGCGTGCGGAAAACCCCACTTCCTGGCCAGATAGAGACGTAAAATGTTGTACTCACCACGGGCGGTAATAAAGAAAGCCTCAGAGCGCATATTTATCGCCCTTGCCTTCGGCTCGGGCGTCAAATACCTGCGATCTAAGACATTCTTTGTTTAACCGCCCTAGGTAAGTAATGTACTATTTTCACTGTATTGGGTTTTGTATGAAGTAGCACATGGGGTAAACAGCCTCAACAACTTTTCTGGAACATACGCAGCACCATTTTGCATACCTACAGACTTCTGAATTGCGGTGAAAATCCTTATAAATTTATAAACTCTATGTACAATGATGTTTTCCTGTTTTTTGATTCCGCTGTTCGAAAGTTAGAGGAAGGGACACAATTCTTGACACTTTTGGAACAATTATCTCTGAATAAATTCACTTAATTAAAAGAATGCTGTGAAACCTTACATTTATTCATAAAGACCTGCATGTTGTGTTAAAGACTGGTGAACTACGTTATTTTTTTAAGTATTAGTTTAAGAATACGTTAAGAAAAATACGTTTTTTTTGGAAATAATTCAATATCAGGTTAGTTTTTTGTACACAACTCTTACTCGTATATGTTATTATAAAAGCTTATATAAGTAATTGAAATCACTAAATATATGGCCGGAAAGTTAGGAAAAAAAATTAACACGCAAGCAAAAATATGTTTGAATATCCTAGTTATGAGACTTACGAACTGAATCCAAAAATATGTGCATCATGAAATAACAGCATTTTAATCAAATATTTACGGCCTTGAGATAATATTGAATTTCACCTGGCTTATGGAAAAGGTCGTTTCAGTAACAAAATTAAATGGATTATGCGCGTATCCCAAAGAACTTATATAGAAGTAGTAAATTATAAGTAAATACAGTTTATACCATTTTCACCTGATTTTTACAGAATTTATGTAGATTACTTTTCATTAATTTTTACCATCCTGGTATTAAATGTAAGTTGAATTCAAGACTACTTAGCCAAATTGCCTTACCAAATTTTTGGTGTGAAAGAAATGCTGATATCTATATATTGTTGTTTTTAGGGTTCCGTACTCAAATATTAAAACGGGACCCTATTACTAAGACTCCGCTGTCCGTCTGCCTGTCTGTCCGTCTGTCACCAGAGGCTGTATCTCATCAACCGTGATAGTTACACAGTTAAAAATTCACAGATGATGTACTTCTGTTACCGATATAACAACAAATACTAAAAAACTGTTTTTTATTTATTTTTTCTTTTACGATCTTACACAAGTCGGCTTAGTCCTAAACTAAGCAAAGCTTGTACTATGACGACGATAAACATACTTATATAGAAAAAAAGTAACTAAAATATCTACATAGAAAACATCCATGACTCAGTAACAAATATTTGTACTAATCACACAAATAAATGCCCTTACCAGGATTCGTAGGCAGGGTCACTATACCAACTAGGCTACAGGGGGCTCCCATACAATAAACGTGATTTTTTTGCCGTTTTTATAGATAAAAAGAGACGAGAAAACGAAGGGTTCCTCGTGCGCAAGTCCGACTCGCACTTAGCCGGTTTTCTCATATATAGCGCAACCGTATCTTTCTTAGGACCACAAAAATCGTTTTAGGAAACTCTTTACATTCATTCATTTATTCTTATACACTTAATAGTTTTTGATTAAAATGCCTGACAGGGAGACGGACAATTTTGGCTACGGAACACTAAAAATACGCTGAATATTCACCCTAATGTATGCGGGACACAAAACTTTTGATTATGGGGCCTGGGAATGTTTCCTTGTTCCGCATCCATCCAGTACTACGCTTTAAGTCTTACGTGTAAAACTTCAAGGTGATAACAATAATACATTTTGGCATCGGCGTCCTAAGGGTTAAAGTGAAACATCAAACCAATATTAAAAAAGCATTGTCTTATTATACTGAGTAATATCAAGAACATGAAATAGGGATGGTGTCAACAAATAAAAAAATCAGTAATGTTGAATTTTCTCGAAAAAGGATTAAAAATATCACACGGTGAAAAAAGTAACACAATACAATACCTAATCACAAAGTTATAAGTGTCCAAAGTTTTAAGAGGGGGTATACTCTGTCCCTTTTCCGCAAAACGCACCTTCACATGAAACGACTGTCATTCACTATGACGTGACGTCACGGGTCTCAAGCGTTTTCTCTCTCTATCAAGCATCAATATTAAAACGGTTGTATCTTCGTAATTTTTTGAGATATTTAAATAGGATTTTCGTCACCAAGCATATTTTAGCATATTTTTTTGCCTTTTATCTTTTGGAGTAATAATAAAACTAAAGTCTCCAACGCTATTGAGTTTGTTTATTTGATAGATTGCGTTTCACGCCTCGTCAATATAAGCAATCGCGAAGATGCGCAGCCCCCCTATTCTGTAACTTGTTTTAAACTCACCTCAACGCTCACCCACAATTATACCTTGACACCGCGATGCGTAGTAACTAAGCGTATGTAGAGGTCTAGTTTCGTAACGGATGACCGGCGGGGTGAGCCGCATTAACGCGTAGCGAATAACAGCCCAGAACGTATACCGTTTGAGCGAAGCCTCGAGAATGGGTTCAAAGATAAAGAGCATCGGTTTATTGCTGCGTTATGCCTACGGCTACCTCCTCAACCAGTATAGGAGGCCCTGAGCCAGTATAAACACTTATAAGAGGGGTAGGTAAATATCGCACGCAAGCGTTATTTAAATTAAAAGTGTTTCCGCGGATTCCATCTCGGGGGATAGGTATTTACAACGCACATAATAGATGAACACTCCGGACATCTCATGGTGTACGTGTGCTAAGCTTCTCACAATATATCCACGCCTATTGATGTACCATTTGTGCAGGGCACCCTACTATCAATTGAGTTGCTTAACTTCAAACTCGGGTAAATCCAATTCTGTCATTTTGTAAGATTTTGGTATGAAATAAAAGGGTAAAAAACTAGTTTTGTTATAATTTAATCGGTTTAGTATAATTTTGTCTGGTTTTTGAGAAAAATACATTTAAAATCATAATATTTTATCAAAAACAGATAAATCCATATGACAGTTTTTTTCAAATGTAGGTAAGTCCATCCAAGCCAATCAGCGAAAGAAGTTTGTTCAACATGGCTAACAATTTCTAATCGTATTTTTTTCAAATCTAGATAAAGCCAGGTCTGTTAAATCAAAATTATACAAATCCACACTGAGTTTTTTCAAAGATAGATAAATAACAATTATATCAAATGAAGGTAAATCCAATCTAAATTAATTTTTTGTAAAGAATGGATGGTTTTAATGCTGAATTTGCTGAACAGGATGGTTTTATTTAAAGCTTTAGCCATAATACAAAAAAAACTGTCTTTCAAATCACCGAATTAAGCTTATTATTATCACTTTTTTTCAATTATCTCGGAAGTGGTTAGAGTGGATTTATCTGAGTTTGAAGTTAAGCGACACAATTGTAGCGATTACTCCATAAACTGTTCTTGCTAAAAGTTATAATCTATATGGCAAGCATAAGACTACTTTATCATAGCTTTAGCATAGCTTTAGCATATGAGTATATTGGTGATGGACGGATCCAAAACAATGGTATTGCGCAATTATTTTGAGTTAATCTCTTTTGATTGAGTATCTCTTTACACAATGTACGTTTAAATATGGCACGGCTTTGTATTAAATATTATCTATCACCAAACAAAACATGTTTTGTTGTGTTGTTATGCTGTGTTTAGGAATAATTTACAGTTTGGACGAGTCATTACGGCGTGTTGATACGACTCGGTAGACAGAGCCTGTGGGGCGAGTAATAACTCTTCGTTACTGTAGGTCTTACGTAAATCTTTACACTCGTAGCACTGGTAAGTAAAGTTGGGAGAGTTTATTGTATTTACAGTAGGAATGTGGTTCCATGGCTTCGTAGTGTAATCAACTGAACTAGAAATAAAATACGTCTCGGTATTTTTTGAAGATGACGCATTATTAAAGTTCTCTAGATAATGAAATTAAATGTATATCCTCCTAGCGTTATTATTCCCGGTTGTGCCCCTAAAGGACACCGGGGTCCGCTTTGACACCTAATCCCAAGATTTGGCATAGGCCCTAGTTTTACGAAAGCGACTGCCATCTGACCTTCCAACCCAGAGGGAAAACTAGACCTTATTGGGATTAGACCGGTATGTTTTGTTCTCACGATGTTTTCCTTCACCGAAAAGCTAATGGTAAATATTCCGTACATAAGTTCCGGAAAACTCATTGGTAAGGTAAGTGTACCATATTCCGTGAGTGAACATAATCCCGTGAATTCGTTTTTAAAACCATAGAATAAAATAGTTATAAATGATTTTAAGCAATTTTACCCACATGTGTAAACTATATTATTTGAAGATTTGAATAAATAGATTGATAAAATATTTATTTTGTTTTTAACGGTTTTACACGCAATTTTAACGGAATTATGTTCACTTACGGAATTTGGTACACTTACCTTACGAGCCGGAATTCGAACCCACGACCGCCGCTTGACAGCCGCATGCCTGAACCACTAGGCTACCGTAGCTTCTTCCACTAGGCTACCGTAGGTTCTTGAATGAAAATTAAATGTATAATATCGGTATATTTCAGTTAACTGAAAACTGCCAGTCATTTCAATATTAACATGTCAAACGATCGCTGCGCCATTCATTAAAAATAATCGGGATCTTTGAATTAACTAATTGAACCTGGAGGGTTGATGAAGTAATTTGTAATTTAAGAAACCAGCCCCGCTATTCTGTATCTTGTATAATACAATACGTGGTGAGCTAAATACAAGTTGTATTTAGCTCACCACGCCGTTCACCCACAAATATATCTTGCGCCGCGATTCGTAGTAACTAAGCGTAATTAATCAGAGGTCGAGTTTCGTTAGGCATGACGCGTAAGGTGAGACGCATAAGCGTGTAAAGAATAACAGCCCAGGGACGGTGTAACCGGTATTCATAAAAATTTACTCTTTTCCTCAATTCGAGGTATTTCAATATTGAATACTGAAATATTAGATGAGTTGTTAAAAATGTAAAAATATGAAATAATAAGTGAGATACGAAGATTGAATACCGGTATTTTAGTACGACATAAATACCGGTATACGGTCCCTGGTTATACACACCTGTTATTCTTATGCTAATAACTAAACACCAATTCGCGGATTAAAGGAACCCTTTGAACACCAAGCACACGTCTAAAGTGGTCGCGACTTGTATCCCGTCCATGTACGAGTAGCACAAAATGTTGGCTGCTGAGTCATAATTTGAGTAACATGGCGGTCAAAGGGTAGGTATATGTTTGTAGAAAGTACGGTTTACTTGAAACACTGCTGGCTCTGGCCGGGTGGAAGGACGTGGCCCTGCGGACCGCCACTCCGCGGCGGGCTCGGTTCCTCTGACACGGGATGGTCTGCCGGAGCGCCCGCCTGAAGTTCTGCCCGCTCATGCAGTACAGGATGAAGTTGATGCCAAAGTTGGTGTTGAAGAACATCTGCGTCATCTGCGTCAGAGCCGCCCAGCGACCGTTGTACTCGGCCACGCTCTGTTCATAAACACAACAATGCTGCTTATAACCATTGTGCATTTTTTAAGGAAAGTGGATGCAAGTTAAGTCTCCTTTCTGACGAACTTTTGTGGGATGACGATATTTTATATACTGAAGGGTCAAAATCCTGTAAATCTTGACTTTAAAAGATTTATACAAAATGTTCTGTTCGCAATTATAATGTATGATTGTACCTCTCGAGCTTGCTAGCAAATTGGCTTGACATTCACAAACAACATAAATATATGAAAAGTGCATTGTGCTGAGCTATCAAAATTGTAGAAATAAGATCATTTAAAACCTAGAAAATAAAATATTTTATGAACTGATATCGTTACCTAAATATTTTCCCGTGAATCAGCTGCGTGCTAAATTTTTACGCATATTTCCTCGTAAAAAATCTTCGTAATATTCGGGCAACTTTACGCTTAACGACGTATGTATATAATCCCAAGTTATGATCGCTTAATATTTTGTTTCTACTATAAGAATTTTATTTCACGAGTATAAGCTTTGCTTGCATTGCTACCTCGTGCAAAACCTTGCCATCACTGTCTAAAAAGGGAACGTTGGTTTTTTTATAATAGACGATGAACGAATCGATACAGCACACATCACCAGGTTGTTGATGAGAAATTAATCCCCGCACAACCATTTCGCTCGTTGCTATTGTGCCACGGAATTTCGGGTAGGTACGAATATATATTTACCCTGCCCAGTATTGGTTTGATAAAGCGAATGGTAACAATTTAGAGATTATCATATTTTATGTTACACGGGTATTCCTTTAACGTGTAGGCCCTGTATTTATTCCCTACAGTTTCAATTTATAGTACAAATATACATATTATGTTGCTAAGTTCTAGAATAAATAAAATGATTAACACTGAAAATTCATTTAAATAACTTGAAATAAATTTCGTAGAAGGGTTTATGACGTCACATGTCATAGAAATTGACACAGATATTTTTCGTTTTGTGGAATAGAGACATTTCTAAATTTTGTTAGCTAAAAAGTTACGTTTTGTCTAATTTTGTTTGGTTTGATGAATATTTTTCAAGTAGGCTTTGTGTATTATATTATGACTGGTACAAAGTATCCTAGTCTGCTAAGCTAAGACAACTAACAAGTTACTCCGCACAAATAAATAGGTAAAAAAGCGGCCAAGTGCGAGTCGGACTCGCACATGAAGGGTTCCGTAAAATAAATTGCGGTTTACGAT
This sequence comes from Epinotia brunnichana, assembly GCA_963854355.1. NCBI lineage: Eukaryota > Metazoa > Arthropoda > Insecta > Lepidoptera > Tortricidae > Epinotia > Epinotia brunnichana. The sequence continues at coordinate 38,577,237 of OY977935.1, read as the reverse complement.
TTATGACGTTTTAAAAAAAACTACTTACTAGATCTCGTTCAAACCAATTTTCGGTGGATGTTTGCATGGTAATGTTCATTATATATTTTTTTAGTTTTATAATTCTCTTATTTTAGAAGTTACAGGGGGGGGGGGCACACTTTTTACCACTTTGGAAGTGTCTCTTGCGTAAACTATTCAGTTAAGAAACAAATGATGTTAGAAACCTCCATATCATTTTTGAAGACCTATCTAAAGATACCACCCCATATGTACGTATGGGCTTGATAAAAAAAAAATTGAGTTTCAGTTCTGAGTATGGGGAACCCCCAAAACTTAATGTTTTTTTTTTCTATTTTTGGTGAAAATCTTAATGCGGTTCACAGAATACATCTACTCATCAAGTTTCAACAGTAATAACTATTATAGTTTCGGATAAAGGTGGCTGTGACATACGGACGGACAGACACACAGACAGACAGACATGACGAATCTATAAGGGTTCCGTTTTTTGCCATTTGGCTACGGAACCCTAATAAATGAATGAAATCGTTTAACTTCTCAGATATAAAAGTTCAGATAATAACTGTTTACTTGAGGGATTTCATATTTATCGTACTCCTAGCAGCTGTCTAACCCATGCGTCGTAATCATAAAATTGGATATATATGTATAAAGAGCCGTAGGCGATTTTACGGTGAATATTATGAGTAGCTCTGCTCCATCCTTAGATACGTACAGTCGACGCCAAAAATATGTTTACACTTTTGCACCTTATTCCATTGCAATAAGGCGAAAACTGTAAACATATTTTTGGCGTCGACTGTACCTTGCCAGTGACTACTGTTGAACAAACCTATACCAAAGTATTATGTTATGATTTTACATGAATATTAAAGAGTTTAGTCTATTCAATTAAAGCGACATCGATACTTATTTGTTTCAAAATATTTCAATCCGTTTGCGGGGACTAAAAGTTGAACACGCCAAAACGTGGGCATACATTATGTACTTATATTTTTTTAATTTACGACTATACAAACTATTTAGTAATATATTTATAAACTCCATAGTATGATGAACCAAAAATATTATAACGGCATATCATTTCATACATTCGTTTTCACGATTGAGAGCCCTGAACTTCAGAAAGAAGTGAAATGGTTTTGCTCAAGCACACAGAAAATCCCCTTCTAAGCTACAGAGCACTAGCAAAGTTATTGAAATATCCACAATCCACTGTTTGTTCTGTTTTAAAAAAGTTCCGGGAACGGTTGACTGTAGAACGGAAGCCAGGTACTGGCGGAAAGCAAGGCATAAGACACAAAAAAAAAGAAGCCAGAGTTTTACAGCTTTTTAACACAAATCCGAAGATCTCGTCTCGCGATGTCGCTAAAAAGGTACAAATGTCACAATCTTATGTACAAAAAGTAAAGACAAGAGCTGGGTTAAAGTCGTACAAGGCTCAAGCTGCACCTGACCGCAATGCCGCAAATAAAATTTACAGATAATGATAATTAGATATTAACGGACAACTACAAGCTTTTAGACGTTCTGGCCAGTCATCGATCGCGGCACGAATATTCTCCAGTGGGATATCCTTCGTTGCTTTGATGAGGGCTCGCTTAAGGGAATCTACGTTTGGGTGGGACTTTTGGCAGGCCCTGAGCTCCAATTCAGTCCAGCGGATTGAGGTCAGGGCTGGAGGATGGCCATTCTTCCGCCGCGATGAAGCCTGGCAAATTTTTCCTTAACCAAGCTTGAGTCGTTTTAGCCTAGTGGGCAGGTGCTGAGTCTTGCTGGAAGATCCATTCTTTGTTGTGAAATAAAGTACCAGATGGGGTTTCACTACAGTCTCCAAAATGTCACTTTGATAATTTTTTGCTTTCACCTTGACACCTTATTGGCAAAAATGGAGCGGAGTGACACCTTCGTACGAAACCCCCCACCATACCATCACACTCGCCGGATGGTGGGCACGACAGACATTTCGTGCTGTAGCTGGAACATCTTTGCTACTTTTGGCATAAACTTTATTATTTTGCCGGTTAAACTTTTCTTAAAAATAAAAATCTGACCTAGCCAGAAAAAGACAAATATAAGAAAATAACCTACTTAGAATTTAACGAAATAAGAAACTGTACTACTTCGAAACTGGCAAAATAAGGAAATTACATATTACGAAACCGCCGAAAAAGAAACTGACCTTCTAAGAATATGATAAAATCAGAAACTGGCCTACTACGAATCCAACAAAATAAGAAACCGACCTGCGTCGCCTAAAGGAAATATGTGTATTAAGATTTCATAGAGAATACTGCAACGTCACTCTTTTCATCGTTGAATAGTCTGTTACTTCCGAAACAACCGAAATAACTGTTTCGATACGCTCTAGACAACCGAAAAGAATTTGAAAATAGAACTAAAATAAATTCGACCAATCACGTGGCTGCTTTACCGAACTGTAATGAATTGGACCAATAGAATCGCTTTGATTATTGAGTTTACTCGTTGATGTCGTACGCTCGTTGATGTCTTTTAAGATATCAACGAGCGTACGAGCGATAGGCTGCACTTCGTTTCAACAGTATCGAGTTTGTTTAATCAGTTCAGTTGACTCGTAGAAAATTAATTTTAATGAACTCGTACAAAAAGTATTGTTCACAATAGTGTTATAATCAAGCTTTTTAATCTCGTACCTTACTTAGGCCACTCAGCAAGCTTCGTGGCCTAAACACGGTACTCGACTAAAAAGCTCTCTATTATAACACGATTGTGAAAAATACTATTTCGTCGGTGAAGAGTATCTTTTTCGCATCGTGTCTCTTAAGCAGCATCGGACAACGTTCACGTCGTAATTTACGAAGGCGATCATTTAGATAATGAACTTTCCTACGACTGTAAGCCTTTACTTTGAGATCGTATTTCAATATCCTGTTGACTGAAATACGCGAAATGTTAGTCTGCATAGCGAGTTTTTTCTGGGTGCGACATGGATTTCGGCAAAGTCGCCCTCTGATTATTTTTCCTTACAGACCGCGGCCGACCACTCCTATGGCGATCTTTCAAAGAATTAGTCTCCTTGTAACGTTTAATAGTGTAAATATACGAAGTTGCGGCTTACCCCAAAACATTTTATGTCACGGAAAATGTCCACTGGTTTTTTTTCCCGCCATATGTAGCGAAATGACAGTCGCACGTAATTCTTTCGTTCCCTCTGATGGTGATGATGAATGAATTTTAAAAACATTCAAATAGCACGCTAACATTCCAAATTCAAAATTTAAAAAAGAATAAAATAGGTGCCACTATTAATTTGTTTCATTTTATTAAGTAAAAAGTTTGTCTCAAAACTTATGAACATACGAGGTATAATAAGAATAGTACACCGGAAAACCGCTCAAAGATGGACGAGTGAGTTTGAGGGCCGACACGTTAGTCGAGGCCCTCAAATAATACGAGTCCATCTAGCGTTTTCGGCCGAGGCATTACGTAGTGCTTTTCACGACTACTGCGAGGAAATAAGAAAATATTTGCATAACTAAGTACATTATTATAGTACCTACATTATAGCGTAGATACGTGTTTCGTGTATTTTTTAGTCAAACACAATTTACTTACACTATCCAATTCAGTTCAGTAAGTATTTTCCGATCCCGCCTTATTTACTTTTTTATCACTTAAGTGGCGTTTTTCTGTTGTTTGCTTCAAACCGACTCTAAACTTAAAAGCGTTTTTCCTAAAAAAACACAATCAGCTACAAAAATAAAAACGCCGTAAGCGTGAACTGAACGGTTTTGACGTTTCTTTTTTTTTTAACAAGTAATTGGTCCTATAACTAATCTAATAATATTGTTTAAGGATAAAGTTGCGCCAAAAAAGACCTTTTATTGATTTTTATCCAACCACTACTACAATGAAACATTGTAGTAGTAGTGGTTTAGGTGCTACAGCTTTTGCCTACGTTCCAGCTTGGTTTTAGACCATCTATTGCCACATTTCCGAACAGTGGCGTGAAATAATATAAATCAGCCTTTCAATATCACTGCTGGGCACGGCTTACTCTCATGGATGCGAGGGAACGGGCAGTATTCCCGACTTCAATTATACCTAATCTAAATAAAACAGTTGCTCTTGATAAGATTATTGTAAGAATTCCGCTCGACCCCGAGTGCTTTTACCGTCCCTTTTGAATTCAGGGAGTCGTTAATTTGATTGAGGATGAGCCTTTGATTTGGTACCTGCAGTTTACAAACGTTCTTATGACATTCGATGGACATGATGAACCTAGGTTTGGAAAATAAGGAGGTAATATTTAACTATGTTGTATTCGTAATTCATATAAATAACACATTTATCTGCGTAAATTTCACGACCATCTCTAAAGAATGGTTTGGGGTAATTTCGTGGAATGTAGAATAATGACTCACCGGCTATGTATGATGTGTTTAATGTGCATGTCATTATGAGTATACTATGACTCATCGTTCCTCGTACTTATCTGCACTGGATCTTATAGGATATACCAATTTAAGTAGGAGTAAAAATTAGTAACATATGAATTAGTTTTTACTGATTTCAGTATTTAGTAGCTCTGTGGTTTAGCGAAAGTGAAAAATTGGATTTGTCTCGCTCAATATATATTATTTTATTTTACTAATTCCGTCAAGTGCGAGTCGGACTTACGTACCGAGGGTCCTGATAAGATATTTCGACTGTATGTGTCGTGTGTGTGAATCGGACTGTTTAGGATACCGTAAACCCGGGTTACTTTGGCCCTGGGGGGCAACATTGCCCACCCGTTAATAAAATCTTTTTATTGATCCAATATTCTTACAAACAATACCACACGCTAAAGCAACGTTTGTTTTAACGTATCATAAATAGTTTAGACAACAGTCATTAAAATAATAAGAGTTTTAAGGATGGGCAATGTATCCCCCCAGGGCCAAAGTAACCCGGGTTTACGGTACTGGTTTATACCAGTATCCTAAACAGGTAAAGATAAAAGCGTCAAATTAAACGATAGGTTCTTAAGAGGAATGGGAAGTGAGGGATAAATAGTAGATTGTACAACAAGTCAAGAGCCACTTACCCGAGACGTTTATATCCACCCGAGCCGCCGGCGAGGGTGGATAGTTAAGTCGAGGGGTAAAATGGCTCATTTATGCCCGAGTTATACACATTGCTTTTCACTTCTGTTGCGAGAAAATAACAAATAATTGCAAAATTAAATTAAATAATAGTCATTCCTGTCACTTAACTTTTTTAAAGTTTTTATGTTTAATTTTCGACACCTGATATTAGACTAAGGTACTACTTCATACTGCCAAGTCATTTAATGCTTTGATACGTTTTAAAATAATAATTGACTCCTATTTTATCTGGTTTTATTTTTAGTAATGGAAAAAACACAGATGTGAAATGTATTAAAGCTAGACCCCGCTATCAGAGGTGCAAATTAGTAGCTGTCAAGTTCTTAGGGATGGGAAAAATATTTATGATATCGATATCGATACTCTTACTTATTCTGTACATTTCGTTTTATATGTATACCATTTTTTAGACTACAATTTAACATGTTTTTTTTGGGATCCATGATAATCATTGTCATCAGAAATATAAACCATAATCATTACAACAATGGTTGCTATTTTTTAACTTTTCTAATGTTTCAAATTGCAGGGCAGTGCATGAACGCTCTTGAGTGTCTTGAGATAAACCTTTTCGATAGAGGTATTATACTGGGTTTATTGTGGAATATATTCATCGTGGCTGCACTAGATTACTGCAGAAAATCTAAAAAAAAACTGATTGTTCATTAAGAATACGATAGCCCTTTTGGTGGAAATAAAAGAGAGATTTATTAATTATTTAATTTTTAATTAATTTATGAATGGTTCGTTCTATGAAAATAACGATAATTTGTTAGTAATGATGAAAGATTCAAGATTTTTATTTATAAAAATGATAAATATTGAACAGACAATTTTGTAATTATAAAGCCCTGTTTTATAAAATAAACACGTCTAATTAAAGTCTTAGACTCTCATTATGGTAAAGGAAAATTATCGACATATAGCTATAATTATCGACATATAGCTAGTATTTCAAAATAATTCTTACCCATCCCTAGAACTTGACAGCTACCATTTTGCATCTCCGATAGCGGGGTCTAATTATTATTTTTTATTTATTTTCTTTCCTTCTTTGATTAGGTTTTTACAATAATCATACAAAAAGTAAAATATAAAACTATACATACAAAACATAAAATCATTATAAAAACCTAACCTAGGGTGCCGCCGGCAGCGAGGCGGGGCCTAAGCTACCGGTGGTCAGGGCGACAGAGACAGGAACCTCCTGACTATCCGCGCAGTATCCAGGAGTACCGCCTTCTGTATCTGACCCTTGATCCAGCCATCTAGCGAGAGCCTCTTAAGGTGACGGTCGAGACTCTTCGCTATTAAACCGTTAACGACTATCGGGACGATGATCGTCGAATCAACATCCCACATGGCGGTTACCTCGTGAGCCAGGTCTAGGTACTTGCTGGCTTTGTCCTTCTCGGCCTTCACGAGGTTCTCGTCATGGGGGATGGTGATGTCGACGAGCACTGCCTGGCGTTTCGATCGATCTGTCAGCACGATATCAGGCCTATTGGCAAGAATAGTCCTGTCCGTGACCGTCCAATAGAGCGTGGCACGACCGTTTTCGAGAACTGGCGCAGGTGTGTACTTATAGTAAGGTACTTCGGAGACCAAAAGACCGTATAGCAGAGCAAGTTGCTGGTGAATAATTCTGGCTACAAGGTTATGTCTGTGCAAGTACTCGCCGTTAGCAAGATGACCGCAACCGGAGATAATATGCCTGAGTGACTCCCTGGGACGGCGGCATGCCCGACAAATGTCGACCGTACCGTCCTTCAGGATATACCTCCGGTAATTGTTCGTCATGATAACTTCGTCCGCAATTGCACAGACAAAACCTTCGGTTTCCCCGAAGAGATCCCCGAAACGTAGCCAGTTCACCGACGCGAGCAGATCCACATCGGGCCCTGTGAGCGCCTTGTAGAACCGCTCGTGAAGCTCCCTGCTCCCCCACACCGCCCTGCGGTCCTCGGTGCTCATTACTTTAAGTCTGCGCCAGTTCTCGTTTGCCAAGGAGAGCGGGGTGAAGTTTCCGTCTACCGCTACTACGTCGCGATGCATCCCACACTCGTTGCTTAGGAAATAATCCCTGAGACTGCACACCTCGCGGTTGTGGAGGTCTTTGGCATTTAAAAAGCCGCGACCTCCACACTTCCGCGAGATGTACAGTCTCATAACAGACGAGCGTGGGTGCAACATGCGATGCGCAGTAAGCAGTACACGAACTCTTCGATCCAGGGCATCCAGCTCAGTCTGAGTCCATCTTAATACATCTTAATTATTATGTATCTCCTGTTTCAATTCACGAAACAAAGCCCGGTCCTTTGGAAGGCGTGCATGGGGATATAGATCCAACACGTAGAGGCCCTTTGGAGACGAAGTTTAATGTGATGTAATACACCTGCTAGAACCCATTCACGGGTACATCGGTAGATACCCGTGAACCGGTTCCAACAGGCGTTGCGGATATTGTAGGTTAAGAGGAAAGAGTAACGGGCTATGGATGAAATTTGGATGGACAAATGAATGAGCTATTGCAAGAGTTCCGGACACCTGCCATAACATTGTGAGATGCTATCGAGGCAGGCGGTGACTAGCCACTCGCTAGATGGGCCCTTGAAAGCGTCGTCGTACAGACGGCCAGGAGCAACACCGGGTGAGCGGCTCAGGGGTGTCGAGAGGTGGTGCTGCGCTTTCTCCGAAGTTACTCGCGGCGTTACGCCCTTTAACACTTCCACCCCTGGAGCATATAGCTCTTACGACTCCTCTCTTGACGGCCAATGAAGGCAAGCCAGAGCTGAGAGTCCTACGGGCCCCCTTTTATTATTATTATTATAGCGTTTATTTAACGACTTTTTACAAAAAAAACTTATTTAAATAGGTAAGTATATTAGATATTAGACATCGACACTGTCGTCTTGCCTTCCGGCATAGACCTCCTCTAAAGATTTCCATTCTTTTCGCTCTACAGCTTTTCTTCTCCATATGTTTCCTCCTATTCTTTGGATGATTTGAGGATTAGACTTTACATTCACGTTGTAGGTATGTATACCTATATACACGAGTGCGTATGACCTCTATTTATAGGGGTTTCACCCTCGCAGCTTGCGTTATGATAACCGTTGGCTTGGTGTTAATGTCAATCGTTATGATATGAAATCACAAATTAGTGAATAAAAAAGTATTAAAACGGTTTGTGTTCATTTACACAAAGTATCTGGTCACACAATAAGCTTACGCAAGTACCCTGAAGTACGTTTTATTTTGATAAATTAAAGTCCCTCAATAATTTACGTCATACCTGGCCATAAAGTAGGAATTACCGCACGATATGCGTGCGGAAAACCCCACTTCCTGGCCAGATAGAGACGTAAAATGTTGTACTTACCACGGGCGGTAATAAAGAAAGCCTCAGAGCGCATATTTATCGCCCTTGCCTTCGGCTCGGGCGTCAAATACCTGCGATCTGAGACATTCTTTGTTTAACCGCCCTAGGTAAGTAATGTACTATTTTACTCCTGCAGATGAACCTGGCTACACGCTAATGCTCATTATTTACATAGTTATCACTTATCTGGTTAGACGATTTCCCGAAAGAGGCATTTGCTTTTATGCCCGCCCATTAGGATAAAATAATTAGCCACGTCCCAAGGGTACGTCTTGGTTTACCGACGAACTCATAATACTTACCCCCTACCTTTGATAACATTATCTATCGGTACGCTGTAAGTACGCCGACCCGCCATATTTTACAATTCATTTACGGACTAATTGGATTAATTTCAAAATATAAGCATAGCTAAGTATCCGCTTTGGTACAATAATTATAACAACGATCAATTACTTTATCTGTTAATTGCGAGCCCCTTTCAATTGTTTTAACCTCTATTCTAATATCAGTCGAGATGACGTAGTTCGAAATGAATTGTCAATTTGCAAACAAATTTGACAAATGTCGCACGTAAGTAAGATATCGAACGATATGACAGTTGGATCCGACTCTAGTTTGTCTCTGAATTAAAAAAAAACTATGACAGCTGCCAGAAAACGACGCCGCGATGCCGGTCATAATATGCGGCTCCTGAATGCAACTCGTGTAGTATTACTATGAAACTCGCCTTCGGCTCGTTTCATAAACCCACACTCGTGTTTAATGCCCTTCATTATGTACAGTCACATAAACTACTATTTTGTACTCGTCGACTTTAATCTTTGAATTAAGATTTCGTACACGAAACTAAGATCACATACTTTTTAATCCTGGAGCTCTACCAGCTGGTGACGGAGCTCGTGGTTCCATAAGATAACCGCCAGCTTAGCTTAGCTTAGCGCGCGCTTATGAATCCAGGAGCTGTATAAGATAACTGTGAAAACATCAACGCGCAAATATACTAAGCTGCTGCGCTTCATTTCAGCAGGGCGATTTTCAATAGATACCAAGTTTGTTTAATAAATTATTATTTCCGTTGACTCGTAGAAAAAGTATTGTATACAATAGTTATATAATTAGCTTTTTAAGTCTCGTACCTTAATTAGGCCACTCAGCAAGCTTCGTGGCCTAAACGTGGTACTCGACTTAAAAAGCATACATTATATAACGATTGCATAAACTACTATAGTATGATGATATGATGAAAGAGGTAGATGGCCGCCCGCGTGGCGGTATTTATAGACTTCGGCGCTGCTGCGGCGCGTGCGCGTAATGCTGTCATCTTATTGTGCGCGCACTCAGCGACAGTGTTGCAAGCCGCAACATTCGCAAACTTTCAGTCAGTATATCAAAAATGAATTTTATTGTGCTAATATGCTAAAAACGGCCTCTCGCGATGATTTTAAGACTAAAGATTTCAAATAAACGTCGAACATTTAGTGAACGAGTTTCGTATTTTCTCGCTGGTTTATTCCTTATTTATCAAATGTAGCTCAAGAAAGTAGTAAAATGCTAAAAATTAAAATAAAAATACTTTGGAGAAATGCAAACATTAAAGAATTTCAAAATTCGTTAGCGACCCCTAAATCTTAACCAAAAATAAAAAACAGACGTAATTTTTTTACGTATTAGAACAATATAAGAGGGTGCCTCATTTAAAATTTCAAATTTTCGGTTTTTAAGGACCACCCTAACAGGTCAACGGTCAGCTCCAAATATATGTATCCAATTTTCAACTTTATTCCACCGACATACGTTCGTAAATGTATACATATTTATGATGCTGACTGTACCTATGTATTTTCGAAGCGTTCATAGCCCTGTGGCGCCTGCGAATCGGAAACGATAACGCAAGTGAAGCAAAGATGGCAGCGGTCAGTCCTTGGATGGGTGACCGCCTGTTTGAGTGGTTACTATAAATGAGCGCTTCCGTGCTTTGGAAGGCACGCTAAGCAGTTGATCCCGGATGCTGTCTATGACAGTAGTCGTTAAGCCGAGTTAGAGGCCTTCGGGCGGCTTGAGAACCTCTAACAGTCGAACTGTCACTTGCGTCCGCAGGAGCTACCTACCACAACCCTGCACGTGTCCCCTGGGTGGTACTAAAAAGTGACATACTCAAAGGCCAAATAATGTATGCCATACGATTAAATAAACTGTACCTATTGACGATGTCAAATGTTCTTTTTCACGCCACTGTTCGGAAATGTGGCAATAGATGGTCTAAAACCAAGCGGGAAAGTAGGCAAAAGCTGTAGCACCCGAACCACCACTACTACAATGTTTAATTGTAGTAAAGGTTGGATAAAAATCAATAAAAGGTCTTTTTTTGGCGCAACTTTATCCTATGTATTTATGTTTATTTCTCTCTCGCCGTTCATAATGATATAGTTGTGTAATTATAATTGTATGACGTTTCCGTGAGTCACCAACGGTGCTGGCTGAAAATCAGCGCTGTAGGTGTCTGACTGACACCTCAGCATAATGCTGAGCCAGTGTCCGATTCACTGCCGCAGAGACACACTTGTTACATGTTTTTTACTGTTATTTTATTTTATTTTTTGGTTTTTGTGTCCTGTGTGTTAGTGAATAAATGTAACTTTCTTTCTTACTATTTATAGGACCAATTACATGTTTAAAAAAAAAGAAAAAGTGTTAAAAAGTGATAAAAAAAGGTAAAAAACCGGCCAAGTGCGAATCGGACTCGCGCACGAAGGGTTCCGTAGCGTACCATTATCTATAAAAACGGCAAAAAAATCACGTTTGTTGTATGGGAGCCTCCTGTAGCCTAGGTGGTAGTGACCCTGCCTACGGAGCCAGAGGTCCCGGGTTCGAATCCTGGTAAGGGCATTTATTTGTGTGATGAGCACAAATATTCGTTCCTGAGTCATGGATGTTTTTCTATGTATTTAAGTATTTATTTCTCTATATAAGTATGTTTATCTTCGTCTAGTACCCATAGTACAAGCTTTGCTTAGTTTGGGACTAGGTCGATTTGTGTAAGAATGTCCGCAAATATTTATATAATAATAAATAAATAATAAAATAAATATTATGGGACAATCTTACACAAATCAACCTAGGCCCACGGTAAGCTCAGTAAGGCTTGTGTTGTGGGTACTAGGCGATGATATATATAATAGATACATACATATAGATACTTATATACATATATAACATCCATAACTCAGGAACAAATATTCGTGATAAACTCACAAATAAATGCCTTGACCGGGATTCGAACCCGGGACCTCCAGCTTCGTAGGCAGAGTCACTACCCACTGGGCTACGGAGGCCGTCAAATATTTATTTATTTATTTATTTGTTCCTGAGTCATGGATGTTTTCTATGTATTTTAAGTATGTATTTATCTATGTAAGTATGTTTATCGTCGTCTATCACAAGTATAGTACAAGAGTTTGAGACTAAGCCGATTTGTGTAAGATTGTAAAAGAAAAAAAAAATAAGATTTTTTTATATTTTTTTTATTCTGTTTTTTAGTATTTGTTGTTATATCGGCAACAGAAATACATCATATGTTGCAAATTTCAAATTTCTAACTATCACGGTTGTTGAAATAGAGCCTGGTGACAGACGGACAGACGGACAGACAGACAGACTGACGGACAGCGGAGTCTTAGTAATAGGGTCCCGTTTTACTATTTGAGTACGAAACCCTAAAAAGGCGGGATCGGAAAATACTTACTGAATTGGATAGTGTAAATTGTGTTTGACTAGAATATATACGAAACACGTATCTACGCTATAATGTACTATATAGTTATGCAAATGTTTTCTTATTTCCTCGCAGTAATCGTGAATAGCACTATGTAATGCCTCGGCCGGAAACGCTAAAGATGGACTCGTATTATTTGAGGGCCTCCACTAACGTGTTGAACGGTTTTCCGGCCTCTCGAAGTGAATTTTTCGTTTGAGACAAATTTGAGATTTTCTCCGCTTAGCAATCATATGTAGTTGTTTTTTCTTCCAGATCTACCTCTTTTACCCATTCTTATCTATCTGATAAATGTAACGAGACAATTTAGCAGTTTTTTTTTAATTTGTTAAATAATAATGGGTATAACAATTCCGTTGCTTAGAGATAACATGTCATCAAGTCATTTAAAAATTCATCGTCTTTGTACGAATCATAAATAGCGTGGTGGTCTCGCATACGGACTGAAGGGTCAATATTCAAGGGTTCGATCCCAGCTACCGGGCATCACTTTTTGTAAAATAGTTTTAAATTCATAATGATACATTTTGAAATCGCGAAAATCATGGAAGTTTCTAGAAATAGACTTATAGTGGGGCCGGGTTTTCGTTAATTTTAAATGTTGTTAAGTTAGTTGGTTAAAATCTTTTACCAATATTAAGGTAGCTTAAATATGTATTGTTTTTTTTTTTATAAATACTGCAGTTATTAATTGAAATCCAGATGGACGATTATTAAACTTAATAAAGGTATATAAAAAAAACTTAAACTCTCGGGATTCGAACCCGAGACCTCTGACTCGAAAAGCTAACGATTACTGACCACGCCACGACGTGACGTACATTACTTACTCGAAAATAATCTACTTATTTGTGGCTGGTAAGTTTAACAATGACTCTTGACTCTTGAAAGAAATAATTTAATAGTCAACAGTGGTCTGTCAACATTGCGGATGAATTTTATGACATTGTATTCTAAAGTTAAATGGTGCATGACTGTGTGCGTGCGTGCACACAAGCTCGCGCACCGTGACGTTTTCTGAGTTTTTTTAATAGTCATTGAAAAAAAAATGTTTTCTTCTTTTGTCAAGTAGAGTCCGCCCACGCTAAGTCTACAACACCACCTTAATCGTCAAATTTCCATAGAAATATGTATATAATTCCAACTAAATAGAAATAAGTCATTTAAAGAGTAGTGTTGCCAAATTATTTGTTGGAGAGTTAACGAGGACGCACTCTACCGTATTGTTCGGACTCTGATCTAATTTTAATGCAAACTTAGTAGACTACATAAATCGAATTATTTTACTATTGAAATTTACGTACCTTTATAAATCTAAGATGATGACGGGACAGGAATTTGCCCGCAACAAGCGTTTTAAGGGTCAATCAACTATTTCTTGCTGCTCGTTGCCATGGTTACGTCTCCTGGGTCACCCTTTAAAACTATTATTTTATCGGGTTTAAATCCACTAAACACGTGTTTTTGTCATATTGGTAAACCCATTCCATGGTGGGGCATCTCCTTAGCATGATAGGACTCCAGTTTATAGTACTTTTTCTAAGAAAGTCTGTTACTGTTGTCTCTTGGCTTACCGGGACAGAATAACAACAAGAAAAAGTTGATTGACCCTTAAGATTTATTATATCTTATTCGAGCCCGATCAACGCTACGTGTGTTACGCCGTAGCGTGTAGCAGCATTTTTCCGCCTCGTAGCAGTAATATTTCGTAGCGCCATGACTCTATTACGGTGTTGAATAGGTTTTTAACTTATAATTCCAGCGTTAGGCGTTTCTGCTTATAAAAAAGAAGCTTTTCAAACTGTCCGCTGAATTTAAAACAAGACTAAAGCTTTATAAACGAGGCGAAGTCGGGTCGGCCACTGGTCGCGGTTACCGAAGAAAACTTACAAGATCATTAAAAACATTGACCGAGAACCGCTCCCCAGACCTTCGGTAGACTCGTGCCCGTCCGTCATTACCGAACAAAGTTATCCTGCACTCGTCGGAGAAAAGTACGGGCCTCCATTGCTGGGAGGTCCAGTCTTCATGTTCGCGAGCAAAGACACATCGTGCACCACGGTGTGCTGGGGTGAGTTTTGGACCATTTGCAGCCCTGTGAGCTATCAACTCCTTCTCTTTCAATCATTTTCTAACAGTCCATCGGCTGACAGACACATTTCAAGTGTCTCGGAGCTTCTGCTGAATCTGAACAGCATTTAGTCGACGATTTCGTAACGAAGCAACAGCGATAAAACGGTCATCTCTCTCTGAAGTACTGCGAGTTCTGCCTGTTCCGGGTCTTCTGGAAAACGTTTGATGTTCACGGAACCGCTGGAACACACGTTGAACAGTTGTCTTCGAAAGGTTCAGTTGTCGAACCACTTCACGTTGACTAAGCCCTCTCTGCAACAGGGCAACTGTTTGGGCGGCTTCAGTCGGGGTAGTACCCATTTTTCTTTCAGTCTTTCCAGGTCTAGTCGATAAGAGTAGTGTTCAGAAAAACGTATCAATCACGAATAATACATGCACAATGATAATTACTGGGTTTATCCCTAATGGTAAGTGGTCAATTAGTGTATACGTCAAATGAGTCAGTTGGAGGGGGGTGATTTCCACGCCCACATTTTGCACAATATTCATCCCTGCCCCTAAGTGTCGGTGGCATTTGATAGGGCAGAAAATTATCTATCACGTGGTATTTAAATTGTCACGGTCCAACTTACAGATTTTACAGAATTTGTAAAAATGTTAAAAATGCTGGGGTGGTCCGATTTCTTTGCACCCGAGTGTAGTTGGTTATCTCCAGAACTACTCATACGATGTTAAAAATCCTTTCACCGAGTATATAGAATGGACCTTCAGGATTATCATGGGCTATGTTTTATACCGCGGCTTCGCTTGGGTTCTGTGTCATCAGCGTGTACTTAGAGCCGCGAGCGCAGCTGGTATACCTATTACCTATATACAATTTCTGACAACCTAAAACTAAGTATGTTGTGACTATGTGTATGGCGGCTATTCAGTACGCGGCCGGTAGGTACGTTGAAGATTGTATCCGCGGAAGGGAAAACGTAGATATTCTCTATAATTTCAGTCGCCTAAAGTTTCATCTGCGGGCATCGTTTTAATAAGGAACGCGTAATATACCTTGAGATGCTGACACAAATTTTATAGTATTTGTACCCAGTATGGCGACCCTTCAGGGGTCTAATTACGTGATGAAGAAAAGGAAAATGATGGGCATAGCGCTGGTACCGGCGGCCCAAACGCGTGGGCGTTAATCGAACGTGTCGGATAAATAAATTACGAAAGTCAAACGATTTGTTACACAAAAGTGCTTGTATTTTCCAATAGTCGATGAAAAAAGAGGTAGGCGGTAGCGTAATGCCATACTTCTCCGGTGTGGCTTAGAGCCCGCCATACCGATGAAAACACATTAATTAAAAAACAACCAATTCAACCATTTGTACCAGGCTAATTTTTTCACAGCTAATCAACGTTAAGTAGCCAGTCACGAAATGTTTCACGCATGGATTTTTGGAAAGAATATGATACAATGTGACCGTTATTATATTTGCCATACTTCTAGTAGGGGGAAAAAGTGGTGCCATACTTGAAAAACTTATTTATTCGGCACGTTTTCAAAATATGACCCTACAATACGTAAAATCATTTTTTTACAGCATGGCATCATTGTATTCTGTCTGTTTGGATACAATTCTAGCTAAAGAAAATATACACCATAACAAGTGGTTATGAAACATGATTGCCGCCACATATGTGTTTGAAATTTTGTATTTATGTTCTTTGAACCTCAAACTTACAGGAAACATTAGTGCCATACTGGTACAAATCGTTCAGAATACGCATAACTCTAAAAATGTTGAAAGCATATTGTACCTTTTCGCCGCATCCGACAGGTATGGCATTATAATAATGGTCACAATATTCTTCCCAAAAATCCAAATGCCATACTGGTACAAATCGTTAAAAAAATACCATAACTCCTTTGCGGTGGTATGGCGGCCACTTGGAACCGTTGGAAAAGTATAGCATGGTGATTTTCGTGAATGGCTACTCAACGTTAATTAGCTGTGAAAAAATTAGCCTAGTACAAATGGTTAACTTGGTTGTTTTTTAGTTAATGTGTTTTCATCGGTATGGCGGGCTCTAAGCCACACCGGAGAAGTATGGCATTACGCTACCGCCTACCTCTTTTTTCATCGACTATCGGAAAATACAAGAATTTTGTGTAACAAATCTTTTGACTTTCGTAATTTATCCGACACGTTCGATTAACGCCCACGCGTTTGGGCCGTCGGTACCAGCGCTATGACCACCATTTTCCTTTTCTTCATTATGTAATTAGACCCCTGAAGGGTCGCCATACTTGGTACAAATGCCTTAAAAATTTGTTTCAGCATCTCCCGGTCTATAATGACTGCCAACCCTTTGACACATTAAGTAAAATGAAAAAGTTTAAGTTAGGAACTTGCTGCTAGGTTGTAGCAAACTGATAACTTTCTCCTCCTTTTTACATGATTTTATAGTAGATAGATACACAACTAATAATGATGTCAAGGATAATTAAGTGGCTGAAGAGAAAATTATATTTACTAGGACAAATCACTCTACGCTACTACTAGTCTACTCCATTAGATTGAGCCGACCGTCCCGAAAATATTTTCCATATCTGGCAGGCACTCAATGCATAATTTGTTACTCGTTTAGGGAATAATTTGGCGTTATTACGCGTCATATAAAAGATGAATCCGCTTACTAAAATTACATTGTTAAAATTAAATATAAGTTTATTATAAGCTGTGTACGTACACACAGCGCGGTCTAGTCGTGTAAGTCAGTTTGGTCAACTCGGCGAGCTTGCGATTAGATGCCGACAAGCTCTCGGGCGTTCCGAGTGTAGACATTGTGACTTTTGTTTTAAACACATCACATGCTTTTCGATTAGGTATTATTTATAACATTTTTTGTTTCTTATTCTGTCAATAAGCTTATAGGTGTTTCTAGGTGTCAACTTTGAGGACTTTTAGACTGTGTGTTTGTCATTTCGGCGCATATTGTTATTGTGACACTAAAGTTAAAGTGTTATATTGTGACACTGCTTCAAAAAAGTCACAAGAAAAATTTAATAAGGAAGGTCGTGTTGTCTCCGTGTCAAGATTATATATACGATAGGTTTGGGTAATTGCATTTATAGTTTTTCTCTTATACAATATGAGCTGCAAGTAAGTAAATTCAATTCTATCGTAATCTATTGATATATGTGTAAGTAAAAAATGTATATATATCTCTCGAGTGCAAGTGTGGGACTGTTTGCAAGTTACGTTTAGAGTAAAACTCAATTACAAGATTTATACATGCGACTTTTAAACGAAAATCTTATTGCCATAGGCATACGTCCGTGATGTAGACGTGACGTCCAATTATCGTCGCGACATCGAAAGCGCCCGCACTGAAAGGACCTACTATATGTTTGATTTTTGCTGGAGACTTACACATAATTGGAAGTAATTTTGAAAGATGTCGATATCCGTTACGATAGGTCAATTTTTTTTTCCTATATTATGCTTGATGATCACTTTCAAATCTTCGAGATTGTGTTTTATAATTTTTTGCGCACCTATAGTAGCTAGCGGTACTAATTTCCTTGACTGCCAATGAAAATTTGAATGACGGTTATACAACAAAAATAAAAATAAATCGCTTAAATAATTTTCACATGCATGGAAGTTACTGTGAATTTAATTACAAGCTGTTAATATTCCTGGGCCCTATACCACAAAACTTACAATTACAATTTACAACTGACTTACTCGTATTTCACGTTTGTAAGTTATACTACATCAAGATATTTTGCCAACAAATTTGTTGACTTTTGTATACTCGGTAAGTTTTCTGGGATAGGCCCCTGGTCTAAATGAGAATTAATCGCTTTGCAAACAAGTTTCAAGATAGTATTTCGCGTAGCTTTACAATTTTTATGCACTGTCACGAATGAAATTTCCCAAAAAATCCAGTTAGGTATTTGGAAAAAACTTACCATGTTGTATGCATAAGCGACAACTCGCATGGTGTACGCGGGCATGTTAAGTATAACAAAGACAGAAGAGACGATGAGCAACATCCTTGTCACTCGCTGTTGGGAGCGCGGGCATTGCTGCAGCCGCGAGGGCCGCGCGCGCTGGCCAGGCGCGGGCCCAGGCTGCTCGCCCTTCATGAGCTGGTGCCGGGTGCGCTCCAGACGGTACACTCCGACCATTATCCAAGCATTCAATACTATTATTAAGCCGAGCGGTGCCGCTAACGATACAGCTGTATCCACCCAATTAAATCTCGCTGCGTGCTCCAGGTATTGGTAGTCAATACTGCAGTCGTTATTACCCGCCGCGGCGAACCTAAGAACAGGTACGTTGAGGAGCAGAGCTGCCGCTGCTATCGTAATTATGATGTGGCGAGCGCGCGTCACGGTGCAGATGGCATTGCGCCGCAGCGGATACAGCACCGCCACGAACCGTTCCACTGTAAACGCTACCACCAGCCACGCGCTCAGGCAACATGTCACGTAAGAAAAGTAAACAAAGATTTGACAGAAGCCTTCAGCATGAAACAGGCTGGTCAGCTTAACGGCGCCTAACCACGGCATCATGAGTTGAAATAAAAACACCGTATCAGAGATAGCCAGCGCCGACAAATATTGGCTGGTGGACTGTAATCTCAGCTTGCTACTGTAGAACACAAATACTGATACTAAGTTTCCGATCGTCCCTAAAGCTACTAGTAAAGGTGTGTAATAAACGTTTAACGCAGATGCAACTTGTTCCGCTATGAAATCGAAGAGAGTCTCATTGTAATTTATAAAGGTGGTATTATCCGCGAGTGTCGAGTAGTTGGGGAAGTCGGCGGTCCCGTACCGTAGCGAGAGGTCGGACATGGCGCGGCGTGTTCGCGCCGCGCCTCTCCGGCGACGACTGTCGCGTCACTTTCATTTCAGCGCGCCGCTGCCTTACAGTGCCATCCGCATGGCCAATGCCCAAGCTCGGAACGAACTTAAAGCTCTATGTTTATATTAAAACATAGGTGACCGCCTGAAATAATTCGAGAAAGAAAAGTTTCTCCAAAAGGTTTTAATTAGGGATTTCTTATATTTAGTTCCTTAGATGTATATATCAAAATGGTTGCACTTTGGCATCTGCACTACACACCTGCAAACCTGAACCTGACTTGGAAACGTGTATGTTACATTGGCTGCATACGCAAGGGCAACTAACTGTATCTTCCTTGGCACCGTGGTTACAAGCTTGCAATAACTTAGACGTTGCTGGTGTTTAATCCTGACATCGCAAAAATGACACCACGCCGTGATCTTTGCTGCCTATAAAATAGAACGAATATAAGGCATGTCACGCGTGTTAGTATTAAGGAAGCTTGATACGAGTGATATTTTTTTTACTATCATAAGTTTTAAATAGGACCTGCATGGACGGTCATAGTTAATTTATTGCGTTTTATTAAGTTTTTTATTGCGTTTTATTTAAATTCAATATTTATTAAGGGAAGTAGCTACGCAAGAACATCGTTTTGAACCGCTTAAAGGAACTGGTGAAGGAAATCGAAAAGAAAATATATTTATATTTATTTTGCTTCCTTTTGAATAGTCTGAACCTTGAACCGATGATTTTGGTACTATTAGAAACCTTTAGTCTAAGGTCTGAACGTTTGAATTTCTTGTAGAACACTGAATACTAAGGTCAAAAATATCTTCAGTGAGGCTGTTTATAACTTTAAATTAGCTACTGCTTCTTTCTACTACAAGTAATAGTTATCAATATCACGGTATTTTTAATGAAATAATAATTCGTATTTACAATATAAGTGGGCGGTCGAAGAGCACAGCATATCGAGGTAACATAGCGAGCGACAGGAACCTAATACGTCAAAACGTTTACGTCAATAAATGATTCATTATCCTTGAATTATGTCAAAACAACTCCAAACTCTGCTTAGTATTTAGATATAAGAGCATGATCTAGACCCTGTTAGCAGAGCGAAGAGCAGGCGTTCAATAAGTTCTCGGTATCGTTAAAAACGGAAGTTATTCATATCGTATAATTTTTAATTATTAAATATACCCTTTCTTGTTTTACGTGCATATACACTTAGGAACAATAATAGTGTCCCAATGTTAGTATCTCACTTATTATGTGAATACATAAATAGATGCGAGTTAAGTTTTACTGTAATGCTTATTGTGGAACTGTATTCGATTAAATTTGCTTCCAAACAGCCTGACAAGTAATCTACATATAATAAAAAGTTTCTTAGATATTTTGAAAGAAAAACAGATAAATTTCAAACTTTTTGTTTTCCGCTCTGTTTGAAAAATCTTTGTGACACAGACAATTTGAATACTTCATAAAATCGGGAATTTCATCATCTTTCAAATGGGTGGCCATTAGTTTTAATCATAAGAATAGTTTCGAAGTTATTACAAAATTCGAGTTAGGTAAAAATATGAACAGATGAAAAGAAACGAAGACACTAGCCGTTGGTACATTATTTCATCGAAACGTAATTCTGCGATAACATCAAAACTATTCTTATGATTAAAACTAATGGCCACCCATTTGAAAGAGGGTGAAATTCCCGATTTTATGAAGTATTCAAATTGCCTGTGTAACAACGATTTTTCAAATAGAGTGAAAAACAAAAAGTTTCAAATTTATCTGTTTTTCTTTCAAAATATCTAAAAAACTTTATTATATGGAGATGACTTTGAAGCAAATTAAATCGAACACAGTTCCACAATAAGCATTACAGTAAAACTTAACTCGCATCTATGTATGTATTCACATAATAAGTGAGATACTAACATTGGGACACTATTGCTCCTAAGTGTATAATGTGATTAAATTAATTTAGTTTTGCACCATTAAAAAAATTAAGTTTTGTTCGACGAAATAAAGCTAATTTTTTGAATCAACGCAATTGCACAGATTTAATTGAGTAATTTTTAACCCTTCGTATGTCTAAGCACTGATCAGTGCTACTGAAAATTTACTCTATGTCAGATACGAAAAATTCAAAATCCTTCCGCAAATCCGCGAAATCCGCAATGTCAACGTCAAAGCATCCGACAGGTTAATAACAAAGAATAAGAAGTAAAAGTAAAAGAGTTGGTCTAGGTGACCGGGATACTTAATTGTATAGAATTTACGTCCCTGAATAGCACCCCAGAGACTCTAGTATAAGTTTTATCGACACAATACGTTTTCGAACGCGTTTGCGTTTAGTTACATTTTGTATGGCAACTCGAACAGCGCCTCTGGTGGTAACTATTAGGAACTACGTGTTGCCATACAAATTGAAACTAAACGCAAACGCGTTCGAAAACGTATTATATCGATAAAACTTATACTAGAGCCTCTGGTAATCTGCAATCTCTTCTAAACAGAAACGTCATAAAATTGGCATTTATTTTTCTTTCTTTTTTTCTTAGTCTACCTCCTTTATTTACTATACGATTATCTTGTATCACTCTTCCGTGGTATTTACATACTCGTACATATATTTTTCATTTATATTGACCCGATTTCTAGAAATTAAAAAATATATATTGATGGCCAATAAAACCCACCTTTAACTTTGATAAGGGAGCTGTGGTTTAAAAATATGATAAATGAGATTTTTTTTTAATTTCCAGGCGTCTATATAAATAGACAAATATCTCACTTTAAAATCAATATTCTGGATTACCGCACCAGAATTTTACCAAAATCGAACCTAAAATTAAAAAAAAAACCCTCCAATATTTGCTACCCCATCGTCTTTGTTTAACTATTAAATAAAACAAATTAATAATATATTTTTTTACTTAGTATTCATAAATAGTGATACAGTATGAAAAATAATCAGAAATTATTGTCATGAGACTTGATCATGCCGATACCGAGAACTTATTGAACACCCCTCATAGATTGAACTCGGTCAAAATGTGTCAACGGCCGCTAGTCGTGCCGCCTGCCCGCTAGCACCTAAGACAGCGGCCTATGTGCGGGCGTATCGTACTTCGTATCGTAGCTACTGGACTAAATCATGAAACGGCATTCAATAACCTAAAGAAGTGGAGAATTAAATAGATTCTACTCTATAAATCCCCTCTTATTAAGTATAAAGAGAGCTTAGTAATAATGAAGAAAAGTATTTACTTGAGAAAACATCTTAAGTTCAAATTGATTTTTTATTAATTTCCAAGGCGATGAGATGAAAACGATGCCAGTATAATCTGTTTTCCCCGACACCTAAGTAAAAACCTAAGTAAGGAATAATTTCTATTGATATCGAGATGAAAGCGAACGTATCAGACTTCAGACTGTCATAGACTTCAGACTGTTATAACAATCGAATTGATTAGTGAATGTGTGTGTTTGCCAGCAGGCTCGGAGAAGGGGCGGGGGACCCTGGACGCCCTCCTGTGCACCACGTACTGCCGGTCCCAGCTGTACCTGTCGCGGCAGCTGGCGCAGCTACACCCCGAGCTCACCATGCCAATGTTCTCAGGTAATCTACACTCTTAACACTAACTAACATATTACGTGCTGGTGGTAAGCCGCGAAGAAGGCCACTTTGCGTTCATTTTGACATTGTGGAGTCATATACGCATTAGGTGAATTTTCATCAGACATGTGCGAAGATGTGCTTCATTACCATGTATTTATTTGACACCTCGCATGCTTGACAGTTGGGTGTTACATTTATGAAAACACAGCTCCGCACATCTCTAGTGGATATTCATCCATAGGACAGCCCAAATGGTCAACCGTTTAGATTATAAAGGCTAGAACTAAACAGTAGCCAGTATCAGCCCGAAGTCTGGGTAGTAGAGGTTTTCCCCGCAATATATTTTTCGACAATCAACAGTCGGATTGTCCCCACAAGTCTTGAAATTTCCAGCTGTACAGATTCCCGGGTTTGTAATTTAGTTGCCCTAATCGACGAGCAGGGGCTAGTTTAATTCTTAGTTATATTTCTACTAACATTTTAATGAGGCGGCCTTTAATAATTAACCTTCGTAATTTTTAACACCGCAAAATTTCAACCATTCTTTAATAGCCTCTGGGTTTAATTTTATTCACATGTTTTTACAACTGCGTACCTCTATATCATTCAACTCTGTTCTAGCAAGCATTTGTGTGTCTTTACTGTTAAGTAGGTATTTGAAGGATGCCTATGGAAACCTATTTGTAGGGCTGCGTTTACACCCATTCGATATGATGCACTACGTGCGACCTATCAGTCGACTATGGCGTTTCCCGCCTCCGGCGTCGCGGGTCAGTCCGTCTGTCCATGTCTCAAATCTTACCTTTCTTTAGAATGGTAATTAGATGATTTCTTAAAATATGGATAGGTACCTCCATTTTTTCCTAAAAATACATATAACGTGTTAGTATTGACAACGTTTTTTTTTACTGATCTACCAAGTTTTTAAGCTCTTTCGTAAGGAAAGTATCTGGTTTCTGATAAATGAGTATTAATGATTTCGGCATTAGGAAGGTTAGAAAAATCTCGGGTCAATGTAAAAAAAAACAATATACTTATGTACGCAATAAAAAGCTGCGATAGAAGTATCTCATTTAATTTATGTCACAACTCGCACATATTGACTCCTAATTAAGGTGGTTCGATTGCCATACAAAGCGTTATTTGACATTCGCAGGCTAACGGCGTGATATTTTAAGAAACTTATGTAACAAACTTTCATCAATTGGCTTCAAATTTGCGCCAAATTCCCCCTTTCCTAGAATAAACTTGTATAAACTAGATTAATTTGAGAAAAATAGTTTTCCCAAAATATCACGTGACAAACCAATTTCTCAAATTAATCTAGTTTATACAAGTTTATTCTAGGAAAGGGGGAATTTGGCGCAAATGGGAAGCCAATTTATGAAAGTTTGTTACATAAGTTTCTTAAAATATTACGCCGTTAGCCTACGAATGTCAAATAACGTTTTGTATGGCAATCGAACCACCTTAACTGAACTGAGTAACATAATGGTCTCTACCACGTTAATCTGTTACGGCTGCCTCGCCACCATGAAGTATTTTCTGATCCACTCATAAATACGAATGAACTTAATACGAGTACAGGTTCATTCAATATTGTTACTATTTAATTTAAACTACCCATGTCCCACGTTTTACTACATTTCTGCTTTACTGAAAGATCTGGAAAGTCGGGAAGTGCTTGACGAGCGGATATGAGTTTTAAAAGCCGTATGCCGCGAACGAATCCTTCGTAAAAACTGAACTATCTTGTGTAACGAAATTTCGTTTAATTATATCATATTATATGTGCAAAATTCCATGTTCTACTGTAAATAAATAACGAAAAGCCGATGGGGCTTATAATGTATACATTTATATTTTTGCCCGACTACGGCAG
This sequence comes from Epinotia brunnichana, assembly GCA_963854355.1. Lineage (NCBI taxonomy): Eukaryota > Metazoa > Arthropoda > Insecta > Lepidoptera > Tortricidae > Epinotia > Epinotia brunnichana. The sequence goes on along the minus strand of OY977935.1, from coordinate 38,552,503 downwards.
AGCCGAAAAGGAAGGGATATGTTTTTAGCAGTCTAATATGTTTGTATTTGTGTATGTTCCAATGTAGCGCTTAAAATACTGAACCTATTTTGATATATGGGTTGTCAATCGATTCGAAATTATGCTCCGGGTGACATAGGCTACCTTTTGTATGAAAAATAAAAACATGGTGGCTGTCACATACAAATAAGCAGTGATCGGATCTAGGATGCAATTTGGGGTGAACGACCTCAAACGTTATGGTTATCGTGGATGTGTCTCGTGTTTCCCGGGAGTTTGGGAAATGGGCTATTGTAAATTTAAAAAATACGTCACTTAATATTTGCACACTTAAAGAACACTAGAATTGTCTAATAATGGTATTTATAACTGTGCAGGACAACCATCTACGTAAATACTGATAAAATAGATTGCCTGTAACCTAGCTTATAACCCTCTTACAACGTAAGCATTGTATTACAGTCGCCTTATATAATTTGTAGTCGAAATAAATAATAATAGGTCTCACACTTCATTCCTACCTAGTTAAGAGGTAATATACTGTTGGTTTCATAAGTAAAGAGTGGCTAAACACTAGGTTTCCACTAGAAAATAGATAGATTAAGAGGAAGCCTTTAGATCCTATCCGCGCGCTGGCCAAGCATAGACTGATGGGCGAGCGAGGGGGGAAGCTCGGTATTTATACCCCAGGTGGGGGCCGAGGTACGTAAATAGACAGCGCCAGAAAAACCCGCGTTTTAGATGCGATTGGCCGGCAAACGGAGAGGATCTCGAGTGATAATGCATTACGAATGTCATAGAAATAAGTATAAAACACTGTAAATAACGTATTAGCCTAAGATTATTGTCATAAATAAATGAGATGTCGTTTCGCGCCAAAACTTTCCCGCCAATACTTTCCCGCCCATATTTCCCGCCAAATTCACGGGGCGGGCGGGCTGCGGGGCAAGGAATTTCATGGTATAAATATGGCGTCCGGGCCTCATGAAATTCAGTTCTACAAATACCTACGAAACGGCATCAACTCGGAAAAGAAAACAAGTCTTTCACTCAGCTGCTCCCTCATCGGAATCCCGTCAAATTCAGTTGCACAACCAGTGCATAGGTGCATCAGGCACATAATGGTCCTTCAGTAAGCCGGATATTCAAGAAAGAAACTGCAGTTTAAGCGAAAACTACAGCCTCAAGAAAAAAGAAGATTCCAGGGAAAGTGAGAGAACGCCACCTCCGAGGAAACTATCGTCGAAAATGGGTCCAGTCACAAGGTCATCGGCGCCGGGGCAGTCGTTAGCCCAGCTCATCTTCGGGACAGAGCAACCGCCGAGGACCTCAAGAGAAGAAACAAGTAGAGACTCAACATACACGCCACCGACGGCGTCGGACAACGCGACGACGACGGACAACGCGACGAGCACGGACACGATCACTGAGACGCCGCCGTTATCTCAGGAATCGTCACAGACGGGGACGACGCCACGTCCCCCCGCGCCGCCACCGTCGTCGAAGTCACACGCAACGACCACGAGCCGCCGTGCGCAACGCTTAGCCAAAGCAAAAGAAGAGATGTTACGCATCAAGCTTGAACTCGCCCAAGCACACATCGCCACACTAGAAGCCGAACAAAACGACGAAGACGAAGGAACTGTGGTTTCCGCCACTCAAGTGAACGAGCAAATCGACGCCTGGTTCGAGAAAAACCACGAGATGCCCGCCATCACTCAAGAACCACACCTTCCAGAAGAAAAGGGGAACAATCCTGACGAAGAAAAAGCTACGGTCCAGCAGCCACTGCCGCGCGCCGAGACCCAGCTCCCCCCGCCGCCCAGCGCACCAGTCGCCGCTGCCGTCGCGACGCCTGCGCAAGCGGGGAACGCCCCCTTCAGCGACCCCTCCCCCGTCTTCACGCCCGCGCTGCCCTGCGCGAATCGCTACAAACAAAGCGGCACCACCCACGCAGTGCCACAAACATCACAACAAGCAACCACGTCCACGTCGGGAACTGCTACGACGCAAGAAGGTTCGAGGCCCTCGCAGGAGACTTCGCGAACAAGCACTCCTGCGACGCCGGCGCCTCGGCCAGACCTACAGCCAAGGTCACCCATAGGGCAGCGAACTCATGATGCCGCGCAGTGGAGAACACTGCCTCATGAAACCCCACGGTCAACGCTGCCACCCATAGTGCCGTCAAGAACTACGTGTCAAGACGGCTCGAGGCCCTCGCAGGAAACCCCACAGACACGCACTCCTGCGACGCCGGCGCCTCGTCCAGACCTACAGCCAAGGTCACCCATAGGGCAGCAAACTCATGATGCCGCGCAGTGGAGAACACTGCCTCATGAAACCCCACAGTCAACGCTGCCACCCATAGTCCCGCCGCTGCAGGAGAGCCTACACCCTGCAGCAACACCGCGGCGGGAAACCCCACAGTACGCCGAGCAGGCCCAAGAGAGGAGCACCGCCGAGAGCGCGGGACAGGGCGCCGCCGCCGTGCGCCCCGCCGTCCCCGCCCCTCCCCCCGCCGGGGGAACCCACGCTCCCATTTTCGGGCCTACAACGCCGCTACGCATAGAGGCAATCACCTGTGAAAAAATAAACGCCAGAAAATCCCGCCGAGTCCCGCTCCTCATACGCGGACAAGGCGAAGAGATGCGCATACACGCCCGCACAATTCCCGACCTACGCTTATCACCCCAAACGATAAGCGAAGACGATATCAGTACGTGTGCACACCTACGAGACATAGAGCACCTACTGAGATACGACACGGCCGAACCGGGAATACTGCTCGGGCAAGACAACTGGCATCTATTAATACCAGAAGAAATCCGACGCGGCGACAGAAATCAACCCGTCGCCAGCCGACTACCGCTCGGATGGGTATTACACGGCGCACACACCCGCGCCCCCCTACAAGGCGAGGTCATCCACCATATCGTCAGCCATATCTCCAACCAGCCAGCCGAAGAAAGGGAATCGCTAACAAGCGAAGAAGACATCGACCGGCAGTTGAAAGAATACTTCGCAATCGAAGTTACGATGATAGAGCCGAAACGACCAAAATCCGACCCGGAGGAACGCGCCCTCGCTCAGCTCGCGCAATCAACCACGCTCACGGCCGACGGTCACTGTCAAGTGCCTTTACTATGGAAAATCGAAGACGACAAACCGCCGGACAGCTACGAGAACGCGCTCAAACGCCTACATAGCATCAAGAAGAAACTGGATCGAGATAAAGACTTCCTGTACAATGACTACACAACATGGCCCGCCGAACCACAACAACAAAATAATGCACCGACCGGCGAAGAAAATAAAATAGCAACCGAAATTTGTAACAAAATCACGCACACACCGTGGTTACCGCCGGCGGAAAGGTTCTCGCGCTGGGAGCGCCTACTACGCACACTAGCGCGAGTACTACAGTTCATAGAACTATGTCGTCCTAACAAAGGCCGAACTCACTACAAAAGAACACTCAAGAACAAAGAAAAGGACCCCGAGTGGAACAGAAAACACAAGCGACCCGCACCCGCCGCACCGCGACAGGCCCGGCCCGCATCAAAAAACTACTTATCAATTGACGCGCGGTACCTAATAGAAGCGGAACGCCTAATAGTACGAGAGAGTCAACGAGACAGCTTCAGCGACGAAATTCAGAGACTAATGCAGGGCAAGCCGCCGGCCATGAATAGTCGCTTACGCCCCTTAGCGATCGAACTCATCGACGGCGTGATAACGCTAAAAACGCGCATCAACGAAGCAAACGACATAACCACAACGCAAAAACGGCCGTCCGTATTAGACGGAAATCACGCGGCTATCCGACTGTACATCGACTGCGTGCACCGACAAATGAACCATCACGGAGTAGAAGCGACAGTGAACGAATGCAAACAACACTACGCCATACTACGACTACGTACAGTCGCCCGAATGATTGTCCATCGATGTCTGCCATGCCGGCGACGAAAATCGAAGCCGACTGTACCTCCGACGGGAAATCTGCCGCACTGCCGCCTCGCACATCACGAGAGAGCCTTCACATACACGGGCGTCGATCTGTGGGGCCCCGCGACTATTACAGTAGGCCGAGGGACACAGAAGAGATATGTAGCGCTATTTACATGCCTTACAACGCGCGCTATACATATGGAAATAGTGCCCAGTCTAAGCGGCGAATCCGCCATAATGGCTCTACGAAGAATGATCGCGCGTCGAGGCACACCTACGGAGATTTGGTCGGACAACGGGACGAACTTCCACTCTGCGGATAAGATGCTGCGGGCGGCCGCCGAAGACGCGATGCGAGAGGAGGCGGGGCGACGACAAATAATATGGCGCTTCATCCCCCCTTCGGCGCCATTTATGGGCGGGGCGTGGGAGCGAATGGTGCGAGCGGTAAAAGACACTCTTTACACTGTCCTGAAAGAGCGTCACCCCTCGGAGGAGGTCTTCGCCACGACCCTGGCTGAAGCAGAATACATCGTGAACAGCCGCCCCCTCACACACGTGTCCGTGGAGCCCGATGACCCCGAAGCCCTATCACCGAATCACTTCCTACTCGGCGGATCCGGCAGAGTGCAGTCGCCCGGTACCTTCAACGACAAGGACCTAGTCGGCCGAGCAACGTGGAGGACGAGCCAACGACTCGCGGACCACTTCTGGAGTCGATGGGTCCGCGAGTACCTACCTACACTTCAAGACCGGCGGGAGCCGTATAGGCGCGGCCGGCCCATAGAAATCGACGACATCGTACTCATCGGCGACGGGACCCTCCCACGCAATACTTGGCCCATGGGTAGAGTGATCGCCAAGTACCCGGGACCCGACGGCGAGACAAGAGTGGTGGACGTCAGAACAAAGGGCGGAGTGCTACGGCGACCGACCAAGAAGCTCGCGATTTTACCTACCAAGGATGACGACCTGCACGCCAGCGAGCTGGAACACCGGCCGGGTGTTCCACGGCGGGAGAAATGTGCAGGACAACCATCTACGTAAATACTGATAAAATAGATTGCCTGTAACCTAGCTTATAACCCTCTTACAACGTAAGCATTGTATTACAGTCGCCTTATATAATTTGTAGTCGAAATAAATAATAATAGGTCTCACACTTCATTCCTACCTAGTTAAGAGGTAATATACTGTTGGTTTCATAAGTAAAGAGTGGCTAAACACTAGGTTTCCACTAGAAAATAGATAGATTAAGAGGAAGCCTTTAGATCCTATCCGCGCGCTGGCCAAGCATAGACTGATGGGCGAGCGAGGGGGGAAGCTCGGTATTTATACCCCAGGTGGGGGCCGAGGTACGTAAATAGACAGCGCCAGAAAAACCCGCGTTTTAGATGCGATTGGCCGGCAAACGGAGAGGATCTCGAGTGATAATGCATTACGAATGTCATAGAAATAAGTATAAAACACTGTAAATAACGTATTAGCCTAAGATTATTGTCATAAATAAATGAGATGTCGTTTCGCGCCAAAACTTTCCCGCCAATACTTTCCCGCCCATATTTCCCGCCAAATTCACGGGGCGGGCGGGCTGCGGGGCAAGGAATTTCATGGTATAAATATGGCGTCCGGGCCTCATGAAATTCAGTTCTACAAATACCTACGAAACGGCATCAACTCGGAAAAGAAAACAAGTCTTTCACTCAGCTGCTCCCTCATCGGAATCCCGTCAAATTCAGTTGCACAACCAGTGCATAGGTGCATCAGGCACAATAACTGTAATTATTATTATTTGTCGATATGTTGAGAATGTGATAAGCAGGGCTCGATTTGAATGACAATGTCAGTCAAGACATTATATACTGCTCATTTCAAGTGGCCATTTCATTTAATAAAAGAGGTTGATAAGTGGTAATTGTTTACGAATATACTATTAGAAGGCATTTTATGTGCGGTGCAGTGCAACGTCGTCGGCACTAAAAGCTCGAGCCCTGGTGATAAGATTAACAAAATGGTGATACTAATAACTAATAAAAATTATTACTTTTACTTGTATACCCTGGTAAACATACAAGAATAATAAAAATACATTGAAGATAAGACATACAAGTTACGTTCAGTTATTCTATTCTATGCAGTAGGTACTGTAAACATTTTTGTTGTTTTTACATTTTCTGTAAATTTTATACTGTAAACTACTTAGAGTTATTTACCTTTTTGTAAAGGTAGGTAACAAAAAAAGTCGCGGGATTGTAAGTCATATCCATCTTAATATTACGGACTTAAACCCCGGGAAATTGCATCCTAGATCCGATCACTGCAAATAAGTGACTGACAATGAATAAAAATATCATAGCGTGTTGGGTACCAAATGAAAGAAGAGAAAATGTCGAGTTCAAATATATAACAATATTAAATTCAGAGTTACTTTTCCGTAGTCCGGATATACAGTCATGGCCAGATAATTAAGAACATGACTTTTTTCCCCATACAGTTGCATACAAATATGACTTTTCAAATTTGATGATAATTTATAATGTGTGTTTGCGCCGATGCCGGTGATGTTATTCGCTCGACGACTTTTAAATAAAATTGCGATAAAAGTTTGACTGTAATATAATTTACAATTATATAGGCTCTGATTTAAAGCGAGGAGAGTGTGGCCGTATAGATAGTTACAGAAGTCGTGGTATATAAATATGTTATGTAAAAAATAAGTGACCAGCGAGATATTTAGCTGCTTTAGGTAGGGATAAACCCACACATGTGTAGCACCATGATTGGCGCATTCAAAGCCCCCCTCATGCAAACCGTGCCTGACGGGCGCGTTTTGCTACTGCTAATGAAATAGGTAGGTACCTATAATTAAGTTTATACACAGAAAAAGAGTTGCGTTCGCAACAATGTGTTTGATTATTTTTGTTTCTGATTATACGGATGTAACCGTGTTTAAACAGTATTTAATATAGTGCAAAAGAGCTTCTGTAAAATTTGGAGTTTAACAAATACAGGCAATCAAATGAATGTTTGCCCAAGCTGAAATGAAATGGAGAACTTCGTTAGCTTCGCTCGCGCGTTCTATTAACCCATTATAGCCTAGCGGTGCCGTTTGGCACCCAATTTTCCGCGTTCATGTTTTTGCACCAAATACGCGTTACAAACAGTAAAGCTCGGTGATTAGCTATCGATACTGTTCTAGAGCGATATAGCTATCAGATTTATTACGCCCCTTCTACCTATGTACTTGTTGCGACCGGCATTAGCGTCAACAAGTCAGTGTTGTAAAAATATTAGCAAAAATGGATTTCATTCTCAAGTCAGTGAGTCATAATTTATTTATTTTGTCTAATATAACGATCATACCCATTTTATTTTATTGTTTTATTATTATCTGACGATATTAAATTGTAATATTGTTCAATTTTGTTTGCGTATTTGATTTATCGTATGTCAAAAGTTATGGGTGCCGTATGGCACCTCTAGGCCGATATGTAGTCATTTCGAATTATGTGAGTCAATGCTTATTTTTTGGTTCTACGTGGGTAATAGTATTTATTTATCTTCATAGGGGTTGTATACTGCATAAGGCATTAGTCCTAACAGAAGAAGATGATGACCTTGAGCCGTGGTCGCCTGTATATTGAACCTATTATTTATTTATTATTATAATTGACTCTGATCGAGATTCGGCCGGCGAATATGGCTGTGGTCCTATAAATAAACAGACAGGTCGGCAACTTAAGCCCGGTTGCGACGTGGTGTTGGTGTCTAGGTGTCTGTCACCACGTCGTACACGATCCAAAAGTCAAGGAAATGCGCGGGTGCAGCCTCTGGCCGGACCAATTCGTAAGCCGCCTCGCGGTTTGCGCGCTTCAAGAGGCCGTTCTTCGTTCACGATGGTTAGAATCACTTGCTAGTTCCTAGCGAATCGCGTCGCAAATGTGCCTTGAAGGTATGCAAGAGTCAGACAAGACTGCAATGCAACAAATGTAACGAAAGTCTCTGGTGTATCGCTCATCAGTTACCAGTTTCAAGTCCGTATGTAGATGTAAAAAAATGGTTACGATTATATATATATAACTATATGTATTAAAAAATGCTCTTTTTTATTCGTTAATTCCTTACATTATATTGCAAGTAAAAGAAAATTATGAATATACGGTAAAAATGGCTAGCAAACGGTAAGGTCATATATATGTAAAAGAGACATTTAAAGACTACGTAATAATCTAGCGGTGCCATACGGCACCCATTGTTATTTCCAGAAGTAATAAATTAATTCAACTGTTTATGATCAAAAATAACTAAAGGGACCTATAAAAACATTATATCAAAAAATTATCAATTTCTAAGATCCTAAATTAATTCAGGTCATAATGGGTTAATCAAGAGACCGTTTTTGGTCATAGTAGTGTATGTTGCGAATAACGATTAACAGCGGATCAAGTCAGTGATCGAAATTTGTTATTTTACCTTGATAAAAGATATTCTAAATGATTATGCCAGTTTGCGTTTCTCCTCTGGTGCACTGGGTTTGGATTGGTTTGAACATATTCGGCCGCTTGATTGATTTGGTTTGCGGTTTATTCGATTAATAATGCCAAAAACCGAATGGAAACCGTAACACATTTAATTAAACGGAAGTAATTTAAAACAGAACCAGGTTTCGCAGAGGATTTAGGGTTAAGCCCGTAGCCAAGACGACAGAAACGGAACCCTAATATTAATTCAATATTGTTAAATAGTTTTGCCATGTACGTCCGTGTGTCTGTACGAGTATGTTACGAGCATTTTACAGAAACTGGCCTTGCAGCTAAAGACTGTATCGTTTGTTATAAATACAAGAAAAAAATGCGACAACTTTTTTTAAATTATTTATTGACATACTAAAATCAATCAACTATGTACAAAATAATATGGACAACTCGAATAGTACCATAAAAAGGCCAAATTATTCATTTCTGGCCAGTTTTCTAATTTTTTGCCTCATGGTGCCCATTAATGACCGGACAGCGACTTTGTCAAAAGTTCGAGCCACCTTATTCCAATCTGACCGAAACTGTTGCTCTGTATCGGCACTACGGGCTGTTTTACGTAGTTTAGCTTTAATTATAGCCCAGTAGTGTTCAATCGGGCGAAGCTCTGGACAATTCGGTGGATTTAACTCTTTGGCCACAATATTTACATTATTGTCTTTAATGTTTTTATACCATTTTACTACCCGCGTAATGGCAAGACGCTAAGTCAGGCCAAAATACAGTTTCGGAGTTGTGCTTTTTGATCATCGGCAATACTCGTTTCTGAAGGCACTCTTTATATATAAATATCGGCATCCATTGACGAGGTAGTGAAAAAAGTAGTTGACTTCATTCCGCATTCACAAATGGCTTGCCACACCATGACTTTCTTACCGAACTTCTCAACGCAAATTGATTTTTCAGCCTCTGTGATTTCTGTTCCCTCACGAATAGTGTAATACTGGGGGCCTGGCAAAGACTTGTAGTCCAGTTTTACAACGTTTCGTCGTCCATTATTACACAGCTGTGTTTTTTCGATAAAATCTAGTCATATAATTTTCGGACTCGTGTCTTAACAGATGCTTTTTGTTTTTGACTTCTTTTCGGCTGTTTCTGTTTTTTTAATGTCTTTAAATTATTCCTTTTCTTTGCACGTTGTACCATCCCGATACTCGTACCAACTTTTTTCGCGACATCTCGGACAGATAGCTCTCTATTAGATGCGAATAATTTTACTATCTTTTGGTCCAGTTTTGGATTGGACGGACCTGGTTTTTGGCATGGCCGTTGTTGGTCCTCGAAGGTATAATCCTCCCCGTACTTACGGATAGCAGTTTGGATGGCTCCAACACTAACACCTTCCATTTGTGCGAGTTTTCGGTACATAATACCTTTAACCGAACACCATTTGTCAACAATAGATTTTCGCTTTTGCGGTGTAAGACCCCTCATTTTTTTATTGGAACAAGTTGAGCAAAAAAAGAATAAAGATATCGGTTCTATGACAAATGTCAATCAATTGTCTTGTATCAGAATATTTTTAAATGAATAGACAACTTATTCCTGCCAGAGCTAACTTGTATTTATAACAAACGATTCAGTCTTTATATGAATAAAATTCGAACGATATGTGTCATTTGTGCACACTTAAATACTATCTAGTTTACTTGTTGAAAATAGAGAGGCAATTCTTACGTAAAGATAGCATTAAAATGTTTATCTAACCAAATATCATAAACCCTGCATGATGCGTTCAAGAACCGCACATTATGACCACCATAAAAATAGACTGTTTTGTTAGAACAAATTTATTATCTGTGAAAATGTTATTGCTAAATAATAACATCGATTTCGATAATATTATTTCATTCAAATTTCGAACGTCTCAAAAACAAAGAAATTTGATTTAACCTCTATTCTAATATCAGTCGAGATGACGTTTAGTTCGAAATGAATTGTCAATTTGCATACAAATTTGACAAATGTCGCACGTAAGTAAGATATCGAACGATATGACAGTTGGACTAGTTTGTCTCTGAATTAAAAAAAAACTATGACAGCTGCCAGAAAACAACGCCGCGATGCCGGTCAGAATATGCGACTCCTGAATGCATCATGGAGGCTTATGATATGTGGATAGATAAAGTAGTGTATGTAACTATACAGAATTAGGCATTAAGATACTCGTGTGATGTTATTATAAAATTCGCCTTCGGCTCGTTTCATAAACCCACACTCGTATTTAATGCCCTTCATTATGTACAGTCACATAAACTACTATTAATATTGCAGTCTTTCATATTACTTCACATGCAGACATCGGAGGTGGAATCGGTCCAGCATTCGCATGTGTCGGCGTACACAGTCCACGTTTCAGCGGAGTATAGGATGTTAGGCAGTACTACAGCCATATACACTGAGATCTTAGCTTTTTTCTACCTCCGATGTCTGCGGAAAATACTCAACATTCGATGGTCTGACCGCGTGCGGAACACCGAAGTGCTGCGGAGAGCCAATGTCAGTGGCATTGAACCTTACCTTATGCGGCGACAACTTCGGTGGTAAAAAAAAATTAAAAAAATTCAAATATGAACTGTTTATTTCAATAGTAGACAAAAAAATATTCAGGTACAGCTTAACCCAATTTTAAATTTTAAAGCTTAGAAGACCGAAAGAGAAATCTGGTCGCCCGCGTTCAGCAAGAACGGATATAGGGTCGTGAAACTCGTGAAACTCGTGAGAGAGCGTCTCCGCCGGAAAAAACACCGTTCGATCCGAAAATGAGCTGCAGACTTAAATATTTCAAGAGGATCAGTACACAACATTTTGAGAGCAGGCCTCGGGTGTCACACTTACAAGAAAAGAAAAGTACACGGCATTTCCGAAGCTATAAGGAAAAGGCACGCGGGGGATGAATTCGTTTTTTCGGACGAAAAACTCTTCGTATTAGAGCAACCTCTCAATGTTCAAAATGGTCGTTTGTGGGCAGCTAACATCCAAGATATTCCAGATAATCAAAGGAATGTGCCAAGATTCCAGAGTGCACCGTCAGTGATGGCTTGGGGAGCAGTTTGTAAGCGGAGTAAAGTTCCTTTGGTATTTATCGACAAAGGGGTAAAGATCAATGCTGATTACTATAAAACAGAAGTTTTGGAAAAAATGTTGCTCCAAACTTAAAAATGTTGTATGGAAACTATTACTATTGTTTCCAACAAGACGGAGCTCCATCCCACACGGCAAACGCAGTTCAAGCGTGGTGTCAGGCCAATTTAACGGATTTCATCCTCCTAGCGTTATTATTCCCGGTTGTGCCCCTAAAGGAGCCCGGGGTCCGCTTTGACACCTAATCCCAAGATTTGGCATAGGCACTAGTTTTACGAAAGCGACTGCCATCTGACCTTCCAACCCAGAGGGAAAACTAGACCTTATTGGGATTAGACCGGTTTCCTCACGATGTTTTCCTTCAGCGAAAAGCTAACGGTAATTCCGTACATAAGTTCCGAAAAACTCATTGGTACGAGCCGGGATTCGAACCCACGACCGCCGCTTGACAGCCGCATGCCTGAACCACTAGGCTACCGTAGCTTCCCAATACCGTAGCCAATTTAACGGATTTCTTGCCAAAAAATTAATGGTCCCCCGAGTTCTCCGGATGTAAATGTACTTTACTTTTTTGTATAGTCATATATGCTCTCAAAACTTAATAACTACAAAATAAAGAATTTGGAGCATTTCAAAAAAGTTATCCTACAAATTTGGGACGAAATGCCGATGGAGGCAGTGCGTGCCGCGTGCGACGGATTCGAAAAACGTTTGAACCTGGTGATGAAGGTTAAAGGCGGATTTATCCCAAAACATTTTTTTGTGAATATTGTATATAAGAGTATCTTTCATGAAATATAGTTTTTATTGCAATTGTTATTAACACTTTGTTTTAATGAGAGTTTGAAACTGTATGCGAACTTATTGGACACGGTGTTTGTTGTCCGTTAATTTTAAAAACATACCAATATCTTGACATCTTCTAGATAGTAAAGTGTCAAGTCACATCAAAGGCTCTGAAAGGGCATTGGGTAAAAATGTTGTCATTTTTTTAGGTGAACGGCCACTCGTAATAGTGATAGATTATGATATGATAGAGGCTGTGCCTCTGAGTGGACTCGTGCATTACCAATGCAGAAACGAGCCGTTCGCGCGATGGCCGGAAAGCCGGTAGACACCCCCGCGCAGTATATTTTCAGAAAGCTGAAGATATTGCCCCTACCGTGCTTATTTATTACAACGGGGCAGTGTTCACGCATGATCATATGCGTTACTGATGCGTTCAAATGTAGAGGCGTGAACACCAATTACCCGCTACTTAGCAATAAACATTAGAGGCAGATTGAAGATGTACCTATCTGACGACATAACTGTTCTACAGCTACGTAGACTTCAACCTAGCACTCACATCGTAAAATTTACATTAATTGTAATTCAAAATAAAAATTAAATATATTAATTAAAAATGATATTTATGCCGAGGAAAAATCAAATTATATTAAAGTTTATTTTTCTAATAATGACGAATTATAATTATATAATTGTAATTATAATTGCGTACAATAAACTATACTTAGGTAGTAGTTAGGTATCCTCTGTATGACTTATAACAATTGTTACGAATAAATATTTGTATTAATAATATTTAGTACCTTTTATTGCTTAAATGTAAGGGAAATGTGAAATTAAAAAGTAAATCAATATATATTAATTTAAATTTCATTTTCAAAAAGCATGTAAGGGCAAAGTCTACCATAGGTCGAACCGTAATTGGAACGTTCAATGGTTAATAGCCTAGTTAGTGTGACAGAGAGAGCACGTGTAAAAGAGAGAGAGGACAGAATAAAGACACTTCCCAAGATGTCGTGGTTTCAATAGTAATCCCTATCATAGATATAACCTGTTGACAAGAATCCATTGCCGGATGTTGATAACATAAGTATTGCAGAAATCACGGAAAGATTCCAAACGGCGCGCACCGAAGTGCGGCAACTGCTGCTGCAGTACCTGTTGCCGTGGCTTGTCAACATCGAGCTCGTGGACCCCAACGTGCCACCGGCCAACCCGCTCTCCTACATACAGGTACACTACTTACTGCCCAACTTCTTCTCAACATTTCACCGACTTCTATACAAGGAAAGAGTTTGTCTTCAATGTCTTCATGTTTGCTTTTTGTTTGTTCAGCGGTAATTCTTTGATGGAGCTTTGAAGCAGAGGAGACGCCTACACAAATCCTAACCGATTGGGCAATTGCCTCATGCGCAGTCGTAACTCCTCCTTGGGCAAACACATCATGTGCCCAGAGGAGATCAAATTTCTTGAGATCTACAAAATCCTGCAAACCTTTGAGTTTGCAGGACTTGGCCAAGAATTGTAGTAAGTGGCGATCACAATAGATCAGCGATGGTCGCAGTGACACAAGGGCTTTCACAGCCCGGAAGCCACTACCAGAATAATAATAATAATCCTTCCCATATTCTTCTCAACATTTCACCGACTTATATAGAAGGAAAGAGTTTGTCTTCAATGTCTTCATGTTTGCTTTTTGTATGTTCAGCGGTAATTCTTTACCATGCAGGTAGTCCGATTTTGATAATGTTTATTCTGTTTTAATACCGGTACCCCCGGGTGGGTCACATATAAATTTTGTGAAAGTTGAATGATGGGGAATCCAGGAGGAATCGAGGGAATTCTTCAAATGTGATAAAGACGCATATGGCGATAACGTTATTTTGTGAAGTGAATCATGCCTTCGCTCTCGGAAATCTCAAATGTGGTGATGTGGAACATCAGATAGTGACCACATATGACCTATAAAATCTCAATTATGTAGGTACTTAAAGAAGAAAGAAGATTTAATGCGACTTGGCTATTTGCTAACGCACCATCGCATTTGATTTCGGAATCTGAATGTGAATGTCATGAGATGAAGTGGAAAGGATATGTGAAAATTTCATGGTGAAGTACAAAATTGGAGTCTGTTTTTATGGGTATAAATCTTTATCTAAATCACCGTATTGCTGTTTCTATAGCTTCTACGCTACACGAAGTTTAAAGTAAATGCGTGTATATTTTCAATTCAATTCATGTGTTTATATTGCAGACTTAGCCCATAAAAGTGTTAGTAGGTCACAAAAACATAAAAACTATTGTTAGTACATTGCGCCAGTAAAATTACATTTTTATAAATTAATAACAACAAAAAATAATCATAAAATAGTAGGTATACATTATGTCAAATCATTAAACATGAATATTAAATAAATGAATTGCTAACTGTCAAAATTTACAAAACTAGAGTGTATAAAGGGTATAAATAAAGTACCTACTTAGAACTACATTTACAACACAGTATATTTTTTCATTATAATGTAGATATTATTACAAGCAGTCCTTGAAAGCGAAACGATGTGTTAATGTTGGATTTGGAAATAAAGTAAAAAAAAAACATGGAAACCTTGGAAGGCTCTAATAAGATGTTTGCTCGAATTTGGGCAGCCAAACGGAGCAGTTTAGAAAATAGAACTAGAAGAAGTAAAAGAAAACATAACTTTAAATTAAACTAGTGGGCCAATCAACTTTTGCCGTTGCCATGGTTACGTCTCCTAGGTCACTTTGTATAACTAAAAAAACAATATATATATATATATTCTGATAGAGATGTACCTACCTATTATTTTATGGGTTATCTATCACTTAAGAATATCAGGAGTTCATAATGTAATTTTTCTCTTAGTATGTGAGTGGTTTCCCCGTTTACGGGACAGCACAACAACACAATTAGGGTTTCTGCTCGAGCCTTCTCGAACTCGCGAAATCTCGAGAAATTTCGCTCAGAACGAGACAAGAAAAAAATGACCGAGACTCGAGAATTCTCGAGTCCCGAACTTGAATTGCGCCAGGCGTGACGTGCGACTATTTTATCTGGTCTAAATAATCAGCTGGGAAACGAAAATCCAATCTCGAGAGTTTATTCCAAGCGCTCATGATAGTGAAGCATGTTTTCAGCTGAACAAAATATGTCAAAAATCGATTCGAATCGAAAAGACGAGTCGATTGAAATAAGTTTGTTAATTATTTAAAAGGTTAACATCGCTTCTAGACTTCTAGAGTAAGTCTAGGTGTACCCAGTCAAAAACAAATATGTAATGTAACTCAGTGATTCGTAGAAATTATCTCAATCAAAACTAATAATAAATACCTATGATAATATTGATTATATGTATGACTGACTGATTTAAAACTGAATAAATTGACTATTCTGTTATTGGAGTTTATAATTAGTGATTGTAGTTGCAGATTTTTATTCTGAGTATAAAGAAACTCGATTTTACAATCGACTAATCCCTAAGAGGGGCTTAGTCTGGGAGAGTGAATTGGTTTTTTTTATATCATCTTATCAGTTAATTATCCTAAATATTTAAAATAATAGATAACAATACAAAAAGCTAAAATATTTTAGTAATTATCCTAGCTAGAATTTGACTAGCCCACATATACAAAAAAAAACTACTTGACAGATTGATGGTTATTTTTAAGTTTGTTTTTTATTTATCAAGTTAATATTAGGTTATATTAAACTCCATACATCTATCTAAAAGCTGGCAACTCGCGTACAGTAAAGTGTTTAGTACCTAAACCTTTTAGTTTTACTAAACTCAGTATTGAAATAGGTTAAGGGCAAGGAAATTATGACTCAGTTTTGATTATTCGGTAACAAGAATCAATTTTTTGTTCCTTTCTTTGCCTAAATGAGACGCACGAAATACTAGAAATTAATGATAATAGTGCATACAAATATAACAAATAAAAAAATTGCATTTTTTATTAAATTTCAACAAATTTGAACTGTTTTTATAAAAAGACTCGGAACTCGAGAAAACTCGAAAAATTGGCCTCCAGAATTCTTGAAACTCGAGAAATTAAAAATGTAGAGAAATCAGAAACCCTAAACACAATAGTTGATTCACCCATAAATCTAATGAAATTATATACCGTATAAATAAGTTCCGAGAAACTTAGTGGTCTGAGTCAGGATTTAAACCCACGACTTCTGGTTTGAAAGTCGCACGCCTGAATCACTGAGCCACCGCCCCTCATAATTGGTTAATATTCAAACGATAATAATTATGTGTTCAGTATTACGCGTCGGAGGCCGGCCGAAGCGGGCGGCGCGAGGGTCTCGGATCCGCGGAGGCGACAGAAATGGTTCTCAATAATTTGTTCTATATCACGGCGAAGGTAAGCTATTAATATCTTGTTATATAATACATTTGAATTTTAATAAGAGCTTCTTCTTAATTGGTAAACCGAACCGCGGCACCCTGAAAATCAATGTAAGCGGGGGATGTTGGGTTCTACTGCTCTTAAATGCAGAGGGCGAAATCCATTAATAACCCCGCCTGTTGACACACCCGTGATTCTCACCTTTGTTCTGCTCGATGTACAGATAGATACCTACTTCATAAGGAGGTTGTTTAATTAGTCACATTGATTACGACGCTTGCTCGCGCGATCTGCTGGTTCTAATTCGTCAATATTTTGCTTGTGCTCAAATCGCACATATCATCCAATTTATATGTAGCCCGTTGATTATATTCTGTACAGAATCTTGGCTGCACAAATTGTAGTAACGCATTTTTTTATTTATTTGTTTAGTTTTCTGATCAACATCCAAAAGAAATCGAGGAGCTGTGGTCAACGCTATGCGCCTGCTGGCCCAATAATCTGAAAGTGATAATACGTTACCTCATCATAGTGTCTGGAATGGCACCTAACGAACTATTGCCATATGTAAGTAATTTCCGAATTAAGATTGTTAGTAAACATATTAGTTAGATCAATTCCGAGGCATGAGGTGAATGAAGCAATTTGTCGGCAGGCTAAGCGCGTAGTATTGTATCTAGCGCGCTCGCGGCCCGAACGACTCCTGGATGAGATGATGACGGAGCTGCAGACTGTGGAGACGCTGAACTGCCTGATCGAGCGCACGGAGACACCGCCCTTCTACCGCCTCACCTCCATGAGAAAGGCCACTTCGGGACATAGCGACGGCCCCGGCACTGGTTCACAGGTTTATGTCACATTCACGAGGCTTTACATCATGTTTGTACGCATAATAGGGGTGTAGACTCAACATTTATTATTACTTCAAAAGAAAGAAGGCAAAAAAATATGCCTAATGACGAAAATCCCATTCTAATATCTCAAAAAATTACAAAGCTGCATCCGTTTCAATGTTGCCTGTTAGAGAGAGAAAACGCTCCGGGATATAGCGTCATAGTAAATGACAATCGTTTCATATGAAGGTGCGTTTTACGGAAAAGGGACAGAACATATCCCTTCTTAAAACTTTGGACGCTTATAACTTTGTGATTATTTAACCTCTTGCGTTGTTTTTTTCTACATTTGACTACATTTTTAATCATTTTTCGAGAAAATTCCACATTATTGATTATTTTATTTAGTGTCTACATCCCTATTTAACGACGTGTAATACTGTGAAGCACATTATTTGCAGGATGCTACAGGGCGGACTGGGGAGCTAGCCCCCGTAGAAAAGGGGACCATTCACACAAAGAGGCATAGCGGTGAAGACCCTACTAAGGCCAGGTACCTACTGACCTTATATATGTGATATGCGTATTGCACGTATAATATGTATTTAATTAAGATTTATATTACTGCTCAAGGAGAAGGTTTATTTAACGTTTTCCGTGTCGCCGTAACATATCTCCCTCTAAATGGATGCTTTATTAACACCGCCCTTTATCGAGTTAAAAACTTGGCCGCGGCTTATTCGTTGATCGGTCGGTGTTGACATTTATTGAGTTCTGGCGAAAACGCTCTCCTCTCTCCTATTGCTTTACCTAAATGCCATTTAAAAAGTTTCCTACTTAATGGATCCCTGGGTAGGGCATAGTTTCAACTTTATACATTTAATAGTCCGTTTATCCACATGAGAAACTCAGTGCATGCGTCTTTCTGCAACTTATTCCTTATTATATTTATAAGAGATCACGCCATGGAACTAACTGTTATAGCAAGTAACTTGATGCGAAAACGTAAATGATTGAATATTCTTTGTGATGCACAGGGTGATTCGTGTATGGCTGGCCAAGTCAAATCTAACCTACTTTAAGATCTCACATTTTTAAATAACAGAAATTGTTATAGGTATCCAATAAAGCAAAGACATAGAGTTTAATACTTGTTCATAATGTTATTTTGTTCCTATAAATACATATTTGGATTTTGCATAGAACTTGGCACTCATTTAGATCTCCATTATTTTTGCCGCCAAGCATAATTATTGTATTGAACTTGGTTCTCCTTTTTTACATTTATGTTTTTGGTGGGATCAGCTATACACATCCTCCTAGCGTTATTCCCGGTTGAGCCCTAAACGAGCCTGGGGTCCGCTTTGACACCTAATCCCACGATTTAGCATAGGCACTAGTTTTACGAAAGTGACTGCCGACCTTCCAACCCAGAGGGATTATGTCTTTAAGAATATAAAAATTAACTTCGTCACTTATGCAATTTTTTATTTGAAAATTATTATCAGTTGTGTTATTTTGTGCAAAAACAATTTATATTCCTATCCAAAAAATCATTATTGTAATTATGAAAACTGTTTTATTACCAAATGTATTCCATCGAATATACATAAAATGTTTAAGAGATTGCAATTACAGATACTGTGCCTGATGCACCTATGCACTGGTTGTGCAACTGAATTTGACGGGATTCCGATGAGGGAGCAGCTGAGTGAAAGACTTGTTTTCTTTTCCGAGTTGATGCCGTTTCGTAGGTATTTGTAGAACTGAATTTCATGAGGCCCGGACGCCATATTTATACCATGAAATTCCTTGCCCCGCAGCCCGCCCGCCCGTGCTTTTGGCGGGAAATATGGGCGGGAAAGTATTGGCGGGAAATTTTTGGCGCGAAACGACATCTCATTTATTTATGACAATAATCTTAGGCTAATACGTTATTTACAGTGTTTTATACTTATTTCTATGACATTCGTAATGCATTATCACCCGAGATCCTCTCCGTTTGCCGGCCAATCGCATCTAAAGCGCGGGTTTTTCGTGTCGCTGTCTATATACGTACCTCGGCCCCCACCTGGGGTATAAATACCGAGCTTCCCCCCTCGCTCGCCCATCAGTCTATGCTTGGCCAGCGCGCGGATAGGATCTAAAGGCTTCCTCTTAATCTATCTATATTTCTAGTGGAAACTTAGTGTTTAGCCACTCTTTACTTATAAAACCAACAGTATATTACCTCTTAACTAGGTAGGAATTAAGTGTGAGACCTATTATTATTTATTTCGACTACAAATTATATAAGGCGACTGTAATACAATGCTTACGTTGTAAGAGGGTTATAAGCTAGGTTACAGGCAATCTATTTTATCAGTATTTACGTAGATGGTTGTCCTGCACAGATACAGATTTATTTATTTATAAAATAAAAACATTGTACATTAAATTTAAATTCTTAGTGTTACAATTAATAATAAATATAACAATTGCATGCATGGCATGAGTGAATTTCTTGTGTAGGTAGTACATTTGTAATTTAGTATGTCCTTAATATTAGGTACTTATTTGATTTCTACGTTAAATATGATAGAATAATTATAGCAATAAAATTAAATTCGGATCACCACACACCTCGACAAATTCGTCAACACTATAGCATGCTAGGCAGGTCAATAGCGTTTTAGTTGTTTTGCAAAAGTTGTGTCGTTTTGCACTAGTTTTAACTCTGCTGGTACGAGTGTCGTGTTATATAATTTTGCGCCCATGACACCGACTGTTTTCCGAGTCTTTGCAAGTCTACAATCCGGGATGATCAGCAGTTTGCATCGACCAGCACTGGAATGAGTATTGTAGGTATGTACTCGTAAGTTGGCCCTCACATACTTGCAGGCAGTTAGTATGTATACGCTAGGAAGTGTGAGTATCTTGGACTCCTTAAATAGTTATTTGTTATACAAGGGGGGAAAGTTGTATTTTACCTGCGAGTGTTCATTTGAAACACGAACTAGCGAAGCGAGTGGTTCAAAAATAAAATCCTTAGTGTAGCGAGTGTTTCAACGCGTAAAATAACTTTTCACCCGTGTATAACACAAATCTTTTCACCTCACTACAGCGAAGAAAATAAGAAAAAGGATTTTAAAAAATTAAAAAAGGGTAAAAAAATTTTTTTTAAAAAGTTTAAAAAAAAGTTAAAAAGAAAATATGTCACATAAGATATGTCAGGAAAATAAACATTTAACGTTCTACGTCATAGTACTTTTAACGTTCTACGTCTACTTTCTTCACATGTGGATAAAAATCGATTTTCTCAATAGATATCAAACATACAAAAAGGCCTTTCCGAGTTAGGCACTTGTCCCACCGCCGGCGAGTAGCGAGTACTCTCATAGTAATTCTTACTCGCGCGAGTAAAAGCGAGTAAGAATTACTATGTGAGTACTCGCTACTCGCCGGCGGTGGGACAAGTGCCTTAGTGAGGTGAAAAAGATCTTTCGCGGGGTGGTCGTATGCCTTTTTTGCATTTTAAATGCCCGGTCGCGATCCGCCGCGGTGGCCCACAAATCAACACCTTGGTTTAGCATGGCATGGATGTATCCATAGTACTTACGCCTTTTTAACATTATTCTACTATAAAGTTCCGTAGAGCTGAGTAATTCCATTTTACAGATATAAAGCGGTTATTTTGGGCAAACGGGATCCTTATTAATCAATGTCTACTCATGATTAATGTAGCGTTTTCACAGACGAATATAATCATACCAATAAATCGATTTCGTAAAATATGTCAGTTATGTTGTTTTTGTAAACATCCCTTCAATTGTAAACTGCTTAGAGAAGTAGAGAGTAGTACGCGTAGCTTCTCTCATTATTAATATTGATTTTGATACGAGCATCGGTTTTTTTTCAACTGTTATAAAATAGTTATAATGTAAGTATAGGTTAGTAACAATCGACCTGTAGATCACATCAGGGACAGCGATAAATCATATGAACGGGTGTGTCCACCGCGTAAGTGATTGGCCTCTGGCGCTTGTCAAGTTAATAAACACGCCGAAAACAACTGCGTGCACGGACCCATACACTTTTACATCCGATCGATGTAATGAGATTTTAGCGCACTGGCCCTGATAATTAAAACATCATATACATAGATACAGTCAAGAAAAAAGAAATATACGTAGATTTTCGGTTCTTTTCAATTAGAGATAAATAGGTGTTTTTTTACCGAACATTACCAGAGAGGAGAGATACCTAATAAAAAGAAGAAAAGAAAGAAATGAATATTTTAATAACAAGTCAATGTACAATATTGAGCTTTAAATAGAATGCTGATATCTATGAAATATTTGTTCCGTCAAAATAGTGTTAAGAGTTAGATTGCGGCCCCACCCCGCTCGAAGAATCCTTACAATAATATATGTACCTACGGGTTTAACGAGCTGTACCGATAATATTGGTCGTTACGCCTATTATCTAATAAAACTATTCTGATACCCTTTGGTTTGGAACCCGATCGTTCCATTTTCCCGAACGGGCTACTTTAATAAATGAAATAAATTATTTTTTCTCAAAAATGGCCCGCAAAGTGAACATAACTCGCTACATATTGGAAGGTAAAGTGTATAGTTTAAGGCCAGATCAAAATTAAAAAATAAAAACATTGCAGGCCGTCTGGAATTGTACATATGAATTCCTTTATTTGTCGAGTACCAAACTTTTTAAAAAGTAGAAACTGGCATATAAAAGACGGCACAGAGGGCCGATTTTTGACTTTCGTGCGCTCGAAAATTAAATAAAAGTAAATACGATTTTTCGAATGTCGAAATTGCAGGCACTAACTTTCTACCGATATAATTGAATACGAGTGGTCAATACCACTCGCTTTTCAATTTTCTATCGCTATTTCAAAAGAGCATTTCGTAATTTTTGTCAGTTTTCGGGTGAAAGATTCGAACGCTCGAAAGTCAAAAATCGGTCCCAGGTCGTATTCAGCCAAATCAAGTCGTATTTTTCTGTTGCAAACGCGGCATTTTTATATGTGTCATAAAAATATTGCGTTTTTCGGTGGAAAAATACACATGCGATTCTGTTTAAAAAAATAATTATGACGTTTAATTTTATGTAATTTGCAGTATCCTCAATTTGTATTTAATACGCTTGATTTCAATTTAGTCTTTTTTATTCCCCCATTTTTGAGAAAAGCACTATATTAGCCTCAGCCGGAATGGCAATTGCAGGCTTCGTATTATAATTAAACGGACTCGCAAGCTCGTCCGTTTAAACAAAATACTCAGCCTGCAATTGCCTCCTTCCCGGCCACGGCAATAATGTACTATTATTCTGCAAGTAGGCCGCAATGGCACTTTTACAAGTCAAAATTCTACTAGCGTTCTGAAAAACAAGACAACTATTAAGTAGAAACGCCGTAACAAACTCAAAAGTCAATAATTTTTTGCTAAAAAAAAGCTTATTTTATTACAATGATAGTACCTACTTAACCTATCCCATTAAGGCCTAGTTTTCCCTCTGGGTTGGAAGGTCAGATGGCAGTTTTATTTTATTTTTTATTTTAATTTACTTAAAATAAGTAAACATTAACTAAATCGTTGGGAATGCTTACTTGTAGGAACTGTGTCATCTAGTTCCCTAGGCGTGATACAATGACAATTGAATTAGGAAAAGCTAATTTGGGCTCTGGTTTGGGCCATGCATTTCTGTCAGTTAGATAGTCCTCAACCATGTAATAAAATAAGCCTTTGAAATTAATATTTTTTTAACACATTAGCTCGTAACGTGCCTCTTATTGTGCCGCTTTTAGGCCCATAATCCTGGGTATTAAACACGCGTGTTTTATAACATTACGACACTCGTGTAGTTATGTTTATATCCCGATTAAGACACGTTGGCACCTTGCAGCAAGGTGTATGTATGGACTCGGCGCATTCTTAAATTGACCGAGTTATACAGGTTTGTTTTTAATTCTCGGCAAATGGATTCTTACTCGACTAAACAAATTAAATCCTTCTTGTGAATTAATTGATTATTTCTTCTTGGATATGATATAGAAACGTTTAATTTAGTAAACTATTTACTTTTGATAACATTTAACATGAATTTAGATTGAATAAGAAAATATTTATTTTATTTTGTATTGGCTGTTTAGAGATTTCATCTAAGCCTCGCTGCGGGCGCACTCCGCGAACTTCACGAAAAAAAAATAGTTGCGCGCCATTATTGTAGGTAATTTCACAAATATTTGTAAACATTGATGATGCGTGTTTGGTTATTATTAAAAATGTTGAGTCGTGGTGAATAGAAAAGTGATAAATAGAATTGACGCCACTGTACAATTGTACATTCTTGGAGATGTACAAATGTATGTGAGTAAAAACCTGTTGTCATCAATAACTATTTAAAGGAAACAACTTAGGAGCCTGTAACATTTTCATTGAGATTCATTCAAATTGAGGATACTGCAAATTACATAAAATTAACAAGTATATTTTTCCACCGAAAAACGCAATCTTTTTATGACACATACAAAAATGTCGCGTTTGGAACAGAAAAATACGACTTGATTTGGCTGAATAGTGGCTGAATACGACCTGTGCCGTCTTTTATATGTCAGTTTCTACTTTTAAAAAAAATTGGTACTCGACAAATAATAGTACATTGTTTAACAAGGGGCGTATGAGGAATATTGCAAACGAGAGTCTATCAGAAGCCCGACGCCGTAAGCTTTTCATCACATTTTCGAGGAAATGAATAACCACAAAAGACATAAAAACCTATATTTTATACAAGCGCATCAATCAAATGTTGACGAAATTGACAACTTCAGTTCTAGATCCGCACTGATCTAGTGGAGGGCGTAGCTTCAATATTTCAACCAATCACAGACCATGGAGCATGTGGTTCCTGCAGGGCATGGCCTGCTCGATTTTATTTTCCAACCAATCACAGAGCAGAATTCTTGTCGTACGCGGCCGTCCAGATTTGCTTAACCAATCAGATCACACACTACAAGCTCATTACTCCCTTGGGACCATTATTTCCCGCGGGAACAATTTAGGCCAGTGTCCTTCTGTATACAGGCAAGGAATAACACCATTTATGAGCAAGTGTGATGAAAAGGAATTCATATGTAACATTCCAGGCGACCTGCAATGTTTTTATTTTTTTAATTTTGATCTGGCCTTAAACTATACACTTTCCCTTCCAATATGTAGCGAGTTATGTTCACTTTGCGGGCCATTTTTGAGAAAAGTATCTGTCTGACCGATGTTGTATCAGTAGCGTAGATATTGTAGAAGGATAATAATGATTGATGCAGCGGCGGAAAAACTGGCGAGGCAGGGACCCGCGACGGGCGCGCGGCCGAGAAGCGCGCATCGGCACCGCCGTGCGCCACGCCACCCGCCGAAGCCGAACCGCCACCCTCCGATGGCGACGCCACTCCGGTAACACACTCACACAACTCCTTCCTATTTTCAAATACTATTTTCTCAAACATGCTCGGAAATGTATGCGTTAATGTCACGAAATGAAGACATGAAGTTCCTTGTTTATGGCTGCCTACATTACTTCTTGGCCTAGGCCAAGAAGTAATGTATGAAAACCCTAACTAAAAACATTATTGGCCGCTACTCTAACTTTTTAAATTTACTTACTGATATTAAACAGACAAAGGAAAAAATACATACTGCCAACCACCAATACTTTTTGTTAATTGTTTTAGTTTTTTGTAAAAAAAAATTGTAAGTTTTTTAAATTTTTTTTGTTATTTTTCGTTTATTTTTTAGTGTTGTTTATCGTTTTTAATGATTTTTAATGTTAAAATTTTTGTAGGGTCTTTTATGTTATTTTTAAGTTTTTTTTTATCTATTTTTCCTTTTTGTTTTACTTTTTTTAATGTTTTTTTGTTTTTTTTTTAATTTTTTTAAGTTTTCCTTTTTTTAATGTTTTTTTTTCCTTTTTATTGTTTTTTTAATGATTTTTGTTGGTTTTTCTTTTTTTTGTTTTTTTTTTGTTTTTTTAATGTTTTTGTTTGTTTTTTTTTCCTTTTTTTTTGTTTTTCTTTTTTTTGGCCATATTTTAGTTTTTTCCTTTTTTTTTTGTTTTTTGTTATTTTTTTGGGCGTTTTTTTTGTTTCTTTAGTTGTTTTTTTTTGTTTTTTTAGTTGTTTTTTTTTTAATATTTTTTTCCAGTTTGTTTTACTCTTTTGTAATGTTTTTTTTTAATATTATTCTTTTTTAATGTTTTTTTTTCTTTTTTAGATTTTTTTATCTAGAATCTTTCTCACTTTAGTGAGTTGAAAAGGATTCTATTTTTTAACCACTCACATTCGCTAGCTCGTGTTTCAATTCCACACTCGCGGTTAAATTATAACTGCACCCTTGTATAACAAATAACTATTTATTATTTCCTCACATCGTTTGAGAAAAGCACTATACAAGCCTCGGCCGGAACAGGGATTGCTGGACTCGTTGTATCCGGCCTCGTCTACGACTCGGCCGTCTAGCCCAAACTCGTCCATCAATCCCTTACTTCACGGCCTTTGCAGTAATGTACTATTAATACATTTGCTCAAAAAGTGGTAGTAGACCAGCGGCTGAACAAAAATGGGTTTTGATAACATTAAAGTTTTTTCTTTTTTGATATGTCATTGGAGGCATGTTAAATAATACTTATACAAAAAGTTAGAAGTTTTTAGGTTCGGCTTTCGGTTATATTGACATATTTTATTTTTAGCCAAGAACTATGTAAATATAGAATTAGAGTTACAAAAAACTGTAACATATCTAATAACACTTTAGTTTCTTTAAAATAATCTGTTTTTAGAAGTCTGGAACATCTGCATTTTGGTGAACAAAAAAATGCAAATAATTTTGCAAATAAAGAATTAGAGTAGCTGATATTGTTAAATTATGATGTAATCGATCCACTTAATATCCTGGGAAAAAGTTAGATGTGTAGACAATTGGCTTGTGTAGATATTTATTTCTGGTTAAGCAGTATAGCCAATATTGAATTAGAGTTTGTAGAGTTAATAATAAACGGTTTTGACAATGATCTCAGTTACCAAACAAAAGTTTAGAAATATAGAATCACGGCGACACTAAATACTGATATGTATAGGTAAGCATTCCGTGCCTATATTACTACGTTTCAAACGCGCTGTATTGTATGCGCGCGCCGTGCTGTGCGCTGTGGCGCTGTGGCACCAGGCAGCGATCAGCGGTGGCGGGGCAGCGGGGTGCCCTTAACTCAACCATAAAAAAAACCGCAAAGCATGTTTTAAACTAATATCAATGGAAAATTGTTATTTTGTATTAAGTACGCTAATGGAAATACAAAGACGAAACTTACCCTTATTTATTACTATACTAGGAATTGCCCGCGGTTTCGTCGGCGTTAAGTCCATTATAAAGTAGGTTTTTACTTATTGTTTTATGTTAAAGTAAGTATTGGTGGCTTACACAATGGTAACAAATAACAAAAATACAACTTTTTACAACAAAATTATAATTGCAACATTTGCAATTCATTCATATTTGTAATTGTAGGTATATACATAATAACAAGGGTACGGACAAGTGGAGGCAGATTTCACACAGAAGGTAGTAGAGTCGCCTAGATATTTTTATGACTAAACAAATACTGATTGAATGATTTGTTTCTCTTATTTTTTTTTTATTCTCTTGCGACTAGATATTAAGTTTTTGAAATGAAAATGTACATGTATTTACATTTTATGTTTAAAGAACTTTATTTTTCATAAAGAATCAACATATTTCACTTACATGAGAAAAGTTATTAGTTGTTGTACAAACATCATAGTGGGTAGACATGCATTACAGGGTATATTATTCAAACGGGGCAGTGAGGGAATATCCGAAACTATAAGATATACGGAAATTTGCTCTAAGGAGTTACGAGACCAATTTTAGAAAAAATCAAAACTGCATTCAAATAATTTCAAAAAAGCCTCATACACAGCCGGGAATCGAACCCGGTCAAATCTGTCTAAAAATCAGAGTGCGTTATTTTGCGTAAATTAATAGTGTAATGTAAGGAAGAATTGGTGCTAAGGAACCCTGTATCTACAATCCCAGGAAAATGCTGAATTTCATAGTTTAATGTACGGAAATGGATCTCCCCGCACAAACAGTGTACCTACCTACAATGAGTAAGTATGGGAATTATATTTTTATTACAGCTTTGAAAAGATTGGTGTAAATAATGAAAATAAATTTAAAAAAAACCACGAATTTACCAATTTTGTCTAGTTTCAGACGCCACAGTTATTCTCCCCATACTTACTAAGGAGCTTAGCTTAGTAAGGAAGTTAGCTTAGGAAATCCATTTTCGTACATCAAACTATGAAATTAGGCATTTTCCTGTGATTGTAGATACAGGGTTCCTTAGCAACAATTTTCCCTTACAATTCCGGACTTTCGCTGAACTGGATTTTATGTATTTCCAGAATTTATGACTGTTTATTTTCATAGTTTACCATAAACTGGATAAGTCTCGTGACTTTTCGTATCTCTTATAGTTTCGGATTTTCCCTTACTGCCCCGTTTGAATAATACAACCTGTATATAACGCTAAAGTTCGGCCGCCTTGTTGCGGCGATAACGGCGATTTATGTTTAAGTTATCTTTCCACAAAAAATTCAATCTTTCGTCTACTACAGACTACAGATGCCATTGTTTTATTAGATTGAAATATTTTTTACTTTACTGCCTTATTTAGATAAAATACGCAGTACTGCATTTTCATCAACTATATGGGTTTGCAGTTAGGCCTATGTCCAGCAGTGGACGTCTTTCGGCTGATATGATGGTCTGGGTTTGCAGGCATTACAGTATCACTAAAGCTTAATGCAGTATTTGTGTTTATTACGGCAAAATCACCTAGCACGTGTTAAATACTGCGTTTCTAGTTCGCAATCATGCTCTATTTTCATACCTAGTAATAAATAAGTGTTGGTAAGATTTAACTTCAGACAAATATTGAAGTGATGAAGAGACGAAATAAAATTGATTTTAGGTAGGTACTAGAAAAATGAATATTTTTCTTATCAGCGTATCAAATTATTATTTTTAATAGTCTATAAAATGTGTTTCAGGAACATTTTTTTATTAAAGTCTATTAATATAAAACACCTCCACTCATCAAGCCATCAATCACTCTTTTGAATTATACAAGGTGTAACCAAATCAAGTGCGAATATTTCACTCTGATTTGCTAGCACGAAATGCGGCACTGTACCGTGTGGCTTCGGTCCATGCGTAGCTTTATGTTACTCTCGAACACCTCTCCACTCTTAAGCGCAGCACTGTGGAATAAGTACTGCGTTTAAGTACTTTTAGCGTGGCAAGAGTAGCTCTTTGGTTTTCTCGCTAAACTCAAACGCAGTAATTTTGAATACTGCGTTTGGCTTTAGTTAGTATTCGTTGCAAAAAAGTTATATGCCTAATGCATCTGCAGTAAACGTAGCAAGTACTTCACAACCTTCTAGCACATGCTGAATGCTGTAGATCTTGTTAGCATAAGTAATATTTTTGTGAAAGTACTGCGTTTTTGGTTAGATAAGAAACATGTTTGAAATATAAAAAAAGACCTGAATTTTTTTTTAGGCTTGTGATGTAATTTTTGCAGAAAAGTGAAAATCTCAAAAATGACTACTGCAAGTACTATTATCAGGGCCTTTGGCCACATTATCAACTGTTTCGTGTACTGCAACTACTGCAAGCCATAAATTGCAATAAAATATATTTAAAATACTTAATATAATTTGGATATATTTTAATTTTTGATATCCAAATTACATTATAGTTTAATACTCTAAAAATATAAATTAAATAAATAATGTATTCATTCAACCGTAAAAAGTAAATAAAAAGCAACGACTCCATTTTACACCCTGTGCGAAATTTGCCACCACTTTTGTCTGGACGCTACTAATAACAATTTTAAATTAACTTCTGTAACTTCATATTATTCCATGCAGATTTTTTCATAAAAAAACAGTATCTGTAATTTTTTATTGTACATAATAAAATTAAAAATAGGTAAACTAATGTTACATCTTATAGGTTTTGTATGGCTTCGGCTATAATAAAGAATCTTCCTTTTCATCCGCTTTTCCAAACATTGAATATCTCCGAAACATAAAACCGCCTTATGGTACCTTTACACGTGGATCACTAATATTGTACCAGTGCTGTTATACGTATTTTCCTGAAGGAAGGTTTTCAAAAACTATTTGGGTTAGTTTTTTGAAAGAGCTGTTTAAATAGACGATTTTTATAACATATATTTGTTTCATTTGAATCTGGCCACTTTAATTTTTTTCTACATATGTTTTACTATGCTCGAATCTGGGTTTTGCCCCCATAAAAATCTCATAAACTATACATAAAAAGATTTGCGGCTTCCCTATTTTAAACATATAAATACGAAAAATGTTTTTTTTTAATGCGGCAGAACGGGGGCGCGCGGGCGGGGCGAGGGATACCTAGCAAGCGATAGCTCGCAAGGTCGACTAAGATCTGCTCCGCCGTAGCTACAACTTGTAGTGCGGCTTGGTTTTCGCGCCTTTTTTTAATAATATGCGTTTATGATGCAAACTATACACAGAAATTTCTTACTTTCCATAATATGGCTGCATATATTATTTTATAGTATTAGACTTATTTTTATAGACTCTAATTCAATATTAGATCTTACAGGACAAAAATGCGTATTAATCTTAAAGCTTTTATCTTATTCCTCTAAACTTTTGGCTTTGTCTATTAACTTAAGAATTTAGAGATATTGTTGTGGATTTTTAAAACTCTAATTCAATATCGACTAAATAACAAGCTAATTCTGGTTTGACGTAGTCGCGGGTGTTTTTTTTTTCTAAAAACTGAACAGTGTAAAGCGTCATACATATCATAAACGATGAAGCTTAAACTTTGCACTTTAATTCAATATTCACAAATCATCAATAAAAATAAATAAATACCTAATTTATATCTAACCCTCGTTCTAACTTTTCTTCATATAATACAAATATGCTTGAAAATAAGTCATATGCCATATAAGCATAACTTTTCCGACTTTAGAATTATCAAAACTTCTAGGGCCAAAATCCGGTTCCACTACTGAGCTATAGGTGCATTTCGTAGTTGTATACTCTGTATAACGTTGATAAGTTAGTTTTACCGCGCTGTTACTTTTTTCTCATAATAACGACTGGCACAGGCGACTCTTGTGTGCCCTGTGTCGGCCAGGGGGACAATTTGACTTTGAGCTGTTTTTATATATGTATTGTTGTATTGTAATTTTCACGCAAATGTGTGCTAAGAAGTAATTTGATACACATGTGATGTGGTAGAGTCAATTTCACTAGTCCCAAGCCTTGACCCTCGGACCCGATATATGGAATAGATATATAGTGGAATAGAGTGAGTTGCGACAAACGATGTGTAATCGTAAGCGGTGTTCGTTAAAATCTGATAGTATGGAAAGTTTGTTTGGGATGACAGGTGCTGGCGCCATATTGAATGTTGATCGGTCTGTAATCGTATAAGTTAGTGTAACCCGTCCTTAGTAAGAGTCATGTCGCAGACGGGGCTGTGCCCCGAGCTGGGCATGGGCAGCACGCCGCTGGCGGGCAGCGCGCCCACGACGCCGCAGGACCCGCGCATGGACGTGCTGCAGCCAAGACCGCTGCCCATGCCGGAGTACGGCGGCTTCTTCGCTCGCCTCACTGAGTACCTGCCCGATACTACACAGCCCATCTCCGGCTTCCACAGGTAACTAACTCTTAGCTCACCGGTGCTTAAAATACTACGTCAAGTCGAAAAGGGTCGCAAGGGTAGGTATGTATCGAGAATTAGCAGCAGCCTAATAATGTGGATGCTTAAAAAGGTGGCACTCTTACATTTCGGAGCCCACGTCTCTGTTACTGCGAGAGACTTTGTTCTCGATACAGTTACGACATTCCGAGCACTTTCAAAACGTAACAAGTAATACCGCTCCATTTTTTTGTAGTTGCGCTTCAAATACTCATCATATCCATCATTAGTCGTTCTCTTGGGATCGTGACATCATTTCCTGTCCTTGTTGACCATACTCCTGCATAGTCTCCTATCGACACACCCGATTGCAATTTTTACAAGCGCGGATTACGTGTGTTACCGACGAACACATAAACTTTCAATTAAATCAGTTTAATTAATTGAAACATACTTTTTCTTTTTAACTTATTTCTTTGCTTATAAGACAACATCAGCACATATATAGTAAAAAAATGTGACAGCAAGGAGTCCGTAAAGAAAAAGTAGGATGAACAAGATGATTAATTAGTAAGTAATTTTTTTGGTCTTTTTTAATTCAAATGGTGTGGGTTAATATGACGGGGTCGAAAAATAACCCTATATTATATGTAACTTGAAAGATATAAAATGTACGTAAGCAATGACTAACTAGATTGTCAATGTCAAATTCCCGCATATGCATCGTGTGACTCGTGTATCACCTACCCAGTGATTTCAAGTGGGTAGTGCACACCGAAGTGCGACGCAAGGGACCGTGAAACGCCAGCCATCTATCATTGTGAAAGACAAACAACCTACTCGTACCTCAGACAAATACCTCCGGAAATTGGCGGAGTAATTAATACCCTGTATAGAGATACGAGTCACTATTGCGGGTAATGACGACCCAATTGCCAGACTAAGGTATCTACTAGGAATATCACATCAGTAATATCAATATCCCCTAGGGGTTAAAGTTACCAAGGTTGCAAATTGATGAAAATTAAATGTGTAGTTACGAGCATGTTTTGTTATAAATGGTACTTTACACAAAAATATTCAGAAATCCTGCTAATTTTCAACACTTATTACTTACAATAATAAGCGTTCATAGCCCAACGGCACCTGCGAGTCGGAAACGATAACGTAGGTTAAGCAAAGATGGCAGCGGTCAGTCCTTGGATGGGTGACCGCCTGTTTGAGTGGTTACTATAAATGAGTGCTTCCGTGCTTTGGAAGGCACGCTAAGCAGTTGATCCCGGCTGCTGTATATGACAGTAGTCGTTTAGCCGAGTTAGAGGCCTTCGGGCGGCTTGAGAACCTCTAACAGTCGAGTTGCCCACTCACTTGACAAAGGGGGGACAACTGTCACTTGCGTCCGCAGGAGCTACCTACCACAACCCTGCACGTGTCCCCTGGGTGGTACTAAAGAGTGACAAACTCAAAGGCCAAATAATGTATGCCATACGATTAAATAAACTTACACGTATTAAAGGACGAAGTACTCGTATAGACGTGGAATGTGGTGGTTCGTCACTTTCTCACCTTCATGGCATACAAATTAAATCAAAAAGTGACGAAGCTTTTCAGTCCTCGACTATACATACTTCACGGGCAGTCACATACATAGGCACAGCTTTTAACTTTAGTTGATACGAAAGAACACTTATTCCATTTTTAACCCTAGTCGTAAAAAGGAGGAGATTTTATAGTAGCCATGTTTTATAGGGTTACCCGAAGGGTGCGCCGCGTCCGTCTGTCTAACTTTTGAGAGTTTTTTTTACTCTGGAGGAACATTTTTTCCTGATATTTCGTTGTACACACCGTACGTCCGTCTGTCCAACTTTTGAGAGTTTTTTTTACTCTGGAGGAACATTTTTTCCTGATATTTCGTTGTACACACCGTACGTCCGTCTGTCCAACTTTTGAGAGTTTTTTTTACTCTGGAGGAACATTTTTTCCTGATATTTCGTTGTGTTACACACCGTACGTCCGTCTGTCCAATTTTTAGGGTTTTTTTTTTTACTCTGGAGGAACATTTTTTCCCGATATTATTTCGTTGTACGCAACTCGTGACTAAATCGTTAGAGAAATATAGGATGTGGTTAAGATATTTAATAAAACCCTAAAAACCGGTCAAGTGCGAGTCTGTCTCGCGCATCGAGGGTTCCGTACAAACTTTCACCACGCTTTATTGAGAAAAAATCTACGTTAGTTTTTCAGAGATAATTCTTTTTCAAGTGAACCAATTTCGCTAATTCTTTTTTTATTTGCTAGAAGGTACCCTACTTTCAGAATACTTCCATACAAATTTGATGGAAAAAAAATCATCACAAAAGTATTAAATTAAAAACTTAACTATTAAATGATTTTTGAAGAATAAAAAAAAATACGCTAGATAGAGGTCTTGTTATACTTTTCCGGTAATATTTATGTTAATATTAATAATATATTTCAGATTTTTCGCCCGGTAAACTTCGGAGATAAGGGGGGGATGGTATTTTTTTCTACATTTTCCTTTGTTAATCAAAATTTTACCACTATAGAAAAAAAATAAAATTAGTTTTAGAATACCCCAGAATATAGAGTTTTTAAATTTATGCCGACCCCCCTAAAATGCGTCCTTTATAATAGAGATTAAAAATAAATCTTTATTTTTTTCATTTTCCATACACGTGGATTAGCTTTGTTTACAACTATTCCAAATTACAAATTGATAGCATTAGTAGTTCCTGAGATATTTAACTTTGTGACAGACAGACAGACGGTCGGAGTCGCACCATAAGGGTTCCGTTTTTACCTTTTTGGTCCGGAATCCTAAAAACACCGCACACCTAGTATGAAAAAAGTATTTGTTTAAAAATAGATTTTTACAAGAAAATCCCCCGAGCTGATATTCCACACTAGGTGTGCAGTGTTATTTTGTTACTATATGGAATAGGGTCAAAGTCAATCAAATTATGTACAGTCAGCATCGTTTAGTTAGTAGCAGCCAGCGCCCTTATTCTTACAGTTATAAAGACGTGTACCGAAATATTTAGCTACTTTGGCTGCTACCACCTGCGCGCCTACTCACCACGCTTGTTGATACAACCGCAGAATTCGGTGTTTGCAATTAGAGCAAAGTATTCCCAACCTTCTATCTCCCACCCACTTGTTTGAACCCTTTGTTTTCTAGATTCCACACATAACGTGTGTAACAATAGTACATTGTTGTAGAGGCTAGCAAGTTAGCAATAGATGGACGAGTTAGTTGGGAGGCCGACGCGTAGTGGAGGCCCTCGGAAGTACGAGTCCAGCTATTGCACTTTCGGCCGAGGCACAGTGTTTTATAGAAGCCGAAAAAGTGACATCCCCGTTTTATTACAAATTACTGTAGTTTAGATCATCATAAATGTAAGACTAAAACTCCCGCGTTTCTAATATGCGTAGTTTTTGAGAAATAATTTTTTGAAAATCTTGTTTCTGACACCCGGATATTACGAAAAACATTTATATATTGCAAATTATTTAATAAACTTTTCTGTTGTTCACAATGTTAGATAATCCCTTCAAAGATATACATTTAGAGGCAATTACGACCTCTCTAGGTACATTTGTTACAAAGATATTTATGATTTTATAGATTTTGGTTTTTATTTTTTTTCTTCTATGTTCCACCGTAGTAGGACGCGATATTTGTATGACAGCTTCACTATTATGTCTTCTATCTACCCTTATTTTTTCAAGTCCTAATTCCATGGAACATTTAATCTACAGTCAATTAAAAATTTCGGTCAGGGCTGCCACTACCAGTATCCGGATTTCCTGGATATAAAATTAACATAGTATACACGGTATAGCATTCTTATGGGTGGTGAAAGAAAACATTATTAGGAACCTACACATATAAAATAATTCGTTTTTTTAAGATTCAGTAATTATTTCTTAGCTATTGAGAATTTGGTTATATTGCCCATCTCAATTACCTAGTGTTTTATTGATGGATTTTTTGAAACAAAGTAAATAATAAGGTATGTAATACATATGTAATAAGATTATGTGCCTGTACATTTTTGTAGTTTGCTCTTTGTACATTCGAAAAATCTGTACGCTCTTACGCTCAAGGACCATGACAAGACAAATCAACACAAGAAGCATGACAAGTCATTGAATGTCTTCTTTTACTTCCAGGCTCTCTGCCCCATCTAGCACCTCATGGTAATGTCCTTCCTGAGTGGGTCCTTCCTAAGTCACATATAGAGTTTCATCGAAAATTTGTGCGAGTTTTAGTTCTTGGCGAAATTAACAACATTTCATTTTTTCATAGCGGCTCAAACTAAAAACCATTTAGAGATTTGGGATAGCTTGGTAATAAAAAAAAATTACAGATTTTTATCTTCGCTAGTTCTTGAGAAAAGTGGAAATTACTTTGAAAAAGCCATTTAAAGACTGAACGCGGACATTCCATGGCTTTGTTTAATGTGCCCTGTAATAAACAACTATTGGTGTAGTGGTTATATTCTCTTTGGGTGTGACATTGACAGTGTGACAGTTATTTGACTAATTCTTGTCAAGTTAAGTCAGTGACGGTAATATGTAATTTTGATAAAACTTTGAAAATAATTAATAATGTAAGTCACCGATGGCTACGTTATAGCTAATTCTTGCAATCTGCCAACGGTGGATAGAATAATGTTAATGCAGTTTATGTGTGGAAGCTAACTCACCAGTCACATCAATACGGTGTTATTGGACTCGGCTTAAGTTGTCTGAGGCTGTTTTAAAAGATAAATTTGTCTTAGCTCAAGTCACCACTGGAAGTCAGAGATGTGTTGGAAGACATATACCTGCTTATTTTTGACAAAATATCTAGTAGTGCAACAATACTGTAGGTGATATTGTAATACAATTAAATACTGTAAAATAAAACGCTGTCCAGCATCAGGTGTAATTATTATTTTACGCTATTAACCTTTTTAACGGCAAGAACGCCTAAAGGTGTTGCGGGTTATCGTGCCCACGGCGCCGTTTTTGTCATCTTTGCTTGTTGTGAAATGTGTCGAAAGGATTAACTTTTACTGTTTATACCTTGATCTAAGGCCCTAGCACACTAGGTTTTATGTCACGTTTTACGTGACGTTTCAGTACAATTTCGCCGTAAAACGTGATGATAAAACCTAGTGTGCTAGGGCCTCTAGTACTTGCTAGTTACATATATTATGATTAAAATAAAGGCTGGTCCAGAGCAAGCAGGAGGCAAAAGTCGGAACAAAGTGGACTTGACGTGACTAGGTAGATATAAATACTTATAAAATAAAACACATTTATTGTCATGTAGGGCCTGGAAAAAATTAAACAACGCTTAAAAAAATATTTACAATTTTATTGTATTAAACAGTTCAATATGTCCAGCAGTGGACGTCTTTCGGCTGATATGATGATGATTAAACAGTTCAATGTTTTTCAGCCAACGAGTTTGAAGATTAATGATCTAAAATGCTATTCTCAGTTTGGGTTATCTTCACATATGTATAGTAAACCTTTCGGAACATTGGATTTCAAGCGACATCAGTGCCGTGTGCCTGCAACTTAGCACAAAACACGAAATCAATGGATTTTGACGATACATTTTCGTTTTCTCGTTACTCTCCAAAACACGTTTATTTGCGACTAGCTGTTGCCCGCGACTTCGTCCGCGTAGAACTTTTTATCGTCTTAGAAAATGATTTCTCTCAATACAAAATTTGAACCCTCTTTTAGGGGATAATTAAAAAAAAAGTTGATGTTCATTTTCTAGTTTGTGAACAAACAGTCTAAAACCAAAGTTAAAAATCTCATACTTTAAAAATGCCTTTAAATACTCAAACTTTGAACCAATTTTAACACTCTTAGGGGATGAATTTGGAAAAACTCTGAAATCAGTTTTGTAGTCTTTTAACGTACAGAATAAGACCGAAGTTAAAAATCTCTTACTCACACTTTAAAATTGTATTGCTCGCCATTTAAAATTTGAACCCCCTTTTAAACCCCCTTAGAGGTTGAATTTTTCTAATCACTGAAAGAACTTTTTTCGTAAACTTTTAAGTCTCTAGCTCAAAAAAAGTGTTGCCCATACAAAGCTTTCTTAACCCCCTTAGGGGTGGAATTTTCTAAAACTCTGAAAGTACTTTATTATTAATTTTAATAAGTAACATTTTGAATAGTTTTAAGTCTAGTAAAAAAAAAAGTTTTTCCCACACAACACTGGCTACCCTTCTTAAGGATCTTAAGGATCCCCTTAGGGATGGAGTTTTCTAAAACGCTGAAAGTTCTTTTTTAGTATTCTAATAAGTAATCTTTTTGCAAAGTTTTAAGTCTAACTCAAAAAAAAGTGTATGCAAAGCTTGCTCTCCTTTTTAACCCTATTAGGGGTGGAATTTTCTAAAACGATTTGTGTTCTTTTTTTGTATTTTAATAAGTAATCTTTCTACAAAGTTTCAAGTCTCTAACTCAAAAACATAAACTTTCCCTGATAAAAACTTTGCACCCCTTTTTATCCCCCTTAGGGATAGATTTTTTCAAAACGCTGAAAGTCTTTTTTTTTTGTATTTTTATAAGTAATCTTTCTACAAAGTTTTAAGTGTCTAGCTCAGAAAAAGTGTTCCCCATACAAACCTTGCACCCTTTTTTAACCCCCTTAGGGAATGATTTTTGTAAAACGCCGAATGTAGTATTTTTCATGTTCTAATAAGTAATTTTTCGTCAAAATTTTAAGTCTCTATTAAAAAAAAAATATGTTTTTCCCATACAGACTTTGCACCCTATTTTACCCCCTTAGGGGTGAAATTTTCCAAAACGCTGAAAGTACTTTCTTTGTATTTAAATAATCTTTCTACAAAGTTTTAGGACTCTAGCTAAAAAAAATAGTTTCCCACATACAAACTTTGCACCCCTATTTTAGCCCCCTATTTTTAGGGGTAGAATTTTCTAAAACGCTGAAAGTACTTAATTTGTATTCTGATGACTAATCTTTCTACAAAGTTTTAAGTCTCTATTTAAAAAAATATTGTTTCCCCCATACAAAATTTGCACCCCTATTTTACCCCTTTAGGGGTAGATTTTTTTAAAACACTGAATCTAGGTACTTTATTTGTATTCTAATGAATAATTTCTCTACAAAGTTTTAAGTCTCTATTTAAAAAAAAGTAGTTTTTCCCATACAAACTTTGCACTCTATTTTACCCCTTTAGGGGTAGAATTTTCTAAAACCCTGAAAGTTCTTTATTTGTATTCTAATGACTGATCTTTCTACAAAGTTTTAAGTCTCTATTTAAAAAAAAATGTTTCCCCCATACAAACCTTGCACCCCTATTTTACCCCCGTAGGGGTGGAATTTTCCAAAACGCTGAAAGTGTTTCATTTGTATTCTAATAACTAATTTTTCTACAAAGTTTAAGTCTATAGCTCAAAAAAAAAAGGTTCTCCCATACAAACTTTGCACCCCCATTTTACCCCCTTAGGGGTAGAATTTTCAAAAATCCCTTTTTATCCCTAGCCCACGTTATAAAAGCAACATACTGTGCAAAAATCAACTCTCTAAGATTAGTAGTTTCGGCTGTGCGTTGATGAGTGAGTGAGTGAGTGATTGAGTGAATAAGTCAGTCAGGACATAGGCATTTATTATGTATAAATAGATAGAAGATAATGAAACTCCCATTCAAATATCTCAAAAAATTATGAAGCTACATCCGTTTTAATGTCGCTTGTTAGAGTGAGAAAACGATGAGGGACTGTGACGTCAATATACTCGAGCGTCATAGTAAAAAACAATCGTTTCATATGAAGGTGCGTTTTGCGGAAAAGGGACAGAACATACCCCCTCTTAAAACTTTGGACTCTTATAACTTAATCATTACCTATATAACCTCTTGCTTTGTTTTTTTCTCCATTTGACTATATTTATTTTAAATTCTTTTTCGAGAAAATACATTATGATTATTTACCATATTTTCGATTCCTGAGCTATAACCACGAACTTCGGAATTCGAAAATATTCGGGTATCTCTATCTCTATCGCACTAACCATACTCGAGTGATAGGGATGCAAATATATATTATATTATAACATTGAGTATCGGTTTTCGTGGTAGCGCCGCAGGTACTTTGGCTGAATGCGCCGAGCGCGTGCCATTGTCATTCAAAAAAAACAAATTCGTGTTAATTATATTGTTCAAATTTGCGCATATAAGTTCTCATATCAGAATCGAATATTTTTTTATGGTTTATATTTTAGCATTTGTCTCGTAAAGGTCTATCGTAGACGGGATTTAAATTATTAATAAGTGAAAGGCAAAGCAATTCCGCCATTTTGACGAAAATTTGACGGTTCTTATAGCTAACAGTTGGAGCAGCGTTTGATTTCAATAAAAATAAATGAAAAATTAAATGAAGTCGTATATTTCGGAAAATTAATTAACTGTCGCAGTCGGATAAAAACTATCCTAAGTTGCAGCTAGAATAATAATGTACCTATATAAAATGTTTCATATTTTTCCGTTCATGGGATGCTGAGAACATTCGAACCGCGCAAAGCTTAGTTTCAAACTGGCTGATTCTTTTTTTAATTTAGAGATTTATTATAAGTGGAGATTAATGATTTGCAAGATTCTATTTCAAACGAAAACCGTCAGCAAGGAACCGTCAAAACTCAAAATGTCAAATGTTCCTGTCACAGATACAGCAGCATACTTTTTACTTTTTAATTCAATAAATAGACCACAGTGCTAATTTTATTCATCCTATAAACATACTTAGGCCCTTTTCGAACGTGGTAGTTTAAAACTACCAAATTTAGGGGGTTTAACTTAAAATTAAATGAAAATAAAAAATACGTGTCTACTAACTTTTCAAATTCTATTAAATGCCTAATAGTACATTTCGATGCTAGTGCGGAAAGCATGTCATTACTTCACGAGTGCCGAGATATCTTGCCACGAGCCGTAGGCGAGTGGTAAGACTCGGGACGAGTGAAGAATGATATTTCCGCACGTGTATCGAACAACGTTTTTTAATACAGTTGCGAAAAAATATGAAAAACAACAAATAAGAACTGTATTAAAAAAAAAATTAACAACTTCATTATTTTTCAACTGTATTACAATGATGTTACAGGATTAATAATATAAAAGTCTCAAATTCCTTACTTGTAGTTTTTCTTATTTTTTCGCAACTGTATTAAAAAACGTCGTTCAATACACGTGGAAAAGTAAAAAGCACTAGTGCGCAAAATACAACTTTGCGCACGATTTGCAGCTACAAAAAGTACCACTTTTTGAGCAACTGTATTAAAAACTAAATTATGGGGTCAGAAAAATGAAATGTTGTCAATTAATAAAACAAGTTTCTGACCGGGTATCATACATTTAAATTTTAGTAAGCAAAATCAGTACGTAATTCGTGATGTTTACTTCCCTTTTTAAAATTACAAGTAATTTACAAAATAGTAGGCAATAATTATTTGTGCAAGTTTCAGCTCTTAACTTAAACTAATAAAACAAGTTTCTGACCAGCAGGACGATCACGTAACGCATTATATGTACGTACAGTCAGCATCAAAAGTAGCTACGCAAACGAAGACGTCAAAAGTCTTTATTAAAAGGGATTAAGACCTTTTGACGTCTTCAATTACGTAGCTACTTTTGATGCTGACTGTACGTTAGGTAAATTTAACTGTCAGTTTTTATATGGAAAAATTACAGTTGCATTGTCCTAACGCAGGTTCGAAACATTACGTGATCACCCCTACATAATATATTATTTTAAAAAGCAAATACGATACTCATAAAACAAAACAGTAATCAGTGAAATTACACGTAATTAAAAAAAAACTAGTCAATAGCTCTTTCTTCTGTATTAAATTAAAAAAAAACTCAATACATAACTCTTACATGTTTTGCGAACATTAAAATCAAATATCGAAGATTTCTCTCAATAATTCTTTTTTAAGCCTTGGCGATCCAAGAAAAACATAAATAATGGGATTCCCGAAAAAACGGCGTATAAAATTCAAAATACCGAAGTGTCAACCCTAGTGGCCGGATAAACCGGATATATAGAGTTTAGGTGATTACTTGAATGTTCCATGGAATTACGTCGTGTAAAAAATAGGGTAGATAGAAGACATAATAATAAAGCTGTCATACAAATATCGCGTCCTACTACGGCGGAACATAGAAGAAAAAAAATAAAAACCAAAATCAATAAAATCATTAATATCTTTATAACAAATGTACCTAGAGAGGTCGTAATTGCCTCTAAATGTATGTCTTTGAAAGGTTTATCTAACACTTTAAACAACAGATAAGTTTAATTAATAATTTGCAATATATAAATGTTTTTCAAAAAATTATTTCTCAAAAACTACGCATATTAGAAACGTGGGAGTTTTAGTCTTACATTTATGATGATCTAAACTACAGTAATTTGTAATAAAACGGGGATGTCACTTTTTCGGCTTCTATAAAACACTGTGCGAGGCTTAACATAGTGCTTTTCACGACTACTGTGAGGAAGTTGCAAATAATTATAATTTTAAATCAAAATTAAGAACCTAATTGAAGATCATTAGTAGATTGTTAACCAAGGGCTGAAAGGCATCCATTTCTGACGACAATAGCTCGAGTCAGAAATGGGTCTTTCACCCGAGTTAAACACTCTACTTTTCATATCGAATACGAGGAAAGATAAAAATGCCAAATAAACACCATCAGGAGCTTCATTTAAGAAGGTTTTTATCTCATTTGCAGTAAAAATCTAGGACTTTTTGTTGCTTTTAAAGCCACCCAACTGCCTTTTTAGAAACTAGGTCAGCTTACTGTATTTCTTTAAATTCATGCTTAAAGTGGTTTTAAGCATTGAATATATACTCCACACCGTTGATAGTTTTAATTTCTTCGATAAATCACTGAAATAAGTTAGCATCACAATTTCCGAGACAGATTTAACTCTCATTGCGGATGCGGACCGCCATTTTATAAAATCGGTATATGATTTCGTAATGTCTTTCTTGAAATTTGCGGTAAAAGGCCTTCCACGATAGATTGGGCTTCTGTTCTGATCAAAACAGGCGTTAAGTCGGTTTCAAAATCACTGGATGAACTCATTTTAATCGCGAAAATGTATTTAAATTAAATTCGTATTACAATAAAAAAAGTTCGCACTCGTTTGGCTTCCCCGCCCTTTAACTTTTTTCAAGTACCATAATGCACGTAAACTTTTTTTACGCGCGTTTTCGGTGAATTAATCGGTGTCTTAAATAGCATATTATTTCTTCTTCTAAAAACGTCGCCTTCGTTTAAAGCCCTAACAGACTACCCCACCGTACTTCGTGCGGCGCACCCATAAATGAGAGCGAGAGAGATATATCTTTTTCTCAGTCTCATTTTCATACTATTTGTATTTATGAGTAGTATTTAGTTGAAGGTTGGCTGTATGCGTTTCTGCCTTAGCTCACATGCACAACTTTAGGATAAAAAAAAGGTTTGTGGGTGTATTCTATTTGTCACCACCTCATAGAGCCTAGTGAATATTTTAGCTAAAATATAAGTAATGAATTTACAACATAAACTTATTTTATATTTAATAAAATAAATTCCATGAACTAGTAAGAATTAAATTATTTACCTACCTTCGTCAGTGGCGGGGTAAGTATTGATATTTATTAGAATAAGTTCCCGCATACTGCTTATACCTAAGGCGAGGACCAATTGGAATACACTACTTTTCTGCTCTAGAGCAGAAACGTATCACTTTCAGCACACTTTTTAGATCAACAATGACCCACTTTCAGAGCATGAGATATGAAAAATACTAATCAAAAAACGAAAGAGCGCGACCCGGCGTCCGCCGGCGCCGCTCTTCCCTCTCGACGCCCTGTGATTGGTCGAAGCGCTGTTCAAACTGACCAACCACTACTACAATGTTACAACCACTACTACAATGAAACATAGTAGTAGTGGTGGTTCAGGTGCTACAGCGATTGCCTACTTTCCAGCTTGGTTTTAGACCATCTTGCCACATTTCCGAACAGTGGCGTGAAATAGTAGATTGTACAACAAGTGCATAAAACGCACCATTTTACTCGAGACGTTTATCCATCCGAGCGAGCTTGCGAGCGAGGATAGATATA
Organism: Epinotia brunnichana; assembly: GCA_963854355.1. Classification (NCBI taxonomy): domain Eukaryota; kingdom Metazoa; phylum Arthropoda; class Insecta; order Lepidoptera; family Tortricidae; genus Epinotia; species Epinotia brunnichana. Next base: position 38,508,981 of record OY977935.1, on the reverse strand, counting down.
AAGTCGAGTGTAAAATGGGTTTTATGGACGAGTTGTACACTCTACTTTTCACTTCGATTGCGAGGAAATGAAACAGCAACACGTAAATATAGTAAATGAGACGAAATACAAATTATAAGTTTATTTCATGAAGTTTTATTGTGTACTTTGGCTGTTGGTATCTTTGCCTTGGTCTTAGAATACGAACGAAACGAAATAAAATAAAGAGGTTGTTGTATGAAGTTAAAGATGTTCGTGTGGCTGTTGCAGCGATTGCCTTGGTCTTCGACGAAGATTTTACTTTATGCTCTAGAGCATAAAAAGCGACTTTATGTCGCCTACGCACGACATAAAGACGAACTTTTAGAGCATGAGAAGTGAAAAGTCTATTATTTAAACGACTGCGTCACGAGATTTAGATTTTATACGACAGAAATTGCTACAAGCCAGTCGACACGATACGAAAACGTTGGCTGTTAGGACTCGACTTAAAACTGACTGGTCATTAGCCGTAGACAAACTTTCTTTACTTTAATAACGTTGTCAGGCGTTAGTACATTAAGCTAGAAGGATGTTGAAAAATAACAGGAGTTATAAAGGTCCTACGTTTACGAGGCAGTGGACTAAGTTTAGCTTTTTTTAACTCATACGAAAGTTTGCGAGTCACAGTGGTAGCGCACACGACTTCCAATATGGAGATCGTGGTGGGTTCCAACCCCGGCTCGTACCACTCGCTCGTAGCACTGGGTTTTCCAAAATAACTTTTGTAATTTTGTTTATTTTTAGAATATTATCTTTAGAAGCATTCCGTTAGTTGCCAAGCACCCGAGGCAACACGAAAAATTAACGAGCACTAAATATTGAAATCTCGCGAGAACGAGTATAACGATTTTTTGTATGAAACCGTTTACCTTCGCACGCGTGGGGACACGAAGCGTGGGTTCGGAATAAACGCGGCTCATAAGACTCACTTTGGGTCGCTGACCCAACGGAGTGAGTTCTGAACCTAATCGAAGTATTAGACGGAGAGCTGAGGGACCAAAACTGCAACAGTTTTATAAAGGCTGATATTTTATTATTAGGTCATAAATAGCTTGAATATCAATAGCCTGCCGTCAGTCAGCCAGTTTTTGAGTCAACTGGCGTGGGGGTGGTTCCGAAATTCTTAAGAAAACACCTACGTCGCAACTGTTTTATAAAATCTGAAAATGTGTCTGTGGATAGTAAGACAACTAACAAACTGTGCGGACATATTCAGTCTGCAGAATATTGGAACAGTACGCGTCAGCAGCCCGCTAAACCCGTCAAAAAATTTGGTTGGTGAAAGTGAAAAATATTCGTGCAAGTAGTTCATAGTACCTGCTGACTGCTGACGGCGTATGTTCCATAAAACTTTGGGCTGACTATGTTAGTCTGGTTTTAGGTACAATGAACTACTTGCACGAATTTTTTTAGATTTTATAAAACACTTTTTTTGCAACCTAATTTTTTTCTGCACAGCTCTTTAACCCATTCGAGGCCAAGCAACGCCATGTGTGCTACGCCGTAGCGCGTAGGTATATTTTTCCGGTCTGTAGCGAAAATTGCTCATTGTACGATTCGCACGTGAATGGTTTAAAGTTTAAAGCATAATTTGGTGAAACAGTAATAATACGTTTATTAAATACTTAGATAGATAGAGTTATGAATTGTGGTGTAGGTGCAACGTGGCGGTGATGCTGCTCTGCGACGTGGTGCTGGACGGCGTGGAGCTCGACTGGTCCATCCACGTGCCGCTCATGCTGCATATCGTGTTCCTCGGCATGGACCACACCAGGTACTACACCATGCCTTTGCAGTCACCCACACTACGAAGACATTCATGCCCCTCCTACCAACACAATATACCGAAAAAAAAGCGAATTAAGCAAGTTACATATTTTTTTATAAATACCGATACAAAACCCGGTAGGCGTATAGTACACCTATGGTGCTTTCTCGTGGAACGATCTAATTAACTTGTAGATCACGCAGAAAGAGATGATTACGTAAATCAACAACCGTTTAAATGCCCCAATTTTCATTTTAATACCTGTTTGACTGTTTCCTTTTATTGACACTTGCTAGTATTCTTTCATTGAACAAGCTTTATACATATTTCGCAGAACTTTGGGCACAGAAATAAACATGGCCCTTTCAATTTTACGCTCGCATTTGTAAAGCTTCCGAACTCTTAAGTTATATGAATAAATTGAAACGGAGGGGGTTGTATAATTATACAATAATTTATTTATCTGCAATTGCAGGTGGATAGTACATCAGCACTGCCGGCAGCTGCTTTTAAATTTGCTAGTGGCGGTCGCGGCCCACCAAGACCACTTGACGGTCGCGCGCGTGCTGTTGGCGAGCCGCTCGGCGCAGCTCGGCCTCGGCACTGCCCCCGCCTTGCCGTTGGTGCCTCACAACTTCACAGGTACACACTACCAGCTCCTGGAAAACCCACTTCTTGATACCAGCTTTCCTACTATCCTCTGGCACATGTACACTTTTTTACCTTTACTTTTGTTATAATATTTAACTATTGTTATTTAGAACCGGATGCAGTGTTCGACAGCTATTTACAATGCAACGGACACTCGCCTCGGCCGCACCACCCATTATCCTTTAACTCGGACCCACAAGTCACGCCTGAAGGTATTTAGATACTTTGACAGCCTGCTTTGATTGTCGGTTCTGTAATTACCAAAACTTGCGGTGATTTATGTAAGTCTCCGCTGTTTCAGTCGTCATATTACGCCACGAACATTTTCCAAGGCTTGTCGCTTTGGACGTGTTTAAAATTGAATATAGCTCGCTCGTATTGACTTAACCTCCTTCTTTAGCGGCGAATGAAGTGAAAATAAACCAGCCTTTTGCCACCGTCGTACACATTAAGCGGACATATTTACCTACCTCTAACCATCTTAACTCGTCGAAACTTTTTATGAAGCAGCAAGTACCGGTATTTAACTTACTCAACCGAGGACGCTACGTGATAGTGTTTTAAATAAAATAAAACAAGGGGTTCTTTTATTGCAGCTTTATTCAAATTTTTCAAAGACGTAACGTGGCGCGTGACTCTTTCTATTTTCGTTGTTATAAGTTTTATTTCCCTGCACTATGACGCTAATTAAGATGTCATTAATAAAATAGAAGGCTTGAATGTGTAGCTATAGCCATTGAAATGTGAATCGAAGTTGAAGGAGTAATTGGTTCAGGTGAAGGCTATCACTACCCGTCGCTGCCGGTGATCGTGACGGAGGGTGAGGGCGAGGCGGAGGCGGAGGCGCCGGAGCCCGACTCGGCGGAGATGCCCGTCGCCGACGTCATCAAGTCGCTCGTGCACTTCCTCGCCAACCGACCCACGCACATGCCGCTCTGGCAATACGAGGATATCACAGCGAAAGGTCATCACACTATTTCATTTTTATTGCTGCACTATTGTGCCACTATTTTAATTTGAACGAATATATTGTAAATTTTTCTCATGTCCCTTTTTTAACCCCCGACGCAAAAAGAGGGGTGTTATAAGTTTGACGTGTCTGTGTGTGTGTGTCTGTCTGTGGCATCGCAGCTCCTAAACGAATAGACCGATTTGAATGCGGTTTTTTTCTTCGAAAGCTGATGTGATCGAAATGGTTCTTAGCTACGTTGCAACAAAATCAGTCCAGCCGTTTTTGAGATATTGAACTTTGAAATGAAAATGTCGGCGGTTTTTCAACTTTTCTAAGTTGAAGTTAGTCTAAGTGTATGGCCTGAGTGGACCGGAGTCGTGCGCGCGGGGGAGCGGGGCGTGCGGAGTGCATGTTAAACAAATGAAAATCATACAGATGTCCTGAGTAGACGCTGCACAAAGCGAATGCACGCTCGTCCGCCCCGCTGCACGCCCCGCCGAACGCTCCGCTCCGAGGGCCACTCAGGCCTTACACTAAGTTGTAGGTAGTTGGAGTTAGTAAGGTGTTATGTTATGGTTGAAGTTTGCTTTCTTTAGAAGCGACATGATTGGACAATCGTAGGGAGTTTAGTGGGTAGTCTGAGCCCGCCGGTAAAATGACGTGTTAAGATGATATTTGTTTGTCCAGTGTGGAGCCTGCGCAGCTGCCAGCAGATGGCGACGCTGGTCCGGCACGTGCTGCGCGTGTTCCGCGAGTCGCTGCCGCTGGCGCTGGTGTCGGAGCGCTGGGCGCAGACCGCGCTGCAGCTCGGGCTCTCCTGCCCCTCGCGGCACTACGCGGGCCGCTCGCTGCAGGTACACAGATCATGCGAGGGTAGGCAACGCGCTGGTGATTCTTCTGGTGTCGCAAGCGTCCATAGGCGACGGTGTCTGCTTACCATCAGACGAGCAGTGTGCTTGTTTGCCACCGTCGAAGTATAAAAAACCGGCCATGAGTCTGACTCCCGCACGAAGGGTTCCGTACCGTTATCTATAAAAACGGCAAAAAAATCACTTTTGTTGTATGGGAGGATTGGGAGCCTCCTGTAGCCTAGTTGGCAGTGACCCTGCCTTTAACCTTCTCGTGTTTAATTAAGTTATTATCATTGTTTTGTTTTTTTTTTGTTTGTTATCCACCGTGAACTCACTCGACGGTTCTATCGGAAGACCAGCGCTGGCAACAATGCCAGCATTATGCTGAGATAGAACCGTTTCGTGACAAACGATGTGCGTTGTTTGTCTCGAATAAATGTTTCTTTCTTTGTTTCTTTAAAGCTGGAGGTCCCGGGTTCGAATCCTGGTATATATAAATGCCCTTTTATATGATAAGCACAAATATTTGTTCCTGAGTCATGGATGTTTTCTATGTATCTAAGTATTTATTTATCTATATACATAAGTATGTTTATCGTCGTCTAGTACCCATAGTACAACCTTTGCTTAGTTTGGGACTAAGCCGATTTGTGTAAGATTGTAAAAGAAAAAAAATATATATAAAAAAATATTTATTAATTCTGTTTTTTAGTATTTGTTGTTATAGCGGCAACATAAATACAGCATCTGTAAAAAAATCAACTGTCTAACTATCACTGTTGTTGAGAACAGCCTGGTGATAGACGGACAGACAGACAGACAGACGGACAGCGGAGTCTTAGTAATAGGGTCCCGTTTTACTCTTTGAGTACGGAACCCTAAAAAAGACTTACTTTTGTTATTGATTTGACAGACATATACATCATCATGTTCTCTAGATATTGATTTTATTATAACTTATGGACGCTTAGAGACCTTTTACATCTCGGGAGATCATCATCCTAGCGTTTTTCCCGGTAGTGCCCTCAACGGTGTCCGATTTGGCGTAGGCTAGTGCCTACGCCAAATCGGACACCGTTGAGGGCACTACCGGGAAAAACGCTAGGATGATGATATCCCCTCGATGCGGTCGCCACTCGAGAACAAATCCGTACTAAAATTGGTTCTACGGGACTTATTTTATTATAATGGCCTTTAGAGCTGTGAAAGTGTCATGAAATAACAAAGTGGTGATTTTAGCTATTTGCCTGTTTGTGTTCAGGTGTTCCGGTTCATCGGCGTGGCCATGACCGGGCGCATGGTGTCCGACATCCTGTCCCGCCTGGTGGAGACGGTGGCCGAGCAGGGCGAGGACATGCAGGGCTACGTCACGGAGCTGCTGCTCACACTGGAGGCGGCCGTCGACTCGCTAGAGTCCAACTTCAGGCCGCTCGACTACATGCGGGACATATTCAAGTCGACGCCAAACCTGAACAACAAGGACGGCGGGCAGCCGGCGAACGGTGGCGCCTTCTCGGCTGGTGCGTGGTTTATGTTCTATAAAGCACTTGTACTACACGATATTTAGGGACCCTTCTCTAAATCAGGATGGTGTAGTAAGAGAAAGGGCTAATTCTTTGCAAAGGGCACCGGGTTCTTGAACGCATCATGGAGGGTTTATGATATTTGGATAGATAAAGTCGTTTTTTTATTACGTTTTATTACATTTTTAACCTAAATAAATTTTACTGTATTTTCGAATGGTAGAATTTCAGTGACTACATTTTTTAGGGTGGACGTCACGAGGCTATTAGGATCCCGCGTAACGGGTTGCTGACGATATTAACCCCCTTATTCATAAAACTTAAAATCATCATCTGAAGCACTACAGCCCTGGGTGTAGGCCCTGGCCTGGTCGAGTATTTTCCTCCAAGTTGGTCTCTTCTTGCCGTTCTTAGTCATGTCTCTTCAGTGACTAACTCGCTTTGAGGTCTTCCTGATCACCGCCCATCCACTAAAGGTCCATTTCCCTTTAATCAACGATTTTAACGTCTTTTATCTACGCACATATCATTAGTGCTCTAAAATGCGTTCAGAAACCGTCGGTAATGACCAGCATTATCACAACCAATTTTACTATGACAACTTTCTTGTCAGTGGTAGTAGGTAAAACCTGTACTGTAATGTTATTACAGTACAGATTTTGGTATCGTTATGAGTTTAAATTGGGAACAGCTGTCAAAACTCAAGTGGGTCTCTACTCTAGTATCTATAGATATTAAAACAGTTATTGATACTAAACGTCAATTTATGATGTTTTTTAATTTACTTTTTTAACATTTTTTTTTCTCTTTTTTACTTTTTTTTTACCTTTTTTACTTAATTTCTCACTTTTTTCCACGTTTTTTACTTTTTTTTCACTTTTTTAATTTTTTTTTCTTTTTTTTTCACTTTTTTGTTTTTTCAAAGATAACTTACAGGTAACACTCGTAGCAATGCAGGTCATTTTCCTACGGCTTCTGAACCCATCTTAGAGTACTTATGATATGTGTTTAGATAAAGTAGTGTATGCAACTGTACATAATTAGGCCTTAAAACACTCGTGTGATCCTATTATGAAACTCGTTGACGCTCTTTTCATAAAACCACACTCGTATTTTAAGGCCTCTCATTATGTATCAGTAGCATAAACTTAGACGTAGATTTGTTTAAAATTTTCGAATATGGCCATAAGAGTGTTAATTAATTCGCAGGCAAGCGTTCGCCCGGTGTGTGCGTGGGGTGTGTGAGCAACCACACCCGCAGCACCAGCTACTCGGTGTCCTACTGCGTGCGGAAGAATGCCCCGCCCTCGAGCGCCGAGAAACTAACACATGGTACACTAACCCGGTCTACTGTTTATTTCTCAGAACATAAAAATAGGGAGAAGTGCCGTACTGTAGCTCTAGTATAAGTTTTGTCGACACAATACGTTTTCGAACGCGTTTGCGTTTAGTTACATTTTATATGGCAACTCGAACAGCGCCTCTGGTGGTAACTATTAGGAACTACGTGTTGCCATACAAATTGAAACTAAACGCAAACGCGTTCGAAAACGTATTATATCGATAAAACTTATACTAGAGCCTCTGCTTCATTTCAACCAAAACCGATGTCCCCAGTTTTCTCCCACCGCAGCGCCCACACACACATTGAACCGTGTAAAAACAAAGACTCGGGCGTTGCCGGTGAGTCTACGTCAACGTGCAAACAAGGGCTGTGATTGGCTTAAACGCACTACACAAGGGGGGCGAAAAGCGTAAAAATGATGTTTTATCGACATTGATATATACATTATTATGTTAAGATATTGATGAGTAATAAAATGATAAGTTTGGTATGTATTGGTATTCTAGCTACAAGTTTAAATAACACGAGTTACCATAAATCGCAAAGGTAAAAAAATATCGACGAATACCTACCTACAGACAGAGTAACATAAACGGCTTTTTGTAAGTTCGTGTTCACATACATTTAAAACTCTGGTCTCATCGATATTTTTGACCTGTACCAGGCCTATCCCACTCGCATTTTGGCGCGAAATAATGTATCCATTACTCATATTACGAGATTTAAGGCTAAGGCCGAGTATCTACCAGAGATGATGTATTTCCATACATTTGACACCTAGGTTTCAAGCGAGCGAGGTGTCAAATATATGTGACCAACACATCCTCGCATATTTATTTGTCGTTCATTCTGCGACTTAGTGAAAATCTTATTAGTAGGTACCTTAAAATTTTTGTACCTTTTAATCTTATTAGTATATTATTAGTTACCTTTAAGATAGGCACCCAACCAAAACAAGTAATAAAATAAAATAAAACAGTGAAAGTAGTCGAAATAAAATCACTAGTATATCGTACTTCTATTTTATCGATTACGCGTAAACTGTAACTACACTTTGCCACACCTCTAGTTCACGACGCCAAGCAGCGGCCGTACCACAAAAAAAATTCAAGCAGCGTCCATATCGATAGAGTTTAACACATTGCGCCGTGGTTTAGCGCTGTACAGGTTGCTTATTGTATTGAACGTTCAATGTACAACGCACAGAACAAAAATATGCTTTTTCGTTCGATATGTTAGTACGATCCCGAGAAATGATGCGGCGTTGCGTTTATTTGTTAAAATATTTGTTTTTACTGACTTATAAGTGAAAATACGAATACTTACATGTGGTACGTGACTCCACTATTCTTGTAGGTTTTAGTTTCACTCCTATTTTTACATGTAACCACGCTACAATTCGGCATTTTGAGTAAATGTGGGAGAACATTTCAATATCACGGCAAGTTGCGACTAACCTGCGGCGGGCAGTAACATGCCCATTTGGCCATGTCGCGGCGACACGCGCCACGCCCCCGTTTCATATCTATTTCTTTTTATGATCTGAGGTTTATTTACTTTCCGCTAAACATATCTCGCAACATATCATGTCCAAGTGGCGGAAAGTTATCAAAAATATTAGAACATTCTCGGTAATTTCAGGAGAAATTAAGAGTAATATGTTTGTTGCGTGGTGTTAAAATTGATAACGTCGTGTTGCTAAATGGAACCATCAAATGATTATAATAAAGTATAAATTACAAAATATAATTAAAATCATAAAAAGGTATTATAAAAAGCCAATCAGTACGAAGCGTTTCGGCTGCTGTTAGCGAGGTCCTTCTTTAACACGATTTTTTTGGGTATTAATGTTATTTAAATGTAGTTGCTTCCATACAAATATTTGTTCCTCTACAAAGACTGGTTCGAATGGCATCATAAAAAATGTAATGTCACAAGCCCATTGCAGGAATTTAAGACATTTTACATTTTAAGAAATACCAAGATCGTCCATCGGGAAAGTTTCGCAGTTTTGGAAACTTTCTGTCGGCACATTCGGGATAAGGGTGGTTGACCAGATTATATTTTTAATGCCTGTTTTGCTTTTGCGAACTAGCTATAGGTCCGTGGCGCCGTGGGCGTGGCAGATTTACTGTAGACTTCTTTGACAACGTCGACGTGAAACATTAATTATTAAATAAGGAGTGTCCGTCGATGTATTAATGCATTGTAGCCGACATTATTTTGTTTTCGAGTGACACTATAACTTTTATCTCCGATTGTATGAATGCAACGTTTATAGAGCCCCGGACGAGGCCGTGCGGGGAAGCAGCGAAGGGTATCTGCACCAACCTGTGTCGCTCCAGATCCGCACAGTCGCTGAAACTACTGGGTGACACTGCAACGCAGGTAAGTGATGGCAAACTAAAAAGTGTGCCTTTTAAAGGGAGTGTATACCTATACCTATTTCGTAACTTTTATTATAAATTTACAGGAAAAATCTCCCTTGTCCCATTTTAATAGTACATTACTTACCCAGGGCGGTTAAAAAAAGAATGTCTCAGATCGCAGGTATTTGACGCCGAGCCGAAGGCTAGGGCGATAAATATGCGCTCTGAGGCTTTCTTTATTACCGCCCGTGGTGAGTACAACATTTTACGTCTCTATCTGGCCAGGAAGTGGGGTTTTACGCACGCGTAGCGTGCGGTAATTCCTACTTTATGGCCAGGTATGACGTAAATAAATAAATAAGTAGGTCTTGAAACGCAAGTGGTCGACGATCTGTTGAATAGCGTGTAATGTTGCAGGACGACAAGCTAACGATCCTGGCGACACTGTTCTGGGTGGGCGCGTCCCTGCTGGAGTCGGACTACGAGCACGAGTTCCTGCTGGGCGTGCGGCTGCTGGCGCGGGTGATGGCGCGACTGCCGCTCGACCGACCCGACGCGCGCGACCGCCTCGACCGCACACAGGCGCACACCTCGCCCTCGCTGCACTCGCTCTTGCTCAAGGTGTGTGCTACACTACTACACATCACATACCATTACAGAGTGGTCTCGCTATCACAAACACACAATAGTACATTATGATACAAGTGAGGTATGTTGATCATTACATCAGAGGCGGAATTGTCACGCGAACCGCAGGTGAGCGTGATAATAGAGCCGAGGATGTAATTATCAAAGCTCACGCGTGTCATACGACGTTTTTCAACACATTTGCGAGGAAAAAATCCTTTTCATAAAATTAACATGTTACAGGCTCCTAAGTTGTTTCCTTTAGTTATTGATGACAACAGGTTTTTACTCACATATTTGTACATCTCCAAGAATGTACAGTGGTGTCAATTCTATTTATCACTTTTGTATTCTTTTGCAAAATAAATATTTATTTTGCAAAAGAAGTGCATCAGAATTTTAGTTAATATAGACCAAATGGTGTCATGCAAACCCTACTTCATCAAACATCAAATACTAACCGTTACTTCCATCTATATGTATATTAGAATCATGTAAATTTGTTAGGAAACAGATAAATTTATTTTCACCGAAAGACACAACTCAAATTAAAAGAAATGATCGTAACCATAACCAACTTAACCTGCCATTCTCGAAATTAAAACTAGTCTGCAGTAGCCCTCATTATATGACTATCAAAATTTATAATCACCTCCTAATGCTATAAAGAATCTGGAAAGTCCAAAACTGTTTAACAAACAATTGAGAATGTTTTTAACAAACAGATGTTTTTATAACTTGAAGGAATACTTTAATGATGCCTAAAAGTTAAAAATCTTGCTGTGTGTTTTTCTTTTTTCTTATCAGGCTTTTTAATGTATAAATTTACTATTAATAATTGTAATTAGTTAGCCCTCTGATATTGCTGTGCCCTTGCAGGGTGTCACATGTATACCTACTTATTAATACCATCCACGTCTGTAATGTGATATGCAATAAACATTTCTATTTCTATTCACTACGAGTCAACATTTTTAACAATAACCTAACACGCATCATCAATGTTTACAAATATTGGTGAAATTACCTATAATGAATGAAATGAAATGAAATTTTTTTTTATTTCGTGTAACCATGGACACATGTTGTTAGTAGAATTTACAAAACTAGGGGGTTAGTAGTTACAGCTAAACTTACATTTAAAACAAAACAACACTGACAGGGGAGTGTAGTCCCTCGCAGTGCGACATGTAGGGACAGTCAACCCTGTCCGCTATCATGCGCAGAATGCTGTTGGGACTTCGGCGCACCCTGCGCACCAGGGATGCTGCGCGCGTACGCATGCTCGTATAAAAACAGTCCACACGCGCCGCCGCGAACATCCCTGATGCGCTACAGAAACGAGGCAGTCCCATCAACACCCGGAACGCATTATTATACTGGACCCTAAGGGCCCCATATGCCCGTTGCGTATACTGCTCCCACAGATTGCAGGTATAGAGGGAGGTGCAAAACGCCCTAAACAGAGTTTCTTTCACCTCTTTAGAGCACCTTGCAAATCTGCGGGCGATCATATTCGCCCGGACCGACAGGGCCCTTCGTTCCCTTTCCATGTCCAGGTCGTCTTTGAGGTGGGTCGCGATCACATGGCCTAAGTACTTGAAATGGTCCACTCTATCCATAGGGGTACCATTGAGGCAAATGGTAGGAACTTCCACTGTTTTCTTGCGATCGCACTCAAATATCATGAACTGGCTCTTAGCAACATTATATTTAAGGCCATGATTTGTTGCATACGTTTCACAAATTTTCAGCAGCTTACGCAGCCCACACACCGACGCGCTCAGCAGCACCATGTCGTCCGCGTAACTTATGTTGTTAACACAAACTCCACCTACATGGCAGCCAACATGGGTTCTGCTGAGCGCCTCGATTAGCCCGTTTACATACAGGTTAAATAGCGTAGGTGAGGTCAGCCCTCCCTGTCTCACCCCACACTCCAACCTGTACTCATCAGACTGCGCGTTAGCCCATCTAACACTGTTGACCTGGTTTCCATACCAGTACTTAAATATGCGAATGGTTTCCTGCGGTAAACTGGTATTATCCAGCTTCTTCCATAGTAGGTCATAGGAAACCAGGTCAAAAGCCTTAGATAGATCGAGGAAACAGGCTACCACCGGGGTTTTACTTTTGGTATAATACCTGACAGTGTGCTTAAGACACAGAATCGCAGATTCTGTAGATAACTGTGGTCGGAAACCTAATTGGTTATCATGCAGTTTTACATGACTCTTTAACTGTGAATTAAGCACACTATCAAGTATTTTTGCCATGATTGTTGCTAACGAGATGGGTCTGTAGTTATTCCTATCTGCCAGGTCCCCCGTCCTGTTTTTGACGATAGGTACAACGATCGTTCGCATTAGGTTATCTGGCAGATAAGAATGCCTAATACACAGGGTATAAAACATGGCCAACACTCGCGATATGTGGGGACCTGCATGCTGGAGATGCTCGATAGAGAGACCGTCGTACCCGGGTGATTTACCTCTAGACATTGATTTAATAATTTGAGCAATGTCCTTGGCGGTAAGGCTGGCACCCACGCTCTCAATATCGGTCTCACTATTGAGCCTCCCCAACTTCATTGAGCCTAAAGCCGATTTGATAACAAAATTGTCTTTAAAGAGGTTGGCTATGATTTTTGGATCGCTAACGCCCTCTACGCTAGCCGGGTGGCCACCCACATGGCGCGCAACTATTTTTTTTCGTGACGTTCGCGCAGTGCGCCAGCAGCGAGGCTTAGATGAAATCTCTAAACAGCCAATACAAAATAAAATAAATAATTTCTTATTCAATATAATTTCATGTAAAATGTTATCAAAAGTAAATAGTTTTACTAAATGAAACGTTTCTATATCATATCCAACAAGAAATAATCAATTAATCCACAAGAAGGATTTAATTTGTTTAGTCGAGTAAGAATCCATTTGCCGAGAACCAGTATAACCCGGTCAATTTAAGAATGCGCCGAGTCCATACATACACCTTGCTGCAAGGTGCCAACGTGTCTTAATCGGGATATAAACATAACTACACGAATGTCGTAATGTTATTAAACACGGTTGTTTAATACCCAGGATTATGAGCCCAAAAGCGGCACAATAAGAGGCACGTTACGAGCAAATGTGTTGAAAAAACAATTAAATGTATTCCTGGCCTTGGAACTTTACTACACCGCCTTGTCTGCTAGTCAATTTTCAAAATTTTCTATTATGCACTGCTTATAATGAAGTTTTCATTCTATTACCCACCACATTATCTAAGATGATACATAACTGCCCATGTGTCGAGCTAGTGCAGAAGCTAGATTGTATATTTGCGGTGAGGGCGGTATATTAAATCCTAAGTGAAGCGAAATATTCCACAATAGAATCTTCAGCGTAACGAGGGATTCAAGTGTAATAAATTGAACAATAAGGAATGAGAAACATAGCATAACTAAAAAGAGAAGAAAAGTACAACTTTGATCCGTCATTTGAAGTCAACAATTTCTCTTTTCCGAATGTCATGTGTGAAAAGTAATGTGTTTAACAATGAATAATGTGTCCCCAGGGCTGCACGCACCCGAACACGTACGAGCCGGTGGTGGGCGTGCTGGCCGACATGATCCCGCTGCTGGAGCTGCCGGTCATCGACCCCACGCAGTCGCTGGCCTTCCCCATGACCGTGGTGGCGCTGCTGCCCTACATGCTGCTACACTACGAGGATGCCAACGAGCTCTGTGTGCGCGCCGCCTGCCATATAGCACAAGTAAGTAATTCTCTTAGTCAGTCATCAACATATCAGCCGAAAGACGTCCACTGCTGGACATAGGCCTCCTCCAAAGAGTGCCAAAGTGACCGGTCCTGCGCCACCCGCATCCAGCGGACTCTTGTTACCTTTACCAGGTCATCAGTCCACCTTGTGGGGGGCCTACCCACGCCGCGCCACACAGGAGGCGCTACATAGTATTCCTACACATTAATTGAACTGCTATTATGGTTACTACTAGGGCCATTATACGGAACGGATACGTAACAAAACCCCGCGTAATTGGAATGTTTGTTATTGTTGTGTTGTGTATCAGTTCACAGCGGAGAAGAGCAAGAAGCTGGAGAACCTGGGCACGGTGATGACTCTCTACTCGCGGCGCACCTTCAGCAAGGAGAGCTTCCAGTGGACCAAGTGCGTCGTCAAGTACCTGTGGGACACCTACTCGCATCTATCGCTGCAGATGCTCGCGTTCCTCGTCGAAGTGCTCGAGAAGGTACCACCTCACTCACTGGCATGACCACTCGAAACATAATTGGGATCCACGTTCCAGCTGTATAATGGGATTCCGTGGATCCACGTTCATTTATACCAAAGGTTAATAGATCACACATCAGCAGCCAGACTCTACGCCAGACAAATTTAATTAATCAAGTACGGTTTATCTTCGTTCTTACAAGCTTTTATTTACTTTCACCTGTCTCGTTGTCTGTAATCAAATCTTGCAAGTTAAATTTGACCTACTTCCCGAATTCCGATTGAGCTGAAATTTTGCATGCATATATTATGTATATCGCATGACAATGCAATATTATGATGACATGGAGCTGATCTGATGCTGGAGCTGGGTGGCCGTAGGAACTCTGCAATAAAACGACACAACCCCATCGAGTTAGGGCTCGTTAGAATCGTCTCAATTGATTGATTAATTGTGGGGTTGGTATGCAGAAAAGTACAGTAGGCAATAAAAGCTTATACCAAAAATGAAATTTTTGACAGAAACTTATTTTGCAGATTACATCTGCTTACATTAATTAAGCATTAATTTACGATTAAAAACGTGCATAGTAACTGTGTTCAAGTTTTGTTAAAACACTATAAGTTAGCTTCCTTATTTCTACCCGACTGCCTTAGAAGATGTTTTCGAGCGTTTGTATGCGAACAAGAATAATTATATTTTACGGGTTACAGTCCAAACGGCTTGATGGATAAATGAGGTTTCGCTCGATTCCTCTTAATCGTGGGAGTGACATAGGCCAACATATTTGTAGAAATGCAGCTGGCTTTCTTGAACAATCTTTTAACACATTCAGTGTCGAGAATCGCTACGCGCTACGCTCGTAGTCGATCCCGTGGTTTTCCTCGTATGTAGCGGAAAGCGCCTACGGCGTAGGCACCCGATAGTGGTGTCCCCGGCACTGAATGTGTTAATTTGACTAGTTATGTTATAATATTAGTTCCTTTACTGGTGAGTGTTCCCCCCGCTTGTATTGCACGTGGTTAAGGTGTTATGATTGCGCGCAGGGTTCAGCGAGCCTGCAGCTGCCGATCCTGGCGGTGCTGCACTGTATGCTGTACTACGTGGAGCTGAACGCGCCCGCCGCGCAGCCCGTCAACGCGGACCTGCTGCGCGTCGTCGCCAAGTTCATCGACGTCAGTATACACGCACACACACACTCTGTTATAACTGACAACTTGGAAAAGTTTAAAAACCCCCGACATTTTCATTTCAAAGTCCAATATCTGAAAAGCGGCTCAACCGATTTTGTTGAAACGTAGCTAAGAACCATCTCGATCACGTCCACCACAGCTACGATACCACAGACAGACACACAGACACACATAAACACAGACACTTCAAACTTATAACACCCTTATTATTCCGTCGGGGATTAAAAAACAGAGATCGAGCTGTTAGAGCAGAACACACGGGGACTTCTTGTCCTCAAGCGGCGCAAAAAGTTGTGGCGCTTTAAAAAGTCGTCGTATGTTACACGACGCGCTCTTAACAAACATTATAAGTGAAGTCCGGTCTAAAACTGCAAGTCCATCGTCCACTGCGCAACCATCACAATTGTATAAAGTGGATAATGAAATAGATAAAAAATGTAAACAAATGTTAAAACAATAAAATCAATCCCAAGAAGTGGAAACTAAAAATTCGTTTTTGTACTCGACGATTAAAATATGTGTATTAAGATTTCATAGAGAATACTGCAACGTCACTCTTTTTATAGTTGTAGTCCATGTTACTGTCGAAACAATCGAAATAACTACTTTTCGATACGCTCCAGACAACTAAAATAAATTCGACCAATCACGTGGCTGCTTTACTGAACTGTAATGAATTGGACCAATAGAATCGCTTTGATGTCGTACGCTCGTTGATGTCTTTTATGATATCAACAAGCGTACGAGCGATGAGCTGCACTTCGTTTCAACAGTATCGAGTTTGTTTAATTAGTTCAGTTGACTCGTAGAAAATTAATTTTAATGAACTCGTACAAAAAGTATTGTTCACAATAGTGTTATAATCAAGCTTTTTAATCTCGTACCTTACTTAGGCCACTCAGCAAGCTTCGTGGCCTAAACACGGTACTCGACTAAAAAGCTCTCTATTATAACACGATTGTGAAAAATACTATAAATACGCGAGATAAAAAATAATGCGACTAATTTATACGTAAAACAATGCCTGGAAAATATTCGTAAATATTTAAATAAGCAAAATGAAAACGTAATTATTTTATATTCATAAATATGTGCAGTTTATATTTACGCCACTGGCAATGGCTAGGAATTGTAAACCTTTGGTTTCTAATTTAATTAATATATGGATATTCCTATTCCTTATTCTTAATTTTTTAGTAAAACCGAAAAATTAATTCAAGTTCCATTTATACTGAATCGACTTGTCTGATCGTGCGTAGACCGCTTTAATATCTTTGCCCCGAGCTGAGGCGGCCATTTTCTGAAATCTGAATCGCATTCGTTTTCAGACGAATATTTTCCTTTCCGCTTATGCACTCTGTTGTTGAATTTTTGTTTGTTGTTACGTTTTATTATATTGTTAAGTTTGTGTTTGTGTGGACTCATACGACCGAAAACACCATGGAGCCTCAGCCAGGCCCTTCGACCAAGAAGGATCTATCGCTGCAAAACAAAGACATCGCAGTCATTTGAGTCCGAATGAAAAACTCATGGTCATAAATGCATACAAGTATTTACTTCGATCGCTTGGTGTGGTTCTAGTGGCTGCAGGCAATAGGCTTTTATCGTACCCGGACTATCGTCACCTACCTATTCATACCAACCTACGACATTAAAGTGATCAAAGTAAAATATAAGATTGTTTTAAAAGTAGTGACGATATATTCATTAGTTAAAACCAAAACCTGGTTGATTTCCCCTGAGTCGTCACTTTGACGTTGACAGTTCTTTGTTTACATTTTTTATCTTTAATTTCATTATCCACTTTACATCAACATAACGTTACAAGACATAATTTGCCAATTTTCGTAAAATTTGAAATGTTATAGGACGGGAATAACTACAAAGAAGCTATGAAAATCCTGAAACTAGTTGTTACCAGATGTTCGACGTTAGTAGTGCCTCCATTTTGGGACAGTCATGCATCTTCCATCCTCGATACGGAGCTGCATGGGAAAAAGGTAATATTATATTCCATGCACAATATATAAATTATTTACTGAAAAGAAGTTCTTTAAAAATACGCATTCTTGCAGGAACTCCCCGGTAGAACAATGGATTTTACATTCGATCTTAGTCAGACGCCGGTAATCGGGCGCAAGTATTTGCCTAAAGCTGGCAGCCAGCCGGCCACCGGGCCCAGCTCGCTGTCCAACGCTTCCACCACCACCCCTGACAAAGGTAAACGGCTACACATTCTACTTCTCAGTTTCAGTCTTTCTATTACTTCATTTCATTCGCCAGGACAGAAAGTCATATTAATTATATTAAAAGGCAGGTCTTATTTCTTAGCTGATGGTTCCGCAATGGGACGGTATGTCCAGAGGCATTCAAAATTAAATCTACACTACAGCACAGCCCGGACGCTACGTTCAATGTGTATGAGATGAATAATCACGTGTCTAAAGCGATGATGTCTATTGTCCATGCACGCTCGACTTCGCACTGTGACGTCTGCACGCTACCACCGTGTTCTACAGTACAGCTACTCTGTGCAAGTTTGAAAGCACGGGTGAAGGCCGAAACGCACTGACAGAGGTGGTGGAGCGGCGCGGAGGCGGTCCCGGTTGTAATGTTCGAGCTCATATGAAATAATCCGTTCTGTGCGGATTCTTTCATATTAGCTTTTTTTCCGGCCGGTATTCTGTGCGGTCCCTTTCGTATTAGTTCGAACATTACAACCGGTACCGCCTCCGCACCGCTCCGCCACCGCTCTCAGTGCGTTTCGGCCTTGATGTGTGATAAATCCTATGACACGCCTGTGTACGTTATATACGCGTGCGTTTTTCTTTACGATAAAACGAATAGGATCACCGCACACACGGCATTGCGTCGCGGGTTACGTCGAGTAGGTTAAAATTCAATACAACTGATACTTTTTCACGTCCGATCCATTACTTGCCTACCATAAGTACGAAAACGGACACGTACGTATACACTCGTAAACATCGCGATATGTTTGTTTTTTCGCGTGTATCGACGCGAGCTCTAGGAAGCGCTAGCGCTACGCCTCGCTCTCCATGAACAGCCTACACAGAGAGTGAGTGCTGGTCTTGTAATGGTGTTGCTGCGCAGGCTCGTCGACGTCGGCGTCGGGCTCGGCGTCGACGGTGGTGGGCCCGGAGCCGGCGGGCACCAGCGGCGCCACGCAGCCCGCCAGCGTGGCCTCGCCGCGCCGCTCGCTCTCGCTCTCCCCGGCCGACGCGCTCGCCTCCGGCTGGAAGAGGCCTTGGATGTCGCAGGTTACTTATTTTACAAGCTTTTATTTCGTTTCACCTGGCCCGTTGTCTGTCTGTAAGCAAATCTTGCAAGTTAAAATTGACCCACTTCTCGGTTTCCGATTGAGCTGAAATTTTGCATGCATATGTATAAATGTAATATTACGACTGAATGATTAATGAGGCTGGCTTAAGGCACTCTAAGCTCTTCATAGAAGGAGTGGACTCGAGCTGGACCAGAAAACTCTGGAAATCCAGTAGGGAGCAACTCAGAATTATATCTGGGGTGTTCACTAGTCACTTCGGGGTCAAGGATCTCCTGGCCAAGATGGGACTATCTGATAGTTTAGACTGTAGAATGTGTGGCGAGGAGGATGAGACTATGGAACACTTATTGTGTGAATGTCATGCCCTTGCCAGACAAAGAATGAACTACTTTGGTAACGGTTACCCGCAACCAAAGGAATTCAAGGTGCTCCCGGCGAACTGCATCATCCGCTTTGTGGAAATGATGGAGCAAGCCTGGGAGCAGGTATAAAGGAGAGAGCAAATGCACAAAAGATCCCACTGGGTCGAAGTGCATCGGAAAGGGCCCTCACCTAGATAAGATAAGATAAGATAATATTACGACTACATGGAGCTGATCTGATGCTGAAAATAATACTTAGCAGTATACAAGATTTTCTTACCTACACCCTGCACCTTTATAATTAAAGTTGAATTGTACCTACATAATGCCACACACGACAATAATTTATAGCGTATGTACGCTTCACGAAGAATAAACTATAACATAACTGCTACTCCTCAGCCTCGTGTGTGTGTGTGTGTGTGTGTGTGTGTGTGTGTGTGTGTGTGTGTGTGTGTAACGATGATCACCCTTCGATTGTCCACAGAGTCGAGTCCGGGAGTGTCTTGTAAACCTTCTGACGACCTGCGGCCAGAGAGTGGGCCTACCCAAAAGTCCTTCTGTAAGTATCGATAAGTTGGAAACACTGTAAAGTAATTTATCTGTAACCGAAGTGACCCGTCGTAAAAATATTAAATGTAATGTGCTCGACGAAGTGACGAACTCTAAAAAGAACAATAATGACGATAATTTTTATCCATCGCTGCATATAGGACGATTTACTTACCACTTTATGTTCTAAGGTAACTCGCAAACATACTGTAACAACAACTGTACTGTGGCAACTGCTTTCACGCATACACCTACACCGCTATTCTGGGTGCTCGAACAAATACTACGTATATTACAACGTAGGCAACAAAACCCAATGTATACCTCATACTTTACTAGGTCATTGTTGTAATTGGTTCATTTGCTGAATGCTTTTTATTATCATTTTTTCAACATTTTACGCAATCACTAATTCCCTACCGCCGCTTAATGTTAATTTCCCACGAAACCTTGGTTAAATTATCCGTTGTCAATTATTGCTCTTTAAATATCACGGAATATTTTATAAAATCAGGCAAACTAATGTTATCAGTAATCAATTTGAATAATGTTGGAATGTAGTCGACACATTTATTTTTCACCAGCACTAGAAGCTCGGTACTGTTTATCGACGTAAGGCCGTATTTGTAAGCGCTTATCTGATGATGCGTTCTGGCTTTCAATTTTGCGGCCGGCCATTATATTAAGACTGAGCGCTTCGATACTATTTATCTCGGTCATCCAAAACGCACGCTGCTGATGCGGACACTGAACACGCATTCTTTCTACAGCAATATCAGCGTGGACCCACCGTCAGGATAGCACTAAATAGGCTGTTTTAAAACTGGTCGTCCTTTTCGCACTGACAAATTAGCTACAATGGGAAAGGGACAAATGTTTTATTTCGACGATAAACGGTGACGTGCTAGCCCTGTTGGCATTATAGAGGCGTGTTAGGAATTTAGGAGATAGTGTCCTGATCAGATGAGGCAATTTTCCCAGATATTTAGTAACAATCCCGCAAGCTATTGGCCCAGGATCCCTGTGAACAAAACCAGCTATTTGTAAGGGATACTGGTGTGCATAGTCCTGTTCCCTCTTGCAGACTTAGCTCTATACTAGTGTCATCTGACCAGAGCATTATAACCGTGGCTTAACATTGACGCTGCAAGAATCTTGGAACCACTAAAACGATTCTCAGGTGTTACTTCGTGAGCCCAACATGAGAAGCGCAGCTTGTAGCGTCAACAACGGCCAAGCACCAAACTTCACCAAGCACTTACTAGCGTGATCAGATCATGAACGAATGGCGTTACATATTTCTCTGACGTTTATTTCAAGGATTACATATATATGATTCAACTTGGGTATACCTGTAACTGTGTTATTCTCAATCCATGAGTAACAATCAATTTATTCGTAGGGAAATTATCATTTAAATTATGACAATAGTAAAAAACTAGTCAATCTGTTTACTAGTTTATCACTACTGCCTAAGGACCCTTATTAATACCAAAATCAATTATCAAGAATAATCTAAAATAATCAGTCCCGTCGCACAAAACATGTGGCCTATAGCTTACTAGCTTGTGAGGCTGTTATTGGCCGCTGAAATATAAATGAAAAAAAAACTTACCATATTATGTATACTAATTACTAGATATATTATTCATAGATACAAAGTGCATTCAATATTCTTCACGCAAGGAATAAAGACAAATTTAAAGTTAGGAATCTATAACGTTACGGCTTGAACCATAATTATCTACATTTACGAAGGCGCTAGATAACCAATCAATGTATTTATATTGCGATAGGCTCTGGTCTACTATGATCTTTCGTCGGAGGACTACGCTACTTAAAAGAATGGTAATAATATAATGTGTGTGTGTTCTCAGGTGATATTCAGCCAAAGCTCGGAGCTACTCGAGCGCGAGTCGTCGATGGCGTCCTCGCTGGAGGAGGTGTCGGGCACGCCGGGCAACGAGCCGTCCGGCGGCGCGCCGCCCACCGACCACTTCGGCGTCTTCAAGGACTTCGACTTCCTTGAATACGAAAGCGAGAGTATTGAGGTCACCATTTTAATTATCACTTACTAAGTAGTGTATTACTTCCTTCTGCCTGCTACGAAAAAAAGTACAGTTAAAGCGAAAAACGCTCTCACATTAGCCAAGGTAAATATGTTTATTACTGATGTTCATACTCGTCTGCAAGCCACATAACAATCTATATTCGCTGCCAAGTGTGTTTTCAAAGGTTCAATGACTTGAAAAAAAATGATTGGCGTTGGCACTAGTTTTACGGCAGCAACCGCTATCTGACCTTCCAACCCAGGAAGGGAAAACTAAACCTTATTGGGATTAGACTGTTTTTCTTCACCGAACAGCCACTGTTAAATCATGCTCCTAGCGTTATTCCCAGTTGTGCCCTAAAGGTGCCCGGGGTCCGCTTTGACACCTAATCCCAAGATTTGGCATAGGTACTAGTTTTACGAAAGCGACTGCGATCTGACCTTCCAACTTAGAGGGAAAACTAGACCTTATTGGGATTAGACCGGTTTCCTCACCATGTTTTCCTTCACCGAAAAGCTAACGGTTAATATTCCGTAGTACATAAGCGTATATAAGCGTCGGCCAGGACGCGCGCACAGGACTCTTCTCCCCTACACCAAGCATTGATGCTACTGAATAACATTTTAACCAGTGACACCCATCTCGCCGTCTTTTTCACACCAGAGAATCGTTTTCTGGCCGCATCTAGTCACTATCTAGAATCGATTGTCACACCTAGCTCTATCTAATTATTAATACCCAATTACCCATGTGCACGTACCTATTGACTATTGATTGTTAAATATTATTTATTATTGTATTTTGAACCCATTTAATTACTTCAATTTTATTATAAGTTAGTACGTAAGGTTTATCAATCAGTGCTAGTTATTACATTAAATACAAAAAATAATAATAAAAAAAAGAAAATAAGTTCCGAAAAACTCATTGGTACGAGCCGGGATTCGAACCACTGTTAAATATCACATGATATTCCATGTTACACAAGTTTCTTGAAAAAACTTAGCGAACGCTCCTACTACCTCCAGATTGAAAGGTGACTTGTCATGTACTGTGAGTCTGTGACTAATGTGGCAGTGGTATGAAGTGGTATAATGAAGGATGAGCAGTATATTAAAGTGTGGTGTGTCGTGTACAGGGCGAGAGCTCGGACAACTTCAACTGGGGCGTGCGGCGGCGGCTGCTGAGCGAGGAGCGCGACGAGGGCGCGGCGGCCGAGCGCAGCCCGCCGCAGCCGCCGCGGGCCGCCTCGCAGACCAGCGCGCAGACTCCCAAACTGGTAACACTTACCTCTAGTATAACCAACATCATTTTTATAACCGACTTCGAAAAAGGAGGAGGTTCTCAATAGGGGTGTAGACACTAAATATAATAATCAATAATGTTGCATTTTCTCGAAAAAGTATTAAAAATGTAGTCAAATGGAGAAAAAACAACGCAAGAGGTTAATCACATAGTTATAAGTGTCCAAAGTTTTAAGAGGAGGTATGTTCTGTCCCTTTTCCGCAAAACGCACCTTCATATGAAACGATTGTCATTTACTATGACGCTAGAGGATCGTGATGTCACGATCCCCTAGCGTGTTTTCTCTCTAGCATGCAGCATTAAAATGGATGTAGCTTCGTAATTTTTTGAGCTATTTGAATGGGATTTTTTAATAAATTTTGAGTCTACACCCCTATTCGTCTGTATGTTTTTTTTATGTGTGTTTGTTACGCGATAACTCGGTAATTTATGAACCGATTTAAAAAAAAAAATCTTTGTTCGGAAACATATACTTCCAGATTGGTCCCGTTGTCACCAAACTCCAGTTATAATGATGGGATCCTGGAGAAATCGAGGGAACTCTTCAAATTTTATAGGCAAACTTGAAGCAATTTGGCTACTGATTTGAAGTCGGTTAAAACTTTGTTTTGAAAAGTAAATCTTCTTATAAATTCCTGTATCGCGGTTTCGCGTTCGGGCATGCGATGGGTTAATCTCAACTCTACCAATAAACATGCCAAATAGTTTTATCTAGTAATCAGAAATGTCATAATACCTTAACATGTAAGCAAGATACGAGTATAGCATTATTTATAGCTTTTATTTTTTATTTCTGAAGACCGGTTGTTATTAGGTCAGTATTTTGTCTGATTTGTCTTTTGTTAGTTTGATGGCATTACTGCAATTTATATCGTAAAACAATCATCGTCGTTATCGGCTATTATATTACTGTCGCGTTCTTTAAATTGTAACCCATTTCAAAACAATATTCTTTGAATTCCAAATACAATGTGACAGGATTGTTAACTTTAATTTGGGACCCGTTTAAACGAGTCCCAAATGAAAATATTATGTTAGGAAAGTTATTAGATAAACGGTCTGTTGTGTGAATTGTCAGAGCGGGCACGAGGACTCATCGGACGAGGAGGGCGGATGGGAGGAGGGCGCGGGGCGCGGCGGCGACGGCGACGCGGGGGGCGGCGAGCTGGCGCTGCGCCCGCGCGCGCACTCCTTCTCCAGCGCCTCCAGCGGCGAGCCTGACGGTCAGTCAACCACCACTTGGCCTCCACTTCGGCGACGGCGGTAGCGTTACCGCTGCTGCCGCTAAAAGTCGTGACTTAACCCGACATCCCTCATCTCAAACTTTATGAAAACTTGTACTTGGGTGAATCAAGTTTTTACTGTCACTACTACTACTAGTCGCTTGGGCAGAAAGACTGCGAATAGAGAACAGTTCCGGACTGTGGTAGCCGACATCCGTAGAGGATATGGCACCTAAAGAAGATGAGTTGCCATAGTTACTTTTCCTGGGTCACTTTTGAAAACTGTTTTAGAGGTGCAACAGATACCTAATATATATTGGCTTTGTATTCGGCCGGACATCGGGTAGTATTTTAACACAGATAAGGTGAGAACAAAAGTAGGTTAAAGAAGAGTGAATGAATAACAGAATACAAAGTAATCAATTATAAGGGTTAGTCTTAAAACTTGCTCATGTTTTTATCAAAGCCTGCCTTCAGTGAGTACCTAACAAGTACTGCAGAGAGTCGTACACGCGCGAGGTCAAATTTGCTTCAATATATCACTTCTGTCTGGCTGCCCCGCCGGATATTCGGTATCCGGTATCCGGCCAAACCACTATTCGTATTCGTTGCATCTCTAGTAAATATATAGCCGTCAAAAACTAAAACACTTGTAATAACTTTCTTGTCAAAAATTTCATTTTTGGTACAAGTTTTTATTGCCGACTGTACTTTTCTGCATACCATCATCAACTACTCGTTGAGACGATGCTAACGAGCCCAAACTCGATGGGGTTGTGTCGTTTTATTGCGGAGTTCCTATGGCCACCTTCCAGCTCCAGCATCAAATCAACTCCATGTCATCCTAATATTGAATTGTCATGTTATAGACTTATGCATGCAAAATTTCAGCTCAATCGGACGGGAAGTGACTGAAAAATGGATTGCAAATGTTGACGAACAATTTACATATTTACATAGATACGAACAGTGCAAGTTAATATAAAGCTTGTAATAAAAAGGGTCAACCGGGATCGGTCTGTGTTCATGCTAGTTTGTATTGTATTGTAGATCAACACACAGGTGACCGGGGCGACGTAACACCGGTGCCGGGCACGAGCGCGGGCAGCGGCGGCGGCGCGGTGCGCGACGCGTGGCGCGCCTCCGTGGCCGCGCTGCTGCGGCACGCGCAGCACATGCAGCCGCTGGTGCTAGTGCACCGTCTGCACACCGTGCTCAAGGTCTGTCAACACTCGTCTTATACCGGGATACCATACTGACAAACACCCGTTCGGGCTGATAAGTGATAACGTACAGTCAAGGTCACCAATATGTATACACCACAAAGTTACAGAAATATGTATACAGACCTTATTACTACGGAAGTAAGGTTGTTGCATACATATTTTTGCAACTTTGGGTATACTTAGTCGGTCCTTAAGTTCTGTCACAAATGTTTTGCCGCATAGTAAATAATACCAAGAATGTTTTTATTTAATGCTATATATGGTTTGACAGCTCATGAAATACTGATAAATTAGAACGATTATTGGATTTAAATGCTTAAAGCCATATTACACAAATGCTAGTTTCTTAAGAGATTTCGCACTTTTTTAGCCAATCAAAAACACGGACGGGATCACTGTATCTTTTTTCCATGATTCTTATAAACTTACGTGAGATTTTAGTCAGAACCCCTCCCTGAACCCTCCCTCCTCCATTTTGATGCATAAGATAAGTAAATCTGGGTACAACTATTTTTTATATTCACATTTTACGTAGTGTACTTGTTGCCCACAAGCTCAAATTTACGCGTTTTTCTGAAAACGTAAAAAGTACGTAAATTTCTCGATGGGAGCAGTTGGAATTGAATGCTAATAGAAAATCAAATGCTTATTGCTAAGCATGTTCTAAAATCGAGGTTTCAGAATAAATAAAAAAAAACCTTGTTGGTCATCTGGAACACTGTTTTTTTATTAAATTTGTGTAAGTGGTATTTCTGTTAGATGCGGCGTGTTTTGGGTTCACGGTTGTATCAAGTTACAAGGATTTTTTGTCATATTGCGATAATTGTTCAAAATGTATTGTATTGGAATTTGATTCGTATAAAATAAGCTTTTTAATCATGTATAATACGAATAAGAAATAGTTTATTGTTGAGTTTTATCTATCAAAAACCTTGTGACAGAACTTAAGGACCGACTAGGTATACATATTGGTGACCTTGACTGTACAGCCCAATAATTCGCGTCCAAAAAAGTGAACGTACGGTTTATTATGTTCCCATGTCCCACCACCTCTATCGAAGGATCCACCTCTACTTGACAGAAAACTGAAACCATAATATTTATTTATTTTTGATTTATTATCCACACTTATAACTATTTTTACAGGCATCAAACCTGAGATAATAGTGTAACTATTTAATATTATATTATATCATATATTGTGCATAACATGCCACTACTTGTTCTGTTGGTACCTATGTGGTGTTGCGTGGTAAGTTAGGTCGCCAGAGCTCCCGAAGATGTGTTGTGTTGAGAGTGAGGGGCCCGCGCTAATCACTAGCTCCCGCAACGCGTTTGATTCTTCTGGAACCGTTTGCCAGGATTTTTTTTTTTAATACAACGACGGTGGCAAACAAACTTACGGCCTGCCTGATGTTAAGTTGGTACCTTCGCCTATGGACACTTGCGACTCCAGAAGAATCACAACCGCGTTGCCGACCCTTTATTCACTTGAGGATTCGCTGTTTGGCAGATAGAGACAAGCAGGTCCCTCACTCCCAACACAGCGCACCCTAGGGAGCTCTGGCGACCTTACTCACCACCAGGAACACAACACCACATACTTCATAGCATGCAATAATATAGCAACACTACAAAGCAGTGGTGCTATTATGGCTGCGGTCTTCTGTAAGGTGGAGGTACTTCCCCAGTTGGGCTGCTCCACATTCGAGCGAGATGACATTCCGCGGTGCCCTACCTCCCTATGTGATTTTTGGTTGCGTTGGATAGAATATAATTTCGCATAGAGTATACATACTTGCATGTTATATGGTTGTGCAGGAGGTGACGATGAAGACAGTGTCCCTGTGCGGCGAGTGCGGCGGCGCGCTCGGCGCGTGGGGCGGCGGCGAGCTCGGCGCGGTGCTGGAGCGGCTCGCCGGCGAGGAGCCGCCGCTGCTGTGGGCCGCGCCCGCCGCCGCCGACTGCCCGCGCGTGCGCGACGCCGTCCGCTTCGCCGTGCTCGAGATCAACGAGCATCTGGAGACCTACTTCGATAGGAGAGAGCATGCGCTAGAGGTACCACTAGATGCGCCTTTAAGAGGGCGTTCATGTGCACACTAGCGCCACAAATCAATTGTTGTGATCATTTCAATTTAACGATAGGTATTTCAAAAAGGAGGCCGCTCTGTATTTCGTATTTAAGTACAGTCGCCATCACATACATCGGAACAAACAAGCAACTCACAAACATCTGAACACAACTCTATTTTTGAGGCGTTAGGGTGCATATTCAGATATTTTTGAACACCCTGTAGTGTACAGATGTATGTGATGACGACTGTACCTTGTGAATACATCATAGTAGTATTACGTTGCTGGATTCATCCAAAGTTAAAACGGCCGTTTTTCTTTTGAGTTCATAGATCGACGAAATATATTTTACGTTGTAATTTGAACTTTCTGAGAGGATCAAATGATTGTATCGGACTAACTAAAATTAGGGTACATAAAAAGACAAAATGATAGGAGAATCAAAGACGGACATCGCTGGCGGCTGCCGAAACGCTCATACTGATTGACATTAAACCCAGTGGCGCTAGTGTGCACATGAACGCCCTCTTAAACTCTTAAAACACTCATCTCGCGATCTCCAGGAAACTTTGCTTTGTTGAATTGTTTTTTACAGTTTATACTATCTAATTTTAGAGGGATAAGGCTTTAGTTTTATTATTTTATGATATCATGTGGTGTGTGCCTTGTGAGTGCGGTCGCATCCTTCATTTGTCTCTAGCTGTCAATACAAAAAATACTCAAATTAATAAAGGGTCGGCAGCTTGTGTGTATTCTGGTGTCACAAGCGTTCATAGGTGACTGTGTCTGCCTATTGTCACCTGACGAATCACCGGACGGTTCATTGGAAGACCAGCGCTGTCGAGTAGGCCAACACCACTGAGATGGAACCGTTTCATGGCATTTACTTATATCTATTGATTTTAAATACTGATCTCTATCCATGTTCATGTTGTTGTCACGAATAAATGCGTATTGTACAGATGTAGTGAATAATCATTTCCCATCGTATTTTCTCGGAAATGTTAATAATGTACTGTGTATGTGTGTGTGTGTGTGTGTGTGTGTGCGTGTGTGTGTGTGTGTGTGTGTGTATGTGTAATGTTTGCTATCGTATTTGTCATGCTACATCAGTCTACCTCGGTACTTTTTGTACCGTGACCGACTGAAATGGCAAGACACGTTCGTACGTTTCCGTGAAAAAACGATGGGAAACTATTATGCACTACATGTGTACTCTAATTTAGAAAAAACGACAGGAAACCATTATGCACTACATCTGTACTCTAATTTAGAAAAAACGATTGGAAACCATTATGCACTACATCTGTACCCTAATTTAGAAAAAACGATGGTAAACCATTATGCACTACATCTGTACTCTAATTTAGAAAAAACGACGGGAAACCATTATGCACTACATCGGTACTCTAATTTAGAAAAAACGATTGGAAACCATTATGCACTACATCTGTACCCTAATTTAGAAAAAACGATGGTAAACCATTATGCACTACATCTGTACTCTAATTTAGAAAAAACGATGGGAAACCATTATGCACTACATCTGTACTCTAATTTAGAAAAAACGATGGTAAACCATTATGCACTACATCTGTACTCTAATTTAGAAAAAACGATGGTTAACCATTATGCACTACATCTGTACTCTAATTTAGAAAAAACGATGGTAAACCATTATGCACTACATCTGTACTCTAATTTAGAAAAAACGATGGGAAACCATTATGCACTACATCTGTACTCTAATTTAGACGGGTACGCTAGTTTGCCACCGTCGTAATAAGAGAAATGGCGATTTTAAAGTTAGATAGATAATAGTAGATTATACACCAAGGGGATAAAGCACTGTTTTATGTCACGGGAGCGAATTGAATCCCGAACGTAACGAAGGACTCATAATTCAACTCCTGAGCGTAGCGAGGGAGGTATAAGTTAATTCCTGAGCGAAGCGAGGGAATTAAGACTGAGTCCTGAGTGCAGTGAGGGGTTCAACCGCCCAAGACTAAAACAGTCTTATCCCCGAGGTGTATACTCTACTTTTCACACCTTATGCGAGACAAAAAAACAGGCTCAGTAGATAAATAATGTTTATTTAGCAAATTAAAAGTACATAGTAACATTAGACACATAGTAGCTTTCCATTTGTCAAAATCGTTGTAGGCTTTTATGTTTTTTGTTTTTTTTAATTTATTGACCAATATAATCTGAGTAGTACATTTTGGTATACATTTTTTCACCAGCGGAAACCTCTAGGGTTTATATGCTGATGAATAGTTCGCTATGGTACATTAATTTACTTGAATACATCACCGTTATAGGCTCATAATTATTACAATACACTCGTATTGGGTTCAGATAACGTCAGATACCTTTTGATACTAGGTATCGATTGTAAGGTATTTTTCCTTTGACTTCTCTGGCAGCAGATTGTTGACAATGCCTATGGCATCTAATTTGATAAACTCAGGAGTCAAAACACTTTCATCACTCGACATTTTCAATATTATTTTTGAAATTAAATCTTCTATAGGCACCTACAAGAACTCGATTTGTTCGTCACGCGTGAACAAATGAAGGCGCGCGGCGTTCCAAATTCGAAAGCACAAGCCGTGGTCCTAGATTCGAAATTCGAATTTCGAGCACCGCGCTCCTCCGGACCGGGGTTCACACGGAGGCAAACTTCATTTATTTTGTCAAATCAAGTAGGCCATGGCCTAGGACAAATTGTGTTTAGCAAAATTAAACTTTATGCATATAGTAATAAGAATTATGAAAAGTGAAATCATATTATTAACCAGCGGGTTACAATGAAATTCAGTACAACATTATAACCCGGCTAATACCAAGGGATTTAATGTCTTGCTTTCGGTAGGGTTTACATGACCTATAATTCGGCATTGTCGAGCATGTGGTTTGAAAAGTTTGTTTTGGTTGGCAGGCTATGGAGGTGTGGCGCGGCGTGGCGCACGAGGAGGTGGTCCGCTGCCTGTACAAGCTGATCTTCCAGCTTCTGCTGCTGCTCGAGACCAACAACAAGATGGTCGTCGCCGTCTACCACGCCGCGCTCGACAACCGGGTACGCTTCTTTTATAACTACATCACTTTTAGCCTCCTTTACTTATTATTACTTTGAGTGGGGACTATGTCCCAGCTCGTCATTTTGGGCCAAGGGAGGAAAGAAAGAATAGAAACGAGATACCTAGTGTCTCTATCTCGTACACCCATTATACTAGAACTACTATAAACACTGTCCGATTTTTTATAAAATTTTTGTTGGATTTTGAATCTCCTAGCCTGGGTGGTAGTCGCTTTTTGGACGATTTAATTTGATACAACTCTACTCTACCATGCAACTTAAATATTTTTTTCTACTCCTGTACCGTTATCTGTCATTTATATAGGCTGTAGCTCAAATAAAATGACACCACTAATAAGTCGTTGGAAAACTCTATGCTCTATGGCCCAAAAACGAACTGTTTAGCGTACTTTTTTGGTTCATACAGTTTTCATAAAAGCACTGTTTATCTTTTTTCTAAATCGGCCGCTATATTACAGTGGTGCCAACTTCATAAACAAATATTTCGAAATAAAAGTATTTATTTACGATTTAACATTTGTATATTATAAATTATTTACTACAATAATAATAAATCATCATCTATTGTGTGTTAAATTACATGTTTTATAATTTTTTGGTATTATTTATAAAAATAAACAGTTTGAATTCGGTCCGGGTCCGGATTCGGTTTGGTTCGGATGGCAGAAAACAAATTTAAAAAAAAAAAACAAACCATAAGCAAGAGCTGTCACATTTCCGATTTTCTACCAAAATACAGTTCAAAATGAAAAGACGAAAGATGATAAACTATTAGACCTAAACTATTAAGATTTTATTCGTGTTTGTGAAGACAAAAGTGTACGTTCCTTTTAAAATGGTCGATGAAATTAATAACTACACTCCTGAAGAAATTGCGTGAGTAGCAAAAGTACGAATAGAAAACTTGCTGCCTGAAAAGTTTAACTATTCTGTAGTCTGCTATTTATTTAAAATTTGTCGTAGAATAGTACATTACTTACCTAGGGCGGTTAAACAAAGAATGTCTCAGAGCGCAGGTATATGCGCTCTGAGGCTTTCTTTATTACCGCCCGTGGTAAGTACAAAAATTTACGTCTCTATCTGGCCAGGAAGTGGGGTTTTCCGCACGCATAGCGTGCGGTAATTCCTACTTTATGGCCAGGTATGACGTAAAAAGTATTGTATGCAACAGTGTATAACTGGTCTTAAAACGCTCGTGGCGTCTTTTATTGCGATGCTCGCCAAATGTGGCGGTTACTAATTTTGTTTTTTAAACATTAAGTATGTGTTTACTCGTATGATGCTAAACGGATCCCTCGATCCGTGAAAATACGGCAATTTTAAAGCTCTTGGCTATTTTCTCCATAATTCAACTTATTATTTTTTTAATTATGAAAAAAACAGTCATACAAAGATATTCGTACAAGATATCATATTAATAAACAGACCTATAGTTTCCAATATAAAACAAAAGCTTATAAATATAGATTGTGTAAGACAAAAATCCCTATGCTCGACACCTA
Organism: Epinotia brunnichana; assembly: GCA_963854355.1. Classification (NCBI taxonomy): domain Eukaryota; kingdom Metazoa; phylum Arthropoda; class Insecta; order Lepidoptera; family Tortricidae; genus Epinotia; species Epinotia brunnichana. The sequence continues at coordinate 38,476,749 of OY977935.1, read as the reverse complement.
ATAGTGGTCAATAGTTGACATATAGGTAATGTAATTAAATATAATATTTAAAACATTTTCAAATGCAAAATAATGAATAATTTGTCTGTGTGCATCTATGTGTTTGTTATAAACAGGTAAAGTTGGCAACCTTGTAACTTTGTTAGTTCCATCCAGCTACTTATATGTTGCCCTGTGGCTCCGCTTGGGCTTTTTTTAATATGCGAGTTGAGCCGCGGCGGCTGCTAGTAAGTCTAGACACCGTGTTCTCCTGTTAATTTTGAAGGTGATTGTTTGAGTCAACTCCGCAGTAAATCTTAATATCTGCCTTTAAGTACTAAGCGGGGAAAAAATTCAGACACGTGCTTTGCATGTACTATTAATTAAGAGCAATGACGCGTAGTTGCAGTATTCAAGAGGCAACTGCGTGGCTCGCGGTATTTGAGCTCCCGAAGTATTGTGGAACGCCCTGTGGAACCCGAATTGAGCCAACTCGGACACGGGCGGGACGTGTCGAAAATTTCCTGAGTCCTTGAGTCCTGTCAGATATTTATGCACGCTTTGTCGCAGCAGACGTAAGCAAATTTATAAAACTCGACTGCGGTTCGGTTAAAAAAATGCCTATTATAAAAGGACAATGAATACAATGTTTGTAAAATATAGTGTTACGTGTTAGGGCGTGGAGATGACCAGCGCGGTGATGGCGGTGCGCGCGGCACTGTCGGCGGGCGGCGGTAGCGGTGGCGGTGGCGGCGGCGGCGCACTCGACGCGTGGCCCGAGCACGCGCCCGCGCACGACGACGCGCGCCTGCTGCACCTCATGCAGCGCCAGAGGTACACAACAACGTCTCATCTCTCTTGTCCTAGCCAGATTCAACATCAACTAACAAAGATTACGAGTCATCACCATCATCATATCAGCCGAAAGACGTCCACTGCTGGATGTAGGCCTCCCCCAAAGAGTGCCACAATCACTGGTCTTGCGTACTCCCACGACCTTTACCAGGTCATCAGTCTATCTTGTAGGGGGTCGACCTACGCTGCGCCTTCCGGTACGTGGTCGCCCACTGCTACTTAGATAGATAAATAAAGCATGAATTGTTTTTTTTTTTTTATATTTATCTTGAATAATATAGAGCGAATGTAAATGAACCAAAATAAAGATAAAACCATTTATTCATATTTTTCTCACTTTTCAGTAGCTAGTTATGTTATTATTTTTTTGAAGTCTAAAATTTTGTTGGATTTTGTCGCTAGGTAACTATTTAATTGATGATATATCCATTACATAAAAAAACAGTTAAGTATTTTTTTCCATACAAGTTGTCAGTTGATTGGCTGGACTAGTTAGGTGGCAGCACTGATGTTAGTGGCCAACTCTGAGCACACGGTATCCCCGCAGATGGGGCGCGGCGCTGGCGGTGGCGCGCGAGCGCAACGCGGAGTGCATCCTGGAGCGCGGCGAGCTGCCCGAGGACGACGCCACCAGCCTGCTGCACGTCTACTGCAAGCATCTCGCGCTCAACCATCCCGGTTAGTACAACACTATTATGCAATACGTCATAGCTTGTATACATGTGCACAAATTGCATTTTCAGTTATGTTGAATGTGTGTCACTAAGGGTGGTATTCCACTCTTCCAAGATCTTTGTCCAATGTGTATTTAGATTTTTTTATTTCTCTAAGCGCCTTTTTGCGTCTCACATTTTTCTTAAACAAATGTGATACGCAATGCACATTGGACAATGTGCTCTGCGTGAATACTAATACCCCCCTAGGAGTGGTTACACAATGCGACTTTCTGGAGCGCTGTCAACGCGATACAGGTGATTTTGACAGGTAATCTTCGGCAAATATCGCGAGTTCACGAAACGCGCGTTTGTACCGATTCAAAAAGTCGCCGTGTGTAACCGCTCTAATCAGTAGATAACTCTAATTATTTGTTTTGGGCTATCATTTTCAAAAATACATTTAAATAGACATACGTGGTGATGTTGATACAGGTGGCATTATATACGACAACATGAAAAATAATAAATAAGTAGCCAAAACGACGTATGTACCCACCAACAACTGTTTCCTAGATGTGTAAAGTAGTGGAAAGATTTGTTTTGATGACACGAAGTCTTCTTAAAGTTTCCTCGTGTTGTAGTCCAATTAAGTGCAATGTTTGTTAGTTGTTTGTACATATGTATTGACCGGCAGACATGGTGGCGATCACGCGGCCCGTGGGCGAGCTCTCGCAGAACCTGTCCTTCATGATGGAGAGCCTGTACAAGGTGTCGGTGGCGCTGCAACGCCACGACTTCATCTAGCCCGAACCCGCACTCTACCAAAGCCTCTAGATGTATTACCGCACCCCTATCATTACGACAGCTAATCAACACCTATAAATAATCCTCAGCAAAATTTTATCTCACTCTTTCTAATTTCAAATCACGCAATATGTTAAAAATTGCATTGTCAGTGACTATTTAATGATTAGATACCAAATTGTATTACAATTATACTAATAATTATAAATAAGTAAGTATGCTTAATCTCACATATTGTCATGCGGCACGTTTGGAACCTGTCAGGAGTTGTTCGGGATGAATATTGTCGCGGCCGTGAATGTGTGTCGGTGGTGGCGGCCTCTTGCCGCAACCTCATACCACAGCTCCAGCTCGATACTGACCCTCCCGCCCGCTACGTCACGGGAACGGGTCCCCCCCGCTACGTCACGGAACGGGTCCCTCCCGCTACGTCACGGAACGGGTCCCCCCCGCTACGTCACGGGAACGGGTCCCTCCCGCTACGTCACGGAACGAGTCCCCCCCGCTACGTCACGGAACGGGTCCCTCCCGCTACGTCACGGAACGGGTCCCCCCCGCTACGTCACGGAACGGGTCCCTCCCGCTACGTCACGGAACGGGTCCCCCCCGCTACGTCACGGAACGGGTCCCTCCCGCTACGTCACGGAACGGGTCCCCCCCGCTACGTCACGGGAACGGGTCCCTCCCGCTACGTCACGGAACGAGTCCCCCCCGCTACGTCACGGAACGGGTCCCTCCCGCTACGTCACGGAACGGGTCCCCCCCGCTACGTCACGGGAACGGGTCCCTCCCGCTACGTCACGGAACGAGTCCCCCCCGCTACGTCACGGAACGGGTCCCTCCCGCTACGTCACGGAACGGGTCCCCCCCGCTACGTCACGGAACGAGTCCCCCCCGCTACGTCACGGAACGGGTCCCTCCCGCTACGTCACGGAACGGGTCCCCCCCGCTACGTCACGGAACGGGCTCGGTCAGTGTACCGGGCGACACGGCCACGAGAAAACTCATTCTAAACAAGTGAAGAATAAAACCTGAGGGGTTCGAAACGTGCCGCCTGTACTAACAATACGTGAGTATTATTGTTTACTAATTATTAGTATAATTTAAACATGCCTCACGATCAGCGAACGAAAAAAAACAGAAATCGAGCTCCTTACAAATTTCTACCCGAATTCGTGCCTATAACCTGAGGGCCTACCGCAAACGGCATTCGAAGTTGTCCCCCCTCTGTCGCACTTATTAACGAACTCGTAAGTATGACAGAGATGGAAAACTTCGAATGCCTTTCGCGGTAGGCGACGAGTCGTCTGGTACAGTAGACGGCAAACTTCGTGCGCAAATGACCTTGCCTGCGCAAAGGCGAGTTGTACGTGCAAGCTGCCCCCCCCACTTCCCCTCATTTGCGCACGAAGTTTGCCGTCTACGTTACGAGCATTGTCAACAGCGCATCCAATCACAGGTACGCGAAATTTCCTATTTTCAATTATCCAACACAAATGGATGCGATTGGTCAATCTACGAATGCATTGCTTTGATTAGCCATCACGCAACACGTCGGATGACAGTGACAACGAAGACGGATAATTGTTGAATGGTTACATACAACAAGAAGTATTTTATTTGTCATAACATTCTGTGGGGTCATTTTACGGCGCTAACATCTAAATTTTTTCGTTCGCTGCTTACGTTAGTTTAAATTTTACTGCGGTTGTATTTTTAATTCACTGGGGTGAATTGGCCGATCAATTACCAAATCTCTTGGCTGCAATTATAACTAGTGAAATCAAGGTCACTCACATTCTTAAAACGTATCATAGTAGGTAATTGTTACTGAACGTGACGTGAAACAAGCCAGTCTACTTACTCCAGCTAATTCAATATACAACTTCAGGCTTCACTTTTAAGATGCATAAAGCGAGCTTGGATTAGCTTGAAATGACAATATTTTTCCTGCATTTTAAATATGTATGGACCTTATTAATAAAATAACTACAATAAGTGTGCTTAAGTTTTTACCACAACCTAGGTGATTTTTTAATTCTGTTCACATGCAGTGATATCGCCATTATTGTTTAAACGAGTAGTATCGATTAGTTTCATCCTTCAGTATACTAAGTCGGGCAGTCTTTCGACTTATTCGTTTTGACGCCTATATTTTATGTTCCTATATCACGTTTTTCGAATTCTGAAATAACTTATTAGTTATCATCATTTGACATTTACCTTAAATGCTAACCTCGAGTAGTTTAATAAGCGAACAGGTGTTTGGGTTAACCAGTGCATGTTTACTTCGTAGGTAGTTATTCGTTAAGTATACGTTAAGTTCTGTTGTTGATGTATCCACGCTATTTGCTGAAACCCCTGCCATGCGGCCGCGGAGCGTTTTAATTTTTTTTCCAAAGGACGATTATCGGTTATTTTTGTAAATGTAAATGACCACATTCTAGCAACCAGGCAGTGCAATAGTTAGTTAGGTGATTGAAAGCTTCGCTGCCGTGCGAACGGGCTGTAAATGGCTCATTGTCAGATTTAGGTTCGCGTCTCTTCGGTGGACATTGCCAAAGTTAAGGGCTATAAAGCCTAATTTTTGCGGCGTTGCCCCTTCTATAATTCTATGTGATAAAAACATATTCTATATAAACGGAAGCCCTTAACTATTGACCACCGGAAAGATAATTTTTGTTTTTGCGACTGACAATGACCCCAATAGTATGTAAACGAATGATTACTAAAACAGCGTACTAATTTAGTATATCTATGTATCATACCTGGCGGTAGTCGACTGATCTCATAAGATATTTTAGGTATGCATGTGCGTGCACCTATCTCATCGGAAGAACACCCTAACTGGGTTTGCGTTTGTATACAGCGGCTATGCTAACAACTGTGAAATGTATTCAATTCAATTCAACTAATTTTACCAACGTTAATTACTTAGCCAATTTATTTATCGCATAAATATGTTGTACCTTTTCTTTGTAATTGTTCATAAACCAGAGCCCATATTGACATTTAGTGGTGCATATTGTAATTGCACGTCGCCTTTCAAATTTGCTTGGGTGACACTTGTCATGCTATCACCATCACAGTACAATTTCTAACCTTATTTGTATTTTAACAGTAAAAATTATATTAAAATATCATTGGGGAGCGAAATCACTTCAGGAGCTAGAGACATTCTAAATAAATTGTTTAAAAATAATCTCCAAGTTTTGTTAGGTAAATCTTTAGACTGTACGGTTAATAACATCCTTCTACTTATCGCAAATTATTTGAATTACGGATTGGAATGCTGTCAGTGTAATCATTTCTCAAAGGCAAATTGTAGGTTTTTTTAGTAATTTGGCAAGTCATGGGTGACTCTCTTACCACCTAATCATTGTTCATCTTCAACATGTGCGTAGTCTGTACGTAGTCATAATGCCCACGTGTCATTTTTACGGTTTTCATGAATTCGACGATTCACTAACTGATTCGATTCACTAATTGCGACGATGTTATTTACCTAATAAAGCTTCTGCTAGACGGCCGCCAACACGCCATTCCGACCGAGCGACCTTGGTCGGCACCGCGCTGTAGTATGAAATGTTGCTCCAAACAACTGTCTACACGGTCGGTGCGGACCAAGGTCGCTCGGTCGGAGGGGCGTGTTTGCGACCGTCTAGCAGACACTTAAGTTAACATGATGAGGCTAGCATGTTCAAAGAGTTGCAGAGCCGTACATAAATTATATTTTAATACCGACGACATATGGGAAACTGTAAGCAATAAGTGCTCCATGCCAGTTTTGACAATTAAGTAGGTTTAGACTTCTAGCGAATTCACATCATGAAATAGTCTGTTCACTATCGGTCGTGTGGTTTACGAGACAAGACCAGCGGCCAGTTTCAGGATGCTACCATTTTATTGTAAACTATTAGTCTAAACAGCCAACTCGGGTCAAATGGCCAGTTGAGGCTGTTTAGGGTGGTTTTCCACTTGTCCAAGATCTTTGTCCAATGTGCATAGCGTCTCACTCACTCTCAAAACTTGAGACGCAAATACACATTGGGCAAAGATCTTGGAAAGGTGCAATACTCCCCCTTAGATTTGTAAAATTGGTACTTTGATCCAGTAACCTTGTCGCCTGAAAGTACGGGGTAGTTTGCGTCAAATCCGGTAGTTCTGCTTCTTTGCAGACTTGTTTATGATGTTGGCCCAATGAATAATCCAAGTTTGTGACCTCGAGCGCCGAACGCAACTTTGTCAAAAATCGAAAATACATGACGTTAAAGTAGACTAAATTTGCAACAATATGGGACTAGAATTGTCTCTGTAGACCCAATAGTTTCCGAGATAAAGCTATTCAAAATTCATATTTTTTTTTAAACTTCGCAATTATTTGCTATATTTTAGACGTTACTCGTACAACTCTAGTGGGATGAAGTTCCATTTACCCCCGACGGAGTGAGCTAGTGTTGCGAAGTTCGAAAAATTATTAATTTTGAAAGGTTTGATCTCGGAAACAGAGACAGGGTCTACAGAGACAATTCTAGCAAATCTAGTCTACTTTAAAAACGTTCTGAGAAGGTATTATCAAAAACTAGTCCTTTAGGGTTATAATAAAAAAAATCGCGGTATTTTCGATTTTTGACAAAGTTGCGTTCGGCGCTCTTGGTCACAAACTTGGAGTACACATTGGGCCAACATCATAAACAAGTCTGCAAGGAATCAGAACTACCGGATTTGACGCAAACTCTGGATCTATAAAGTTACTGGACTACTTGTGTAGCTTCATGAAATGATTTGTTACTACTTAGTAATAGTGTGAATTGATGTGTATTTGACTTTCTGCTCGCTACAAGGCTTACCCTTCGCGGCAGACACAACGATTGTGATATTGAACTCTTTTGCATAATGTACTCAAACATCGTAAGCGATCACCTTATTTTAATAATATTTTTTATTTGTAACTTTTCGCTATGGTGATTTTACTTTTAATTGTTATGCATTATCATTGAATATACCTATCTGATAATTATAACCAATTGTACATGTATTATAATGTATTAAATTAATAAAGAAACAAATTGTGTATTTTATCGTTTTATTTTAGCAACACCCTTAATTTTTTCTTTAGAACATCAAATGGACAAAATATCCAGTCATTGGTTTTTATAATGGTATGATTTTTTTAAATAAAATCGTATGGAACTCCTCAATGATGCATAAAGTACGTCAAAGATTGTGATACAATTCACTACAGCGGCATCGTATCAGAATCTTATTATGCTAGTAGCAACGGAAACCCAACGGATCCTACGGAACTCCTCAGATATTATCGGCCGACATACATATAGGGGCTTGGGATTTCTCTGTAATAATCAATGCATTTGCTCTCAAAAACCAGGGGCCTATTTCATAAAACTTTACAAGCGTACAATTTGACAAAATTGTACAACTTTCCATAGAAAAAGTTGACAATTTTTTCAAATTGTACGCTTGTAAAGTTTTATGAAATAGGCCCCAGGTCATGAGGTGATAAGTAGAAATATGCATGTATGTGGCCTGGCAAAGTACTTGAATTGAAGTCGGTTTAACCCTTTACCAGGCCCCTAAGGACTAGCGTGTCTTCATACGTGCTTTATATACTGTTACAACCGTATTGAACGCCTTGTAAAACATGTATTTACGAAAGTCGGTGATGTTCCTTTAAACCAGAAATAAAAATGTGGGTTACGGTTATCCCATCGCCTGACTAAGTAATTAACTGGCATACTCGATTTTGTCTTATTGTATTCTTGATCAGGCGAAGGGATATTTAAAAAAAAACTACGAAACATGAATTCGCTCTAGGTTGAACTCAAAAACAGTTTTATTTATTACTTACGTGAGTTTTTATGACATGACAAGACAATTTACCGGGCCATAGGAAGAATAGCTCCCGCACAGTTAAACTCTAATAAGGCCATGGGATAATGTCAACCCACATCCTAATTCTGGTCAAACACAATAATGCATGAACTTAAACACTCAAAATCTACAAAATATCAAAAAATTGTTCGACCTATGTACTTCGGTTTCATAGAAATTAAGGAAAGTGTTCGAATTTCGCCGTAGTTTACTGAAATTAGAGTTTGTGAATTTAAACGGCTGCCAAAGATATATTACGCGTTTTAGAAGCGTATTGTGAATGAAGATCATAAAATACTATTTTCAGGGATTGACAAAATATTTTATAGGAGATTTGGAGTTAAAACCTGACTACGGTAACCGATATAAGATGTGGGAGAAATATATCCCTGCGCCTGGTAAAGGGTTAAACTTTGTTTTTTTTTAAGTAATTTATTTTAAGTAATAATTACATATAACGTCAGGGACGTCCAAACTATTCGTGACCTTGGTCTTGAGCTAGACACCAAATTGGATTTCCATCACCAAGAGCGCAAATAAAAGGCTGGGTTTCGTAATGCGCACTGCACCACAATTTACTAGCACGGCTGTACCTATCGTCTTGTATATGTATGTGTTTGCAGACAGTTGGCAGAGCCTGCTTACTAAAATACGTGCTTTGTGTACTAATATTTGTGACCGTCCATAAGAAAAGGGCCCTTATGGCAGTTTCTAGTTACGGAGATATTGGCGTTTTTGTAAAATCCTTCAAAATTATATATTTTTTGTTTTATGCAAAATAGTAAAATATACAAATAGAGGTATATTTGTACCTTGGTGTCAGTTGTGTACGTTAACTCTTTCTTTAATAAAATTGAGTTCAAAGTTTAGTAGAAAAGGGCCCTTATGGGAAATCGCATACAAAAATGACAAAGCTCAACGGATAGAATTGTTTACAAGTATTTTTTTTCATATTCCAACTATCGTAAAATCATAATCCAGCAACTTACAATAAGGGTCGTGATTTTTGACACCCCCCCACCCCCCTCAAATCACCTATCAAAGGGGATCAAAAATCACCTAAAATGTCCTTACGTGATTTATGAATGGTTCCTTAGTGGTAACGGAATGTTAACAGTACAGATATTGTGTTCTCTTTCGGGATCACTAGGTAGGCACTAAGTATGTGAAATATTTAACGTTAACTTTAAATGAGAATTACTCATTACTGGTCAATAAGTATTTTACGTCATACCTGGCCATAAAGTAGGAATTACCGCACGCTATGCGTGCGTAAAACCCCACTTCCTGGCCAGATAGAGACGTAAAATTTTGTACTCACCACGGGCGGTAATAAAGAAAGCATCAGAGCGCATATTTATCGCCCTTGCCTTCGGCTCGGGCGTCAAATACCTGCGGTCTGAGACATTCTTTGTTTAACCGCCCTAGGTAAGTAATGTACTATTAAGAAAATTTATAATAACATTTTTTCTTCGGATTGCTGTCTTGATACAAGATTAGCAAATAAATTATGTTAATATTGTGCCATATTGTAATTATCAATATGTGTTGTCTGTGATTGGTCATAAGGGCCCTTTTCCCAAATGTATGGGAGTCAAATTGTGATTTTTACGTAACTTTAATCGTGTATAAATAAAAAAAGTGTGACTTGTAGAATAATAATAAGACTTTTGTGATACTCCTGTAGATTGATTAAATATAATTTAGAACTTACTATACCAAATTTGTTATTGTTCTAGGAAAGATGTAACTGATAATAATTATCACATTTTAATTAAAATAAAGATATTTCGTTAACTATGTGATTTTATTTCTATCCTAAAATGCAAGTTCAATTAGTGTTCTACTATATACAATGGTTCAGATTACAACATATTAAAGAAAAAGCCGAAAAAAATATTTTTATTAATTTCGTTCATATGAGCAATGCTCTTTCCAAAGGCTGTTTTTTCAGGATCTGGAAGTCACTTTAAATAAACATGACTGAGTTCCAAAGAAAAACACCTTGAGATACAAAATCAATCATAATCTATGTAACTTCCAATGGGAACAATTAGTTTCAAACTTCTTTTGACGATTTCTCAAAAGTGCAATTTTAGCATGTGTAAATTTGATGTTTTTTTTTTAAAAAGTATGGGACTTAGGGTCATGATTTTGTTTTGTATTAGATAGCTTATTTAACGCAGATTTAGGATCTGTGCTTAACTCAATACCTGCCATAAGGGCCCTATAGCCATGGACTGTCACATTTAGTTAGTGCTTCTTTTGTTTTCTTTGTTTGAATAATGTAGGTATGTAACTGTCATGTGTCATATACTATATTTATTATTTTTAAGTCCTAACATTGTAGGCGCTTTTGTTGTTAACTGTAAGCCTGTAATGTAAACTATTAAATAAATAAATAAATCACATTTAGTCAACAAAGCATTATTTAAGTTTTTTTTTTGATGAGACCTTAACAGAATTAGCAAGACCATGTTATTTAAGTTATATGAATAACGGGGTTAATCTTTATTGCACGAAAGGCGAACATAATGATATAAAGGAATCTTTGCCAGTCAGCCTTAAAAGCAAAGAGGGCATGTGTGAATAAAACAACAATTATATTTTACTCGTTTCTATATATTACTTACTCAAATACATACAGAAACAGAACATTTACCATTGTGAGATTTACTTGGAGACATTTCAAATTGACATGCTATACCTAAATGCTATGTACATTTCTTCTGCATTAAACAAAATGCCTCAACATAGTAATGTCTCTTATAGTGCCATTAGTTACATTTCATTTTAATTAACCAATACATACATATAGATCAGCGCACGAAGAAAAAATTAAATGCGATCACCAAGAGACCAGACTGGGATTGAAACCCGGAGGCTCGGACACATATAGCATATGTATGCACTTTTTTCTTTGTGCTTTGATCTTTGTAAATGGTAGAATATGATTGTAAACCTTCCACATCCAACATGGTATTAATAAGCATTCATTTGCTAAGGGGTCATTGCACATAAGTTGGACGTGCATTGATCACGGATCATAAAAACATAGTTCTCAACAACGATGTAAACTCCAATATAAAAAGAGGCTTTGCACACTTACTTATGCATTGCACAAATAATGTACAAGTTAGAAATGTTTATTTACAAATAACATACTTTTATATTAAATTCTCAGTCCTTTTTATATAAAAATACATTGATTGATAATTCATTCATAATAACACTGAAACACTTATAAGTAAGATGTGAGTAGCAGGCTAAAATGTGTGTAAGTATAGGTACTTAAGCATTGTTTTACAAATACACTGGGTTATGGCTGTCCTGGCCCCGTAGCATGGATGGCCTTATCACGCGATAAGTGACAGGATAGAGCATCCGTCCCTGGCTGACACCGTTCGATAGATCGAGACGACGCGCTTATCCTGTCACTTATCGCGTGATAACGCCATCCATGCTACGGGGCCTTGGCGCACGACAGCCAGCAGTCTCAATGAAATAAAGAGTAGACTACCCAAAAAAAAGCTTATAATTAAATATTATTGGTATTTTTGCGCGTGTGAGAAATTGAATTTACTGATATTGTTTCTGTAAATCATTAGTGATCGTAAATCATTAGTTTAGACAAAATTTAAAATATTTAACTGGTTTACATCCCATCTTAAACAAATGTTTACTAATAAATTCGTTGAGGTATCTCACTACAAAACAATCTCTTCCAAAAATAGGATACACAGGATGAAATAAATGTATACCCAATGATGTAATATAAAAAACGGCCAAGTGCGAATCGCGCACGAAGGGTTCCGTACCATTATCTATAAAAATATTAATTTTATTCTGTTTTTAGTATTTGTTGTTATAGCGGCAACAGAAATACATCATCTGTGAAAATTTCAACAGGGACTATCACGGTATCAGTGATATACAGCCTGGTGACAGACAGACAGACGAACAGCGGAGTCTTAGTAATAGGGTCCCGTTTTACTCTTTGAGTACGGAACCCTAAAAACCGGCCAAGTGCGAGTAGGACTCGCGCACGAAAGGTTCCGTACCATTATCTATAAAAACGGCAAAAAAAAACGTTTGTTGTATGGGAGCCCCCCTGTTGCCTAGTTGGTAGTGACCCTGCCTACGATGCCGGAGGTCCCGGGTTCGAATCCCGGTAAGGGCATTTATCTGTGTGAGTAAGTATTGAAGTATGTTAACGTCTTCTTGTATCCATAGTACAAGCTTTGCTTAGTTTGTGGGACTAGGTCGATTTGTGTAAGATTGTAAAAGAAAAAAAAAGAAAAAATGTATATATATTAATTCTGTTTTTTAGTTTTTGTTGTTATAGCGGCAACAGAAATACATCATCTGTGAAAATTTCAACTGCCTAACTATCACTGTTGATGAGATACAGCCTGGTGACAGACGGACAAACAGACAGACAGACAGCGGAGTCTTAGTACTTAATAGGGTCCCGTTTTACTCTTTGAGTACGGAACCCTAAAAAGAGGTAGATGTTGTCTATACGAAATTCCCTGTTTAACAGCTGAGACACGTTTACGTTTCCGTGGACGACGCGAAACTGAGGCAAGTTGGTGCAATTGACCCAATTTTAGTGTGCCATTTGTGTTGCACTGTTTATAACCTACCTGTGCAGGACAACCATCTACGTAAATACTGATAAAATAGATTGCCTGTAACCTAGCTTATAACCCTCTTACAAACGTAAGCATTGTATTACAGTCGCCTTATATAAATTGTAGGCGAAATAAATAATAATAGGTCTCACACTTCATTCCTACCTAGTTAAGAGGTAATATACTGTTGGTTTCATAAGTAAAGAGTGGCTAAACACTAGGTTTCCACTAGAAAATAGATAGATTAAGAGGAAGCCTTTAGATCCTATCCGCGCGCTGGCCAAGCATAGACTGATGGGCGAGCGAGGGGGGAAGCTCGGTATTTATACCCCAGGTGGGGGCCGAGGTACGTAAATAGACAGCGCCAGAAAAACCCGCGTTTTAGATGCGATTGGCCGGCAAACGGAGAGGATCTCGAGTGATAATGCATTACGAATGTCATAGAAATAAGTATAAAACACTGTAAATAACGTATTAGCCTAAGATTATTGTCATAAATAAATGAGATGTCGTTTCGCGCCAAAACTTTCCCGCCAATACTTTCCCGCCCATATTTCCCGCCAAATTCACGGGGCGGGCGGGCTGCGGGGCAAGGAATTTCATGGTATAAATATGGCGTCCGGGCCTCATGAAATTCAGTTCTACAAATACCTACGAAACGGCATCAACTCGGAAAAGAAAACAAGTCTTTCACTCAGCTGCTCCCTCATCGGAATCCCGTCAAATTCAGTTGCACAACCAGTGCATAGGTGCATCAGGCACATAATGGTCCTTCAGTAAGCCGGATATTCAAGAAAGAAACTGCAGTTTAAGCGAAAACTACAGCCTCAAGAAAAAAGAAGATTCCAGTGAAAGTGAGAGAACGCCACCTCCGAGGAAATTATCGTCGAAAATGGGTCCAGTCACAAGGTCATCGGCGCCGGGGCAGTCGTTAGCCCAGCTCATCTTCGGGACAGAGCAACCGCCGAGGACCTCAAGAGAAGAAACAAGTAGAGACTCAACATACACGCCACCGACGGCGTCGGACAACGCGACGACGACGGACAACGCGACGAGCACGGACACGATCACTGAGACGCCGCCGTTATCTCAGGAATCGTCACAGACGGGGACGACGCCACGTCCCCCCGCGCCGCCACCGTCGTCGAAGTCACGCGCAACGACCACGAGCCGCCGTGCGCAACGCTTAGCCAAAGCAAAAGAAGAGATGTTACGCATCAAGCTTGAACTCGCCCAAGCACACATCGCCACACTAGAAGCCGAACAAAGCGACGAAGACGAAGGAACTGTGGTTTCCGCCACGCAAGTGAACGAGCAAATCGACGCCTGGTTCGAGAAAAACCACGAGATGCCCGCTATCACTCAAGAACCACACCTTCCTGAAGAAAAGGGGAACAATCCTGACGAAGAAAAAGCAACGGTCCAGCAGCCACTGCCGCGCGCCGAGACCCAGCTCCCCCCGCCGCCCAGCGCACCCGTCGCCGCCGCCGTCGCGACGCCAGTGCCAGCGGGGAACGCCCCCCTCAGGGACCCCCCCCCAGTCTTCACGCCCGCGCCGCCCTGCGCGAATCGCTATGAACAAAGCGGCACCACCAACGCAGTGCCGCAAACAACACAGCAAGTTAACCTATCCGAGCTCGCGTCCGCGATCGCTCTAGCCGCCCGCGCTGGCAGCGCCGCCCCCCGATTCGCAACCGAATTACCTGCCTACGCCGGGTCGCATCAAGAATGGCTCACCTTCAAAGCCTCGTACGAAGAATCTCAAATGAAGTTCACCGAAACAGAAAATATAGCGAGACTACGAAGATCACTGAAAGGGAGAGCAAAAGAATCAGTTGAGAATCTTCTCATCTACCAAGCTCCGGCCGCCGAGATAATCAGAACGCTAGAAACACGCTTCGGGAGGCCCGATACCATAGCACTAATTGAATTAGAAAGGCTCCGCGCGCTGCCCCGCCTCACAGACGGCGCGCGGGACCTCTGCTCCTTCTCGTGCCGTGTTGCGAATGCCATCGCCACCCTCCGAGCGTTAGATCGCGCACAGTATCTCTACAGCCCTGAGACTACTAAAGCGATCCTAGACAAGCTGACACCGAACCAAAGATACAGGTGGTTCGACTTCGCCGCCACCACCGTGTCCGCGGAACCAGAGCTAATAAAGATCTCCGCCTTCCTACAACGAGAAGCACAGTACTGCGCAGCCTACGCGCAACCGGAAACAAGCGAACCTCCGCCAAGACGAGTGCACAAAGCCTACGCCACCTCCGAGAGACCAGCCAGCAAATGTTCGTGCTGTCAGAGCGAGACGCACAGCATCGACAAGTGTCCGAAATTTACGGCTGAAGAAATCGACGAGCGCTGGAAGATAGCTAAAGAAAAAAGACTATGCTTCAGGTGCCTAAAATACAAGGGCAGAACGCACCACTGCAAACGGGTGAAGTGCGAGCGAGACGGCTGCGAGTACTTTCATCACAAATTATTGCACAATAAGAAGCCCGCGCCCGCCGACAACGAAGCCGTTACCTCAACGTGGACGACCCGCCGGTCCCGCGCCTTTCTCAAGATATTACCTGTGACAATAAAAGGGCCCACAGGGGAGGTCAAGACTTCGGCTCTGATGGACGACGGAAGCACTATCACGCTCCTGTCGGAAGAAATCGCCAACAAAGTCGGCCTAGACGGGCCTACAACGCCGCTGCGCATAGAGGCAATCACCAGTGAAAAAATAAACGCAACGAAATCCCGCCGAGTCCCGCTCCTCATACGCGGACAAGGCGGGGAGGTGCGCATACACGCCCGCACAATTCCCGACCTACGCTTATCACCCCAAACGATAAGCGAAGACGATGTCAGTACGTGCCCACACCTGCGAGACATAGAGCACCTACTGAGATACGACACGGCCGAACCGGGAATACTGCTCGGGCAAGACAACTGGCATCTGTTAATACCAGAAGAAATCCGACGCGGCGACAGAAATCAACCCGTCGCCAGCCGACTACCGCTCGGATGGGTGTTACACGGCGCGCACACCCGCGCCCCCCTACAAGGCGAGGGCATCCACCATATCGTCAGCCATATCTCCAATCAGCCAGCCGAAGAAAGGGAATCGCTAACAAGCGAGGAAGACGTCGACCGGCAGTTAAAAGAATACTTCGCCATCGAAAATATGATGATAGAGCCGAAACGACCCAAATCCGACCCGGAAGAACGCGCCCTCGCTCAGCTCGCGCGATCAACCACGCTCACGGCCGACGGCCACTATCAAGTGCCTCTACTATGGAAAAACGAAGACGACAAACTGCCGGACAACTACGAGAACGCGCTCAAACGCCTACACAGCATCGAGAAAAAACTAGATCGAGATGAAGAGTTCAAGAAGCGCTACAACGCCGAAATGGACCACCTAATCGAGCGAGGTTACGCCGAGCCAGCCCCGCCAAAGAATAACAACGAAAAAAACTGGTATCTACCGCACTTCGCCGTATTGAATCCTATGAAGAGAGATCGCGTCAGAGTGGTCCATGATGCTGCGGCCCGTACTCGAGGCGTATCACTCAACGACAAACTCCTCACAGGCCCCCCCCTCCTCCAATCACTTCCGGGGGTGCTCATGAGGTTCCGTCAGCACAAAATCGCCGTGTCCGCCGACATAGAAGCAATGTTTATGCACGTAAAAATAAAGCCCGAAGACCGCAACGCGCTACGCTATCTGTGGCGTGGGAACCGCCGGGACGACACGCCCCCGGAAGAATGGCGTATGAGCTCCCTTGTCTTCGGTGCAACCTGCAGCCCTACGATCGCTATATATGTAAAGAACGCGAACGCCGAAAAATATAGGGAAACGAACCCTGAAGCCGCCGAGGCCATTGTACGTAATCACTACGTAGACGATTACCTACAGAGTTTCAAGTCAGAAGAGGAAGCGATCAAGATAGCCGCCGAAGTACGAGAGATACAGAAAAACGCCCACTACAATCTCCGTAAGTGGTCGTCCAACTCGGCGGGAGTGCTACTAGCGGTGGCCAATGAGAACACAGACCCCTCAGAAGAAAACACCGCAAGCAAGAAAAATCGCACCCCCACCACCGAGCCTTCAAACCTCCACGAACACGCCCGGGAGGTGGCAAACGAGCGCACGAGCCCCGCACACGTAGAGCTCGACGCGAAAGAAATGAAAAATGAACGCGTACTCGGACAAGTTTGGAAGCCCGCCACAGATGAAATCGCTTTCAACTTGGACCTGACCCGATTGCCGCCCGACGCACTCAATGAAAAAAAACCGACTAAGCGCTTGGTACTGAGAGTGATGATGTCCGTCTTCGACCCCCTTGGGCTGGCCTCACCCGTCACCGTCCAAGCAAAGAAAATACTACAAGAAATATGGAGAAGAGGCACGACATGGGACGCAGCAATAGACGACGACCTCGCGCAGAAATGGACCTTATGGACCACACAGCTGACAGCGCTCCGCGACGTCGCCATACCCCGGTGCTACCCATACTATAGCACCGCGGTAACCCGGGAGCTGCACACATTCGTCGACGCCTCCCTCACCGCATACACGTGCGCTCTATACTGGCGTACGGTAACCGCGGACGGACAAATACACGTGTCCCTCATCACCGCGAAGGCCAAGGTCGCCCCCCTCAAAGTGACCTCGGTCCCACGCCTGGAGTTACAGGCAGCGGCGATGGGCGCACGAATGGCCGTCACCGTGGTAGAAGAACACGACCTGAAACCAACCAGTAAGACATACTGGTCGGACAGTCGCACCGTGCTCACCTGGATTCGCACCGGCGCCCGCTCATACAAACCCTTCGTCGCGCATCGATTAGCCGCCATCGAAGAAACAACGACAGTACGCGAATGGAAATGGGTACCTACGCGCCACAACGTCGCAGATATACCTACCAGAGAGCTCCCGCCAGACTTCAACAGCAGCCACCGCTGGTTCCATGGGCCCGACTTCCTGTACAATGACTACACAACATGGCCCGCCGAACCACAACAACAAAATAATGCACCGACCGGCGAAGAAAATAAAATAGCAACCGAAATTTGTAACAAAATCACGCACACACCGTGGTTACCGCCGGCGGAAAGGTTCTCGCGCTGGGAGCGCCTACTACGCACACTAGCGCGAGTACTACAGTTCATAGAACTATGTCGTCCTAACAAAGGCCGAACTCACTACAAAAGAACACTCAAGAACAAAGAAAAGGACCCCGAGTGGAACAGAAAACACAAGCGACCCGCACCCGCCGCACCGCGACAGGCCCGGCCCGCATCAAAAAACTACTTATCAATTGACGCGCGGTACCTAATAGAAGCGGAACGCCTAATAGTACGAGAGAGTCAACGAGACAGCTTCAGCGACGAAATTCAGAGACTAATGCAGGGCAAGCCGCCGGCCATGAATAGTCGCTTACGCCCCTTAGCGATCGAACTCATCGACGGCGTGATAACGCTAAAAACGCGCATCAACGAAGCAAACGACATAACCACAACGCAAAAACGGCCGTCCGTATTAGACGGAAATCACGCGGCCATCCGACTGTACATCGACTGCGTGCACCGACAAATGAACCATCACGGAGTAGAAGCGACAGTGAACGAATGCAAACAACACTACGCCATACTACGACTACGTACAGTCGCCCGAATGATTGTCCATCGATGTCTGCCATGCCGGCGACGAAAATCGAAGCCGACTGTACCTCCGACGGGAAATCTGCCGCACTGCCGCCTCGCACATCACGAGAGAGCCTTCACATACACGGGCGTCGATCTGTGGGGCCCCGCGACTATTACAGTAGGCCGAGGGACACAGAAGAGATATGTAGCGCTATTTACATGCCTTACAACGCGCGCTATACACATGGAAATAGTGCCCAGTCTAAGCGGCGAATCCGCCATAATGGCTCTACGAAGAATGATCGCGCGTCGAGGCACACCTACGGAGATTTGGTCGGACAACGGGACGAACTTCCACTCTGCGGATAAGATGCTGCGGGCGGCCGCCGAAGACGCGATGCGAGAGGAGGCGGGGCGACGACAAATAATATGGCGCTTCATCCCCCCTTCGGCGCCATTTATGGGCGGGGCGTGGGAGCGAATGGTGCGAGCGGTGAAAGACACTCTTTACACTGTCCTGAAAGAGCGTCACCCCTCGGAGGAGGTCTTCGCCACGACCCTGGCTGAAGCAGAATACATCGTGAACAGCCGCCCCCTCACACACGTGTCCGTGGAGCCCGATGACCCCGAAGCCCTATCACCGAATCACTTCCTACTCGGCGGATCCGGCAGAGTGCAGTCGCCCGGTACCTTCAACGACAAGGACCTAGTCGGCCGAGCAACGTGGAGGACGAGCCAACGACTCGCGGACCACTTCTGGAGTCGATGGGTCCGCGAGTACCTACCTACACTTCAAGACCGGCGGGAGCCGTATAGGCGCGGCCGGCCCATAGAAATCGACGACATCGTACTCATCGGCGACGGGACCCTCCCACGCAATACTTGGCCCATGGGTAGAGTGATCGCCAAGTACCCGGGACCCGACGGCGAGACAAGAGTGGTGGACGTCAGAACAAAGGGCGGAGTGCTACGGCGACCGACCAAGAAGCTCGCGATTTTACCTACCAAGGATGACGACCTGCACGCCAGCGAGCTGGAACACCGGCCGGGTGTTCCACGGCGGGAGAAATGTGCAGGACAACCATCTACGTAAATACTGATAAAATAGATTGCCTGTAACCTAGCTTATAACCCTCTTACAAACGTAAGCATTGTATTACAGTCGCCTTATATAAATTGTAGGCGAAATAAATAATAATAGGTCTCACACTTCATTCCTACCTAGTTAAGAGGTAATATACTGTTGGTTTCATAAGTAAAGAGTGGCTAAACACTAGGTTTCCACTAGAAAATAGATAGATTAAGAGGAAGCCTTTAGATCCTATCCGCGCGCTGGCCAAGCATAGACTGATGGGCGAGCGAGGGGGGAAGCTCGGTATTTATACCCCAGGTGGGGGCCGAGGTACGTAAATAGACAGCGCCAGAAAAACCCGCGTTTTAGATGCGATTGGCCGGCAAACGGAGAGGATCTCGAGTGATAATGCATTACGAATGTCATAGAAATAAGTATAAAACACTGTAAATAACGTATTAGCCTAAGATTATTGTCATAAATAAATGAGATGTCGTTTCGCGCCAAAACTTTCCCGCCAATACTTTCCCGCCCATATTTCCCGCCAAATTCACGGGGCGGGCGGGCTGCGGGGCAAGGAATTTCATGGTATAAATATGGCGTCCGGGCCTCATGAAATTCAGTTCTACAAATACCTACGAAACGGCATCAACTCGGAAAAGAAAACAAGTCTTTCACTCAGCTGCTCCCTCATCGGAATCCCGTCAAATTCAGTTGCACAACCAGTGCATAGGTGCATCAGGCACACTACCTACCTCTTGTTTATATTACATCTGTGTGTGTAAGTACCTATCTTGATTTATGATCGTCAGCTTCATGTCAACACGTGTCGCATGCAACAAACACGTGGCTAGCTTTTTTTTAATAAGTGCGAGCTAAATAAGTAATAATACTTGTTTCACGTTCACAATTATTATCCCAGCTATCCTAAACATAAAAAGAAAACATAGATTTTTCTTAAATTATTTTGATATAATTTGACTTTATTATGTCCTTACTATACCTGTTAACATTCAAATTAAGCTGACTACGCGAATACTTTTTGGGTAAGATAATATATTACATAAAGTAGTTTATCACAAATCGTATAATAGTACATTACTTACCTAGGGCGGTTAAACAAAGAATGTCTCAGATCGCAGGTATTAAGGCAAGGGCGATAACTATGCGCTCTGATGCTTTCTTTATTACCGCCCGTGGTGAGTACAAAATTTTACGTCTCTATCTGGCCAGGAAGTGGGGTTTTCCGCACGCATAGCGTGCGGTAATTCCTACTTTATGGCCAGGTATGACGTAAAGTGTTTTATCTCGAAACAAAAAGCACTGCTGAAAGTATAAATAGTACATTACTTACCTAGGGCGGTTAAACAAAGAATGTCTCAGATCGCAGGTATTTGACGCCCGAGCCGAAGGCAAGGGCGATAAATATGCGCTCTGATGCTTTCTTTATTACCGCCCGTGGTAAGTACAACATTTTACGTCTCTATCTGGCCAGGAAGTGGGGTTTTCCGCACGCATAGCTACTTTATGGCCAGGTATGACGTAAAATAAATTACCCATATTTGAAAAAACTCTACTTTTGCATAGGTACTCAACAGTAAATCTTTTTTAAATAAGCGCTGGAAAGGAAGTATTTCAAAATACAACAACTATTAATAGGGAAAAAGGGTTCCTTGGAAATAAGGATCAAAAGAATAGGGATGGTGACGAATCTGAGCTACAGTACCGGCCAATAATATATCACCTTTGCGTTTTATTGTATGAACGTGTATAGAGTAAACAATTTAGGTTTGTTGAAACATCTCGTATTTTACTAGTTACTCGTACATATTTAATATAAAATTGACGACAACTGCAATGCAATACTGTAAATTTACGCTGTAGCCAGCATTTACGCTGAGTTGTGAGCAAGTTGTGAGCCAGTGGCAGTGAGGTCGGATCACCAACAGTTTTGTTACTGAATTTGAGAATTTTACCGTTTTTTTTCGTATTATTTTTCAATCTCTGAGCATTTTTTTGAGAAAAGAACTATACATACTTCGGCCGGAACTAGGGATTGCCTGCTTCGTATTACTAGTATTACTACTCGCTACGCTCGGCCGTCTATATCACACTTGGCAAGCAAATCCTTTCTTCCCGGCCATTGTAGTAATGTACTATTATGAATCGGACTCTATATTTATCTATGTAAATATGTATCCGAATTTCCGATCCCTACTCATCACCTACAGGGATTCAGAGAACATAATAATAAGGACAACACACTACTTAATTGATATCATTATGGTAAAATGCAATTCATTACTGCAATCGTAGGAAGGAAATAAATAATAAACATACATGTACGTACATTTGTATAAAATATACGAAACTTGCTGAGAAAAATGTGATGTTTGGCGGCACAGAAGTAGCGCTGTGTCCGGTGGTAGCTAACCGACCCCCACCCGGCAGCATTAATAATAATAATAAATAAGTGGCGTAGGGATGTGACGGCCCCATCGCCCACCAGATTTCTGGTGCAATCAGTCAACGTAAGGCAGCTTGCTGCGGGCTGTTAGGGAGTAGCGACCCTACGTACCTGAGTGCTCCTGGGGGTGTCCTGTGGTCAGGCTGAGCCGATCGGGTGGTTGGTTGGACAGGCCCCCCACCTCTGGCTTGCCTTAACTGGCTGTCCAGAGTGGAGTCGCAAGAGCTGTTGCTCGAGGGTAGATGTGGACACCTAAGTGGCGAGTTGGCTATATGTTTAATGTCCAGTGCCACCTCTCTACCCCCCAGCCTCTCTGACTGGTGTTGCCCTTAGGCCATTTTTAATGTCGCTATTAATAGGGGCCCATCTAGTAGTTGGCGAGTCACCGCCTGCCAGAGATAAAAAAATGAGACAGTTTATTAGGCAGGCGTCCGATGTTTCACCCAATAGCCCAGCCACTAGTCCATCATTTTCACCCAATAACCAAATTTTCTTTAGATTCCATCAACAGCAATAGTCCCTATACACCCCAGCGGGTGCTGTCTCTGTGTGCGTCCCATGACACGGGCAGGGACAGCATCCGCTCGGTGTACTCCTTGCATTTCATTAAATTTTCAAAAGGGCCTCTACGTGTTGGCTCAGTTGGTACTTTGTAGGTACCTAGCCCCACGCACGCCTCCCAAAGGTCCGGGACATCATTGTCCCGTGAGCGGGAAAGACATACATAATAAATAAATAAATAAATATTACGGGACAATCTTACACAAATCAACCTAGGCCCACAGTAAGCTCAGTAAGGCTTGTGTTGTGGGTACTAGGCGATGATATATATAATAGATACATACATATAGATACTTATATACATATATAACATCCATAACTCAGGAACAAATATTCGTGATAAACACACAAATAAATGCCTTGACCGGGATTCGAACCCGGGACCTCCAGCTTCGTAGGCAGAGTCGCTACCAACTGGGCTACGGAGGCCGTTAGATTATATAACATAACTCATTTCTGAAAACCTCTGCCACCTCCCTCGGGAGGTAAGCTGTGTAGCACTGGTATTTAGGGCTATTACGTACATACGTACACTATAGTACATTACTACAGAGGCCGGGTAGCAAGGGGTTGCCGGCCGAGTACATATAGACGGCCAAGCCTAGCGAGGCCGGATAGTTATGAGGCTGGCAACCCCTTTTCGCGCCGAGGTATGTATAGTGCTTTTCTCAAACATGCAATGAAATCAATTAAAAAATCTCCAAGAAATCAAACTTGAATTTCTAGAGGAAGTTCTAGTTTAGACAAAAAATATAACTAACACATACACTATATTAGGTAGGTTTTATTTTCTTCGGTTTTTTTCGTTGGAACTCGTATTAAATAGCAAAATCAACAACGCACAATAAATCCAATAAAATAGAATAACAGAATCAAAAGTTACCAACTTTGCGTCCAATATGATTAAAAAAATACCTACGCGGTTTGAGTAGACATTTTTACCACTGATATTTTAGATGAAATAATTTAAATGTGTATTTGTCTAGTTAAATTGGCAATTTAATATAATTGCAATTTGTTAATAATGTGTTATTTGCTATGTTCATATCGATTCTACATAAATAAAACTGCAAAATATAGCAAACATCGATTGTTTTTTTTTAAAATAATCGTAGTGGCAGAATGTCATAACGAACCAAAAAGCAAATATTGCTCATAGTTTTTTTAATGGCTGAACGCCGTGATCCTGTGCCACTAATAAATGTGGAATGGAAATTAAAAAAGACCATGTTGCAGGCCTAGGCCTCCATTTTGCATGAAATTTCTTTATGTGTCTCTTGTCTCTCCGCACTTGAAAACGTGACACTTCGCTGCCGTCAATAAGGAACGTAACGTCAATATTTCATTGCGTGTTTGAGAAAATATATTTACAGATATTGAGAACAAGTATAACTTCCTACTGCCTGCTTCAACTTATCAATTCAATTATAGATAGTAGGCTAAAATGTACATGCTGCGTTCAAAATGTCCGACTATTTTGTCAAAATATCTACAAAAAACATAACTATTCAAAATATAAATAAAAACATTTAATTAACTAGCAAGAAGATCACACATGTAAAAAAACCAGATGATTCATATGAATAATTAAAAATAATGCATGTTAACTATTACAACAAACCCATTGGTTCATTACACATAGACAACTGTATTATTTATTAATATTAATTAGGATATTTCATACACACAGAACAGATTTCGTATAAAAGGTAAACAAATGATTCTAATCAAGGTTTATTTTATTACTGAAATTGCCGTAGCGGTAGACAACTAACAACAAACCAAAAATAATAAAATATTAATAGTGTCAGATTATCAAATATTTATAGCTATAACAATCTATATAAAATACTATACTTGTAAATCCCCATGAATCTATTGCAACATCTATTTTTACGTATGCCTCTTGGACTAAAACATATAAATTATATCGAAAATCGTCAAATTATATACACACTTTCAACCCACAAAATGTACAAAATATCAATTGATCTAGTAAATAAAATGTATGACTTAAAATATAAATATCCTGCGATTTAAATTAACTATTCCTATGAACTACAAACAACAATAAAATAATAATAATAGAATACAACGCTGTAAAGCTGGAGATTTTTTCAAGACTCGTGTAACGAATTGCCGACCGGCGTCCGCAACGCATCCCGACGGATGCCCACTCAAATAATACGCTATGTTACATCATGCCGTATGTGTATGGATATCCAAAAACACCAACTTCAGAAACGTTCCGGCATCCTTTCCATTTTCAATATTTATTAACTTCAAAGAAATACAATGCAATTGATAGGTTGAGTTATACGGTCCGTGGTGTCTCGTACATGGTTTGATTTCTGTTTTCACACGACTGCCCAACGAAAAGGAGTGTAATGTTTTTTTTAATTTTCCTTTGGTGTAACAGGATCCTTACGAAGCATCCCCAGACCACATAATAGATGATTCACAATGTTTCCATTATTTTTGACAATTGTAAGAACACGTAAATATGTACTAGGTTTAATTTTATATGTAACGTATAACATTAACGAATGAACTAGTACCTACTGTTTTAGTGACAGCCCGTTAACATTTTCAATTAACTTAGACACCATGCTATGATTATTCATGATCTCTTATGGGTCGGAATAGACTGTTAACATAATAAGTTATCTTTGAAAATATCGTTCGTACATAGTTATTATGGATTAAATTGATCAATTAAATAAAACTGAATTGGGATCTTCGTTGTCCATCTGCTTGACGTGCCGCAACACGTCCTTCTTCGTGATCACGCCCAGCAGCCGCCTGTCAAGTGTTGGAGATCATTATTATATTATTATTCTTTCGTCACTAGTAGTCATATTCTTTACGTCATACCTGGCCATAAAGTAGGATTTACCGCACGCTATGCGTACGGAAAACCCCACTTCCTGGCCAGATAGAGACGTAAAATTGTGTACTCACCACGGGCGGTAATAAAGAAAGCCTCAGAGCGCATATTTATCTGCGATCTGAGACATTCTTTGTTTAACCGCCCTAGGTAAGTAATGTACTAGTATGGTACACGTGCGGATAGGTAATTCCCAACTCGTGTCGATCAAAAACACTCCCTGGCGGTCGTGTTTTTGGTCATCGCCACTCGTTGGGAATTACCTACTTTCCGCACTTGTATCATAAATAACTATTATTGCACCACTACGTAAGAAAAACATGATACAGGAGTAGATTAAATAAATAATGGTAACAACAGGCGTTCTTATCGCTTTACAGCGATTTCTTCCAGACAACTTTTGTTGTAAACAGGTAGTGCAGGAATAAACCAAAAAAAGCTTACGAACACATACATCCACATTATTTGACAATTACGCACTCAAATACATATTTCCATAAATAAGTATATAAATATTTCACATACACACATACAAACTATAATACAATTATATAAATAATATACATTACAAGACATCAAGGCAACTTAACACAAGTAATATTGTTTCAACAGATTTTTGAATATTTTAAGAGATTTTGCACGTCTTAAATGCAACGGCAAAGCATTCGACAGCCGAACAGCCCGAGAGGTGAATGAGCTGCTATAGAACTTGGTGGAGCGAGAAGATGGTTTTGTGAACATCTGATGGAATTGAGGTAATTAAACCGCTCTTTGAGATACGGAGGAGTTGAGGGAACAAAAATAATACTGTAAAGCAACGATAGAATGTGAGAGTGCGTGTCAATACCTACTTTCAGGGTGTTGTTCTGTGCGATTGTAAGTTTTTATGTAGGGTGTAAATCCTAATGTCCGGAACCACTCATCCCATTTGAAAACTTGTTTCACCTGTGCATAGAATGTAGTTTATGGATGGAAGCCGCGCAGGCAGACAGGTAGGGCACAGCGGAATGTCATCGCAGCCATAATAGCACCACTGCTTTGTAGTGTTGCTATATTATTGCATGCTATCAAGCATGTGGTGTTGTGTTCCTGGTGGTGAGTAAGGTCGCCAGAGCTCCTAGGATGCGCTGTGTTGGGAGTGAGGGACCTGCATGTTTCTATCTGCCAACACAGTGAACCTCACGTCAATAAAGGGTCGGCAACGCACTTGTGATTCTTCTGGAGTGACAAGTGTTTATAGGCAACGGTACCAGCTTAACATCAGGCAGGCCGTAAGCTTGTTTGCCACCGTCGTTGTATATAAAAGGGGTGTACCCACAGATGTATGAATATGGTTCATTGTCAGATTTAGGTTCGCGTGTCTTCGGTGGACATTGCCAAAGTTGAAGGCTATAAAGCCTAATTTTTGGTTGAACTCTGAATCCGCGTAAACGGCGTTGCCCCTTCTATAATTCTATGTGATAAAAACATATTCTAAATAAACGTAAGCCCTCAACTATTGACCACCGAAAAGATGATTTTTGTTTTTGCGACTGACAATGACCCATATAAGGAGATCGGACATGCCGTCCGATTTGTATTGAGTACGCCTGTCGCAAGTACATTATCCCACACAAAGCCCAAGTAATTTACAAGACAAAGCACGCACACATCTAAAACACACACACTTGTATACCTACGCTCTTATTGGGAAGAAACGTAATATTCTCTGCTCGCAGCACGCGTGCACAGTATGGCAGAGTATGCCCATTGAGCTAACAACTGCGACGCGGCCGCCGGCGGCTTGTCCTCTCTATAATATTCTATGCTCTGAGGGTGTACCTAACATGAAGTCTCACCCGTTATGCGTGACGAGCGTCTGCCTCAGGCCGAGCTTGCGGAACATGTCGACGACGGTCTCCATGGGCGTCTGGTCGGTGACGGTGATGGGCGCCATGTCGAGGATGCGGTGCAGGCTGAGAGGCGGCGCGCCCCCCGCGCCCCCCGCACCCGCCAGCGGCCCGTTGCCCGCGAACAACACCAGCGACTGGCCCGTGATGCCGTCCGCCAACCGGCGCCCGTTGGCTGTCACAACACAACCGATTACATGTCACTGCATTCATCATACCTAATTATACTATCTTTTTTTTTCTTCCTAGCTTCCTAATTTGGACCCCGAAAGGGCCCTCAACTATTTGCTAATTAAAATAGTTTACTTTAAAAACAAAGTTTTAACTGACTTCAAATACTGATTTGAAGCCAAATTGCTTCAAATTTGTCTATAAAATTTGAAGACTTCCCTCGATTTCTCCAGGATCCCATCATCAGAACTGGATTTTTGTGACAACGGGACCTAACTGGAAGTATATGATTTCAAACAAAGAAAGAATTTTTCAAATCGGTTTATAAATTACCGAGTTATCGCGTAACAAACACACAAAATAATACAGTCGAATTGAGAACCTCCTCCTTTTTTTGAAGTCGGTTAATGATACAATCCTAATGAGATGAGCTCTTTATGTAACACCAACACGATTTGTCACTAAGGAGTTTGTAAAGTTAATCTACGCCGCCACTAGAGGACCGCCTCATTTCTATGTAGTTAACTATGCTACTTTAAAAATGGTTGAATGAGATAAAATAACCTAGTACAAGTTTCGGGAACTATTTTCATAATTTTGATTTATTGACTGCTACGAGACACTTTAAGATGTAGAATAGTTAAAAGAAAGTAGTCATAATATTATACCCTCAATTTTATACCAGTTTAAGAGTTAAAACATTTTTTTCGGAAGTTTTCATAACGATAAGTTAGTAGATAAGGCTGAGACCCGAAATATAACATTTCTAGAATATTCCTTTCAAAAATAAAAATTTACTATTTCATTAAAACCACTTCAGATATTATCCTCAGATACCTGAAATAAAAGCATTGTTTGATGACGAAAAAGGGGCATTAAAGTTAGAGATAGGTAAAACCGTGTGTACCCATAGCGAGGTTGAGGTCCCTGCGCAGCACGAAGCCGACCAGGTACTGGGACTCCTTGGAGACGACGACGGGGTACCCGTTGTGCTCGGTCTCCTTCAGCAACGCCTCCACGTCGTCCGCCGTCATCGAGTCCTGCGTGATCACCGACAGCGACTCGTTGCGTCTGCATAACAATCAATCCGTTTACACGCCTTCCTTCCATACAACCAATCTATCTATGTTACCAGTTAATGTACGGCCCAGTAATTCGCGTCACAAATACCTCTGTCTCAGAGAAAATGATAAGTGGGCGCGGATTATGGGGCCGTATTAACCGGACCCTTATTTTCATCCTACCGAATGCTTTTGTTTATTTACGTCATACCTGGCCATAAACCTCTCCCACCCCATAGAATCGTGAAAACGGACACTGCCGTCTGCCCGATGCGGATATATCCGCGAAATTTTTGACCAATCGTGTTTGTTGCTTTCCCACCACCCCATGCGCCCCGTTCGGCCCCTCGACCAATCACGGTACACGTTTTGGCAACCCAATGACAAACGGGGAATTTTTTTTTGACGGATATATCCGTATCAGGTAGACGACAGGTTCGTTATTTACACAGATGTATGAATATAAGGAGATCGGACATGGCGGCCGATTTGTATAGAGTGAGCCTGTCGCAAGTACATTAACCCACACAACGCCCAAGTAATTGACAAGACAAAGCACGCACACATCTAAAACACACACACTTGTATACCTACACGCTTATTTGACAATAAACGCGCATCATATCAGGCATTTTGGGAAGAAACGTAATATTCTCTGCTTGCAGCACGCGTGCACAGTATGGCAGTGTATGCCCATTGAGCATACAGCTGCGACACGGCCGCCGGCGGCTTGTCCTCTCTCTAGTATTCTATGCTCTGAGGTTATTTAGTTATGTCTTGATTACGTGCAATGAGTTCAGTGGGGAGACAGTGCTCTAGGACAAACGCGGCGGGGATTGCAAGTTTTTTTACTAAGAGTGTAGTCTCAATACGTTGTCATTTTGGTCACCTCCTGCTTGTCGATCACGTAACGCATTGTACGCGTCAAATTTGACACATGTCAAATTTTATATGGAAAAATGTCAGTTGGATTGACCTAACGCGCGTTTGGAACGTTACGTGATTACCCCTCGGGTGTAGGTTTAGCGCGTCAGGGCTGTAGCCACACAGCGTATCGCATACAATGACATTTCATATATGCGGTCCGTTGTACGCGGTGCAACATAATTTCATTGATCGCACACCGTTCTTTATACGTATTTCAATTTTACAGCATTTTGCTAACATTGCGTAAGAAGTACCCGTAATCCCATTGCAAAATATGAACTGTATTATAAAACCTAATTAGTATTCAAGTATTTTTTTTACTTAAAATGCTGAAAACTTTGCTTTTTTTGTAATATCATATCATTTTATTATTTCCAAAATGGATGATAATTTCGATAACAAACACAGGAACTGAAATAGTTATAAACGCTGTATTAAGTCAAAGTCTATAACGAGTTCAGTAAGTTTTGAATCCACAGAGACGAGTGCAGAAAACGAGGGGACATATTTACTAAGAAGCCTACAGGGTCTTAAGAGTCCGCAGTAAGCTCGGCCGAATTTCACCTTCCCATACAAACGGAGTTTCGTTCTCATTTTAAAACTACGTGTTGGATTGTAACGAAACTTTGCATATACAATGACACGATGTATATCTATATAGGTCTGTAATTAGACTAATTAGTTTATATGGCTCCAGTTTATAAAACAAACGAAATACAGCAAAAACAAGTTTTGTATGAAAAACTTACATTTGCTGTATTTTTTTTTATTATGGTATCTGAAGCTACATAAACTTATTCTAAGTACAAGGTTTCAGAAAAAAAACTAGTTAATCGTTTTAAAATGAGAGCGTAACTACGTTTGTATGGAGAATCGAGGTTACTGCGGATTGTTAACAGTAAATAGATAATATGTGTCGTATGAAAGCAGCGGTTACTTGGGTTGCATGACGTCAGCGGCGAGCGAGGTGTGCTGGAACTCGTCCTTGCTGTCGAGGAAGGGGTACCCGTTGAGCGCGATGTGCGCGTCGTAGATGCCCTGCTTGCCGAGCGCATCGCCCACCCACTTGGAGGCCATGGCCGCCGCCATCAGCGGCACGATGTACCGCACGCCGCCCGTCAGCTCGAACATTATCACCACCAGGGACACTGCTCAAACGTGCAATTATGTATCAATATACAGTCGTGGCCAGATTATTAACAACACCATATTTTTCCCATACAGTTGCATACAAATATGACTTTTCTAATTTGATGATAATTTATAATGTGTTTGATTAATTTTGTTTCTGATTATGCAGATGTAAGCGTGTTTATAGTACATCACATCTGAGGCCGGGAAAACACGGATTTCCGGCCAAATAGGTATAGACAGAGATATGAGGCCGGGAATCCGTTTTCACGCTGAGGCATGTATAGTGCTTTTCTCATACATGCAATGAAATAAATAAATAAAAATCCTCAAATCAAACTAATTTTCATGGCTGAATGCCGTGATGCTGTGCCACAAATAGTGAAATGAAAATTAAAAAGTTACTTTGCAGGCCTAGGCCTAAAGAGTTGTATGAAATCCCATTTCAGGCCGCCTCGAGATGCTGCGCCCGAAAAAGGATACTTCCGTGTCTATTATAAGGAACGTAAAGAGAATATTTCATTGCATGTTTGAGAAAACAGTATTTTATTAATATAGAGCACATACAGCTTCTGTAAAATTTTGACTTTAAAAAATAAAGGTGATCAAATCAACATTTTTTATAAGTTCATACATTGTTCCTAATTACAGTATGAACTTGTAAAACCTGTTCATTTGACCATCCGTATTATTTTAAGCACATCTTCTACATAAGCTTAACCCTTTATTTGGCAAATTAAAAAAAAATCGTGAGTTCAAGCCTCGTTTGCGCCTTGAAGAGCAAAAAAATGTGCATTAAAAAATACAAAAAGTACATCAAATAATGTGTATACTGTGTCAGACATCATCAAATAAAGGATAAACTAAATTAAATCTTATTTATACACAGATACCTCCATACACTCAGAAATAAAATTGACCAAACATATTTGAAATCATCATTAAATTTTAAAAGTCATATTTGTATGCAGTTGTATGGGGAAAAAATCGTGTTCTTATTTATCTAGTCACGACTGTATGTTCGTTGTGATGGCTTCGGTTATATTTATATAATAATAAAAAACATTACATTAGCGATTGGTGTAAGGGTGGCTTCAGGAGCAGAACACACGAGGGGTTTCAGCACTGCCGTAGAGAGAGAAGTAACGAACTGCGTGAAACCGCAACGACACGTTGCGCGGTGCCGAAATACCTCGTATTCTGCGCTTTGTTGTGAACGGTTTTTTGCAGCGAGAGAGGTGATAATGCCAGGCTTACCCGACAGTTTTCCCGACTCAACTGGGAATTAGCCTAGCCGCCTACGCTCTAAAGCCCGTTTCTCATCATGTGAAGTGGTCGTCGGTACACAGATCGTGTTCCCGGCAGAATGTGGCCGTGTGAACGAACAGTACGCACCTGTCATCCTAGTGACGCCGCCGAGTACAGCGGCCGCTCCCACCATGGCGTACAGCCCGGGCGTGATGCAGTCGTCGCCCGTCGAGCACTCGCCGGAGAACAGCCAGATCTTCGAGTAGTTGTTCGCGAGCTGCTCCACGCCTATAAACAATAAAACAGACTTTACCTCCGGAATGATTAAGTGCTACAACTCGAAAGCAACAAATGGCATGCTAAGTATTCAAACCCCACTATTTCAACTCCTATACTTGCGTTGTACAGCGGCATAATTCAAATAAACGAAGTAAGAAAAAAAACAAAGGTGCGCGTTACAGTGTTGTACCTTTAACTAATTCCAATGTTGTATGTCAGTGTAGATAATCAATAAGTGAAAGGTGAAGAAATGTTTACCAATGCCGACGATCCGTCCAGCGATGGCACCGAGCGCTAGACTCGGTATGAACAGTCCGCAGGGCACCTTGATGCCGAAGGTGAACACGGTCATCACCAGCTTCACCACTAGCGCCAGGAACAGCAGCCAGATGGCCTGGTACACGCCCGGGCCCGCCGCCGCCTTCTCAATGGCAGAGTTCACGTCGGTGAAGTTGCGGTTGTAGTCGCTACACATCGAAACAAATCGTGCAATGGGGTTGACTGGTGAAAGCTAATTGTAGATGGCGCTCTTCTAGATTCCATACGATGAGAGAGAGACAGAGGATCGATTGTCCCTAACTTGTACGGAAATCATATACAGTTCTTTGGGAAAAATCTTCCCCATAGTTTTAATCCATAGCGTTTTATTTTTAGCCTTTTTCGGAAAACGGTGGATTCCCACTTCTTAGCAATTCGGGACAAAACATAGTCATTTTCGCAAAAATAAATATAAACTACTTCCCGCCATACAAATTTAGCTTTTTTAGGACCATTATTGGTGCTGTCAGTTTGACAGTTGCCAGCCCCATTACTTCACAATCTTGATGTTTGTATCCGTACAAAACGGAGTCTCTATCATTTTTCGGGACTAGAGATAACGCTCAGGTAACTTGACGACGAAAATCGATTCGCACCAGAGCAAGCCTGTTATAGTCATTATTTGAGAGCTCTAGAGCAATATTATCCCACAGCGCGATTCAAGCGTCATGTGTACTAGGAAACTCAGATTGCTTTTCTGTGACTCAGAAATTTGAAGAGGCTAGTAATTCCATAAAGTACTGTTTTTGTACCGCACCAATAGAGAAGTGGTGCCGGCAATATATGCGGTCGGACGTATGCCAGGAAGCATTCACATTCCTCCCATCCGTGCTCCTGCCTTGTTGCGCACTATTTTAGCGCACACGCAAATTATTAGGACGGAAAATAAGAGTAGCGTAGACTCACCATAGAGGATCGGAATTGGAGATGCCACACTGATTGAAGAGCAGGTAGATTAGCTGGCTGGTGTTCATGCGCGTGTAGCGGTTGGGGTACGCGATGACAGCCGTCACCAGGGTCACCACCAGCACCTCCGTCACCGGGTACTGGCCCAGCTTCGAGTACTTGCGGTAGCGGCACCAGTACAGGTTCGCTTTTATGAATATCGTAGCGATGCAACCCTGTACCACACACATCATATCAATATCATCGAATAAATAATTGCTAATTATAACATGACTAGTTCAATAAGTAAGTCACTTACTCCTATAATACCCAGTCCAACAAACGGTATAAGCTCAAAGAATATCCATGGTTTATTATACTCCACAAAGAACAGAACGGAATGTTCGTTGCCGAAGGGGTTGATCGAGCGCAGAATGAAAGCCGCTATCAAGGCGCAGAAGAATGAGCGCCATAGTGTTTTCAGCGGGAAGTAATATGATACCTGAAAAATTATTATAAATATAGTACCATGTTTACTTCAGTATTAAATTAGGTACAAACGATTTGGGAATTGTACAGTTGCGTAGTAACATATTACCTCTTCTAAACTGAAGAGCACCCCACCAATGGGTGCCCCAAAGGCGACAGACACGCCGGCGGCAGCAGCGGCTGACAGGATCTCACGTTTTTTGGCCTCGTTGCGGCCATATTTAGGGAATAAATATGACAATATGTTGCCTGAGACACAGAGAAACATTAAAAACAATTACAATAAATCGTCATCATATATGAACTACGAACTGACAGACTGAGAAACAGAATACATCAACATACAAGGGTTTTGTTTCCTTAAGTTACGAAACGCTCACCCTGATGAAATATTAATTATCTGACAGTACTTACCCAAGCAGCTCGCAATGTGTACCATGGGACCTTCCTTTCCGAGAGACAATCCAGAGGACACTGACAATATCAGGCCCACAACCTTTATAATTAGTGTCCACTTGCCAAGGTATCCTCTGATGATGAAGCCACTGAGAATTGTTTTTATTTCAGGAATACCTATAAAGAATACCTCAATTACAAAATTGTTTGAAACAAAGATTAACATTTGTTTCTAAGTAAGGCACGCTTTAAGTGAAGACCAGAATGATACACCAATGTCATATTCTTTTCACGTGTTCATGCAAAAATATATTAATATATTACTGAAATTAGAGCCGGTGCACACAACTTTAATGACAACATAAAGTGTTAAAAAGCGGCCAAGTGCGAGTCGGACTCGCACATGAAGGGTTCCGTGAAATAAATTGCGGTTTACGATTTATGACGTATTAAAAAAACTACTTATTAGATCTCGTTCAAACTAATTTTCGGTGGAAGTTTACATGGTAATGTACATCATATATTTTTTTTAGTTTTATCATTCTCTTATTTTAGAAGTTATAGGAAGTTAGAAGACACACATTTTACCACTTTGGAAGTGTCTCTCGCGCAAACTATTCAGTTTAGAAAAAAATGATGTTAGAAACCTCAATATCATTTTTGAAGACCTATCCATAGATACCCCACACGTAGAAAAGAAGGAAGGTGGTAAGGGCATTTATTTGTGTGATGAGCACGAATATTTGTTCCTGAGTCATGGATGTTTTCTATGTATATAAGTATGTTTATCTTCGTCTAGTACCCATAGTACAAGCTTTGCTTAGTTTGGGACTAGGTCGATTTGTGTAAGATTGTCCGCAAATATTAATTTATTTATCTGAACATGTTCTAATCTCATGTATGACACAGAGTCATATTCAGATATCTGTGAGCATTTCTGCACACAGTCAGATTTATACAATAGCAACTGCGAAAATAAAATATGATTTTACTATCTTAACAGTCCGCAGTAAGCTCGATTCTCCATACAAACATAGATACTCTCTAATTTTAGCTAGTTTTAGAAAACTTGTTTTAGCTGTATTTAGTTTGTTTTATAAACTGGGGCCATGTGAACTAATTACAGACCTAGATATACCTCATGTCATTGTATATGCAAAGTTTCGTTACAATCCAACACGTAGTTTTAAAATGAAAACGAAACTCCGTAATT
Organism: Epinotia brunnichana; assembly: GCA_963854355.1. Classification (NCBI taxonomy): domain Eukaryota; kingdom Metazoa; phylum Arthropoda; class Insecta; order Lepidoptera; family Tortricidae; genus Epinotia; species Epinotia brunnichana. The sequence goes on along the minus strand of OY977935.1, from coordinate 38,441,298 downwards.
CGGCCGAGCTTACTGCGGACTGTTCATTTTATTCGTATCACCGTCGCGTAATAACGATGTATGTAAAGGCCCTGGATCCCCACCTAAATAACAGATTACCTACCAGAGCCACAGGCATATGGCGCGAACATTCGCACAAGGGAGGCCGACAGTGCCGCAAAAATCAGACACCACACAATGTAGAACAGGTAACTGATGATGTAGGCGCCCGGACCCTCGCGCGAGCCTCCCAGCAGCTCTGGCCATGTCACCCACTGAAAATTGGCTCACATTATACAATTTGTCTCTACACTTCAAAAGTACCATAATAATCACGGAAATAACATGTAACACAATATTCAACTGTTTATATAAATAGCATATGATTGAAATGACTAAATTTCATGTTTTCATTGTAGTTACCTGTGAACAATTTCCATGGTCAAAGGTAGTCTCGTTGTCGGACCAACAGCATTGTTCCTGATTGAACCAGAAGGCCTGCGGGCAGATGCCGAACTTGAGGTCGGTCATCCAGGAGGAGCCGATGTCGATGACGCCGGCCACCACGCCCGTGCACACGCCCACCAGCAGCACGCACACCCAGCCCGACCACGCGTCGTGAGCGCCCTGCACACCACAACATTCAGCATTTCTAACTAATACTAACCACACTATAATATCATTTCACTTTTCATATGAACATTTTTCAGCCAAAAACGCGAAATTACAAAATAGGGACTCAAATTTCCCGGCCTCTGCAATAATGTACTATACCTTTATTAAGTCCCATATTGAGTCTTGCCTTTTCTTGACTATGTATCTGTGGCGCATGCGGTCCCGAGCGATATCTCGCTGCCAATCAATTGTGTGGAAGTCATCATACTGACCAATACCAGGGATGTCATCATCACCTTAAGTAAGGAAACAATTGAAAGTTAACATCGGTGGATCGTAAACATTGATATGTACATAGAATAAGGACAGGGTAATGTGATTGCTAATTGAATTTAAATCAGCATTGCAATTTCAATGTTTTACAAGAGAATGATTAATTTACAATAGGTAATAAAAGCTCTAGTATGTCAAGATCTGTGAAACCTTGATACAAGCATTTTCATTAACAGTTATCAGCAAACATCGGGGATTTCGGAGCGGGAACGTTTGACATTAGCCAAAGAGTAGGTATTTACTTAAAAACAGATCGTACCCTAGTAGGTTTCTACCGAATGAATAATTGATTGAAAAATAAATAAAGATTTATCATACATATAGGTACATATTTTATATTGGTCATTCATTATCAACCTCTTCAGTTAAGTCTATTCATTTATAAGAAAATGCTTCATAGATATCGAGCGTCAAGATTGACATTGTATTAGACACCTATTGTCAACCGTTACCCTTGCTTGTCTAGTAGATAAACTTATATGCAATTGTATTTTAAAAAACTGTAAATAATCAGTCAACACAAATATGCTTCCGAGAAAAAAACTCGTTACGAGTTTATGCGTTCGTGGATAGAAAATAATCCAGAGATAGAGGTTCGAGATTCTTTATTATTTTGCACCAAGTGCAATGTGAGCTTCGCTCAAACGAAATCTAGTGTAACGCGACATGTCGCATCTAATAAACATACAGGTATGAAATATGATTTCAATAGTGAGCTCTTGAAATTTGTTGTGGGCTGTAATATACCATGGACGCAGGTAAACAATCCGATATTTAAAGATTTTATCGAAAATTGTGTTACCGGTAAATTTGGAAAAACTGCAAAAGTTCCTTCGGAATGTCAACTGCGACGGGAATATTTAAATAAAGCTTACGATGAAAAAATTAATAAAATACGGAGCGAGCTAAAAAATGAATATATATATGTGAGTGTTGACGAAACCACGGATGATTATGGTCGTCAAATAGCTAACGTAATAGTGGGAGCATAACGTGATGATCACATTGGCACTCAACACTTGATATCCAGTAAACGGTTAGACAGCACGAACAATGTATCAATATCCAATACGGTCACAAATGCTCTTGATGAATTATGGGGTGCTAACCATAATAATCACAATAAAGTACTTTTACTTTTAACTGACGGTGTGGGCTACATGCTAAAGGCTGGAAGAAATTTAAAATGTATTTTTCCCAATCTTTTGCACGTCACATGTTTGGCTCATGGTTTAAATAGAGTGGCTGAACTAGTAAGAAAACTTTATCCAGATGTGAATGATTTAATCGCAAATTTTAAGAAGACATTTTTGAAATCTCCTAAAAGAATACAAAAGTTTAAAGAAATGCTCCCCGGAGTGCCTTTACCACCTCGACCAACAATTATTCGGTGGGGAACCTGGATAGAAGCTGCAACGTATTACAGCAAACATTACGATGAAGTGAAACGTGTTCTAAATACATTCAGTCCCACCGAAGCCCAGAGTATTAGAAAGGCAAAAAGAGCGTTTGGAAATGCAAATATAAAAAGCGACTTAAATTTCATAGCAAATCATTTGATGACTATCCCAAATGCTATTAAAAAACTACAGGATGCGAAGCTGTCCATCAGCGATAGTTTAAAAATAGTTCATGAAACCTATAGAGATGTTTCCAAATTAAACATGAGCGTAAAAGGAAAACAGATTTATGATAAACTGAAGTTGGTGTTAAAGAAGAATTCTGGCTATAGCACACTAAAAATTATAAATGAGTTGGTACAAGGCAAAGAAATAGAACTTCAATCTCAAACTTCTCGTGCATCAATTGATTCCTACAAAAAATTTAAATATTACAACTGTCGACGTGGAAAGATCATTTAGCTCCTTGAAATGGATATTTACAGCAAGACGCTGTAGATTAACTGTCCCAAATATAGAAAAAATATTAATAGTTTATTCTGAAAATCGTGTCAACTATTCAATTTACAGCAGGTAATTAATTAAAGTTATTTTTATTGTTACCTTATAAGTTATAAGACTTTTACGGAAATTAAAATAAAACTTTGTCACAGATTGTATACAACTCACAGAGAGGTAGTTATTCATTAGGCATAATAAGATATTTTCTTAGACTAACATATCTGTTGTTTATCTCTACTCTTTCTCAAATCATTCCCGCTCCGAAAACCCCGATGTATGGTTATCGGCATTTCTGATTCAGAAAATAGCAAAATAACTTATTGGAAGTTGGAACAGGTGTCAAAATATAACCTTTCATCTCCAATCATTTAAAATGACACTTATTCTGGGTTAATCTTGGTCTTGAGATATTGTACTGTAATTAAGTATTGATGATACTTGGCAAAACATATGGTAAATTTATTTATTTAAAGACACATAAATAGTTTGTACTTTGTAAAAACTGTGTAGAACAATTAAGCCATTGATTTTGAGAAACACATTATATAAACTCATTTGTTTTACTAATTGCAAAAAACCTATAATAATTCAAACCTGCTTGTGAGAATACTTTTCACATGAATATTGACTGGCCAGGAGAAAGTGTCAAATAATTAAGAAAAAATTGCATGATTTGACGGAACATATTTTCGCATCGAGATCTGCAGAGCCCAGGACAAAACATTTATGACAACTGCAGACAACTATTTAAAAGTACTCACCCTGCATTCCAGAAAATATGATTGCGTCCCCTGGAACAATATATAAATATCAGTCATTAAGAAATCACCGAACGAACTATTCGAAGCAATAAAACCATACACGGCGTTAAATGAAAAACAGTAACAAACTAGTTAAAGATTGTGGAGCTTTAATATGTTGATAAAAGCAGAGATGATGTTTGATAAAAGAAAAATTATAACGAATATAACAAAATTACAAAAACAAGTGACAATAATGTATTATTGTTTAAAAACACCTACGAAAAGCAAGTGACAGTCGTAATCGCAACGCATCAATCTTTTCGTCGAAACATAAACGTCAAACATACTTTTTAATTTTCTCGGGTTGAGTGTTGCCGTACACAAACCTATTCGAACGATAGTGCTGTGCTAATGCTAACCTAAATATACGGAATAATAAAGAGTGAATGTTTGTGAGTTTAGTGTCAGAATGATACGGGTAATCTCTGCGGCGCTACCACGAACTTCGAATCTCGAACTTCGTATCAGCACGGGTATCACAAGACGGCCGCGACATACTCTCAAACTTTCTCGCGCTATCCATCTCTCTCTTATTAGACCACTTAGAAAGAGACTGATAGTGCGAGAGAGCTCGAGAGTATGTCGCGGCCGTCTTGTGATACCCGTGCAGGGACTGCATAACCGAAAAATACCGGTATTCTATTTTAACGGTATGACGTCATATCGGTTGTCAAATAGCGGTTTCGGTAGCGGAACCTTTATATTTCGCTACCGAAATATAACGGTACCTTTATTTTTTCCGGTACCGTAACCGCTATTTAAAGGTACCGATATATCGACTTTGGTCTGGTGTTATTGCTAAACCGCCGCCGCCGGCAAAGGCTCTGCCGCTTTGTATTTTTGTCTTTAATTAGTAGCCAATGCTTCCTCTGTAGAGTGCCAGCTTGCTTACTTTTCTTGATAACCTTTATAATACCGGTATTATAAAGGTTACGGTATCGTTTAAAACTGATACCGCTAACCGTTATTTCAAAACAGTTACGGTACCGTTATGTTCGCGCGGCGCGCATAACCTTTATTAAAAACCTTTATTATTTAATCAATTAATTTTAATAACCTTTATGACATAACGGTACCATAATCGAATACCGGTTTCATACCGGTATAACCGTAACCGAAATCAATCCCTGCTTCGTATATCTCTGTCTCTGTCGCTCAACTACCATAAACCATAAGTGCGATAAAGACGGAGATATACGAAGTTCGAGATTCGAAGTTCGTGGTTATAGCTCTGGAACTACTCATCATATTTCATATATTCTCCCACCCGGGGGGCAAGCACACTAAGTTTTATGTCGCGTTTTTGTCGCGTTTTACGTGACGTTTTAGTACATTTTCGCTGACATAAAACCTAGTGTGCTAGGGCCTCAGAGGCCCTAAGCGCGATAGGCTTTATCGTCACGTTTTACGGCGCACATTTACTGAAACGTGACGTAAAACATAACGATGAAACGTGATACACCCGAATCGCACGCCCGGCGAAATTGCCCTATATATCCGGGACGGACAATGTTATACTGAGTTGTTATGTATTATTCCGTAGCACTGCCCGCTTTCTTTGTAGTATGCGAACAGCTAGTAATCTATACTTTATAATAGACTAGCGACCCGCCCCGGCTTCGCACGGGTGCAATGCTGATACTAAATATATATGTATCATACATATAAACCTTTCTCTTGCATCACTCTATCTATTAAAAGAAACCGAACCAAAATCCGTTGCGAAGTTTTAAAGATCTAAGCATCACACATACAGACAGCGGGAAGCGACTTTGTTTTATACTATGTAGTGATAATACGAGTATTATAAAGAGGTACCTAAAGTTTGTTAGTTTTGTAGCTTTGTGAGTTTGAATCCCGAACTACTCATTCGATTTCAATATATTTCTCAACACATTTGCTCGTAACGTGCCTCTTATCGTGCCGCTTTAAGGCTCATAATCCTGGGTATTAAACACGCGTGTTTTATAACATACTCGTGTAGTTATGTTTATATCCCGATTAAGACACGTTGGCACCTTGCAGCAAGGTGTATGTATGGACTCGGCGCATTCTTAAATTGACCGGGTTATACAGGTTTGTTTTTAATTCTCGGCAAATGGATTCTTACTCGACTAAACAAATTAAATCCTTCTTGTGAATTAATTGATTATTTCTTCTTGGATATGATATAGAAACGTTTAATTTAGTAAAACTATTTACTTTTGATAACATTTTACATGAATTTATATTGAATAACAAAATATTTATTTTATTTTGTATTGGCTGTTTAGAGATTTCATCTAAGCCTCGCTGCGGGCGCACTGCGCGAACTTCATGCAAAAAAACCAGTTGCGCGCCATTATAAGTAATTTCACAAATATTTGTAAACATTGATGATGCGTGTTTGGTTATTATTAAAAATGTTGACTCGTGGTGAATAGAAAAGTGATAAATAGAATTGACGCCACTGTACATTCTTGGAGATGTACAAATGTAAGTGAGTAAAAACCTGTTGTCATCAATAACTAAATGAAACAACTTAGGAGCCTGTAACATTTTCATTTTATGAAAAGGATTTTTTCGATTTTCAACACAAATATGTTGAAAATCGAAAAAATTTTCAACAAAGAAAAGATTTTCAACGAAACGTCGTATGACACGCGTGAGCTTTGATAATTACATCCTCAGCTCTATTATCACGCTCACCTGCGGTTCGCGTGACAATTCCGCCTCTGATGTAATTATCAACATAGCTCACTTGTATCACAATGTATTATTTTAATACAGTTGCTCAAAAAATGCTACTTTTCGTAGCTGCTTAGCGTGCGGAAAGTTGGCGTTTTCGCAAACTAGTGCTTTTCACTTTTCCAAGTGTATCGAACGACTTTTTTTAATACAGTTGCGAGAAAATAAGAAAAACAACAAGGAAGTAAGGAATTAGAAACTTTTATATTATTAATTCTGTAAAATCATTGTAATACAGTTGAAAAATAATGAAGTTGTTCAAAAATCAATTTTATTAATACAGTTCTTCCTTATTTCTTGTTTTTATTATTTTTTCGCAACTGTATTAAAAAACGTCACTCGATACACGTGCGGAAATGTCATTCTTCACTCGTGACGTAATGACATACTTTCCGCACTAGCATCGAAATGTACTATTACAATGCATGTCCTCGAAAAGAGCGTTTTCCAAGCAGCCAAATTGTGCTTTTTCGCACTAGTGCTTTTTACTTTTCAGTTCCGTTTTAATTTTTAACTCCGTCTTGAGCCCGACGCAAAGAGTTTTTATAGGTACAGTCGCCCTCACATACATCGGTACACTATAGGTGTTCAAAAATATCGGCACATGCACCCATAATGCCTTGAAAATAGAGGTGTTCCGATGTTTGTGACGTGCTTGTTTGCTCCGATGTACGAGTATGTGATGGCGACGGAGCAAACAAGCACGTCACAAACATCGGAACACACCTCTATTTTCAAGGCATTAGGGTGCATGTGCCGATATTTTTGAACACCTATAGTGTACCTATGTATGTGATGGCGACTGTACGTGAGAAAAGTTTAACAAATCTTTCAATTACACTTTTTCTTTCATATAAACGGTGCATAATACTTACTAATAATTTGTAAATAGTTTTAATAATCATTTAAAATTATGAATTTGATCAATAAATAAATACTCAAATAATATTTTGCTTATGCCTTCTGCGCCACGGCATGACGGCTATTTGCACATGCGCAGTAGTACATACGTTGAGCCCGCATGTAAGTATTTAAAACAAAAAAGCCCGCCATTGTTTTTTGTACTTTGGAGTTGTTGTGTAAATTTGTTAAAACTGTCGAGCGAAAATGACTAATCAATAATATTAATAATGTATTATTGCGTTTCACAAGTTTCGGTTTGTTTCTGAGAACTACGACGGTACAGTGTCTTTTTGATGTGGAATATAATGATATTAATGATTTACTCAAAATTAACTGCGTTCCAAACCCACAAAACAATGGTTTTAAGTGAATTACATGACAGCAAAAGATGTGGGGAAGTTGTTAAATGCAGTTCCAGATAATAAGCACATACCTGACATGACAACCTAGGTAAATTAAATTTGAACCTTTCTATTTAAACTGACATTTCAATATTTATTTTATTTCCTTACACAAGGCATAGTAAAATTTTGTATGATACACGCGCGTAAAGATGATTTCCGACTCGTGTCGAATTGGGTATTTGACAACAGTGAAAATAAATTGTTTTTTCATTAGCAACAGATAAACATTACGAAAATACTCGGAAAGTATCAATCTTTCATGTTAAGTTTGGTATTTTAAGATTTTTAAATTCATAAAAACTCATAATAAGGACGTTTTTTGATTGTGACGTCACAAGCAAGTAATCCCTACAAATTCCATACTATTGGAGCGTTTTTGACGTTTCATAAAAAGAAGCTGATTTGGTTTTTGTCAAATACCGTATTATACATTCGCTCACTCCACTCGCTCATGTATAAAAATTACACTCGTCGGAAATGAAATCACATACTTTCCACACTTGTAGCATAAATAACTATTCTCCAGTATACTTACATATAGAATGGACCTTCGGGAAGGGCATAGGCTATATTTGTTATCCCGCGGCTCTGTCTGCGTTCTCTATAATAGGCGGGCGGTGTAATGTGTGACGTTCATGAGACCCTGGGACGACTCCATGGGATGCATCGATGGCATTCCGTCGGTCAGAGCATCCTTATTTCAGCAACACTCTTAAGGAGACGCTACACGAGCGAAATCGGCAGGCCTGCATGCGGTCCTGCAGCGTGATTCGGCACGTGTGGATACTTGTCGGAAGCACGGCTTCCAGCCAAATCAAGGTCACTCGATACTAGACTTCCTGTGACCTTGCTTGGCAGTCCTGCCGATTTCGCTCGTGTAGCGTCTAGGTGCTGTACTTGCTAACATTTTGCGCTTGTTTTCGAGCTTGCCCTTGTACATTTTGAGCCCGAGATTAAACTGATATAACTTGTTATTGCTTATCATTATGGAATTCAAATGTATTGCTTTGTTTAATGACAATCCCGCTAATCTGTAGGTACGTGTAGTACTTATCTCATGAACTAATCTCTAAGGCGATTGGCATTTCAACCTTGAAAACGAACGTTTAAGAAGTCTGGTTTTTCGAGGGAGATGTGATGAGAGCTACACGCCAACAAACTTAACTTCTTTATAATATTAGCATAGAAGTAGGAATAAACGACAGATCTATTAATAAAAAAATAATGACGTTCATACGGTAAATTGTATCCATGTGATTTAAAAGCTGAGGATGCTAAAACCAACACATATGGAATCTTGTCCAGCAATCCTTGTGTCACCGGCATCAGATGGGTGGATTGAAAAAAAATTGTACATAGTTATCTTTTTTCCATTGTGTAACGTCAATTACCCATACATTTTATATGGGTAACTTTCGTTACACAATATATTAGATTAAGGCCCTTAATTATGTACAATTTTTTTGCAATCCACCCAGATAGAAGTACCTATCACAGATGTTAATCGGAAAGTGCAACATGGACTCGCGTACCTAACCAATAGTTCCGCGCATTTTTACACGAGGTACTCTAGTTATTATAACGTGCCTAGACTGCCTAGCAAATGTTCTATTTTTAACCACTTAGTTTTTACTTTTATTAGTGAAAACCGAAAAATGCAAAAAAATGTTTTACTTTCTTAAATATTACTTGTAATTATTTGGGTATATAGGAGCTAACCAATAATTAAGAGAAGAGGACCCGGCACAAATTTTTTCGGCCTCAACGACGGGGCAGCTCTACCCAACATCGCCCCCCTAACCCCTCTCTACTCTCTACATACAACCATCCGTTCTTTTTTTATATTTATATTTGTTGTAAATATTTGTTTATAATGTATATGAAATAAATAATCCCTCCCCTTAAAAAAAAATTAAGAGAAGAGAACGTACAAGGATAAGTTTAATGTTAAATTAAGTACCTATTTACTAACATTCTTTCTAATTATCCGCGTACTAAATATATTGCATCGGTCACAATGCAAGTGACAAAGTCTAGATAGTTAAAAGTTATTATTTTGTAAAATACTGCCTGTTAGCACATTAATATCTACTTGCTATAAATAACCATGGCAATCTAGAGCCTACCTCTGAGAATAGCTTGTTAAAAACAGTCGATAATACATACGAGTATGTTACTAGGACTATGACATCCGGTAAACTGTGCGTACCGAAGGTTAAAAACTATTATGGTGACAGAACGCTAAAAAACGTATCCCTTATCTTCTGAACAGTTTACCAGAAACTATCAGCCGTGAAAAGTGAAAGAACGACTTTAAAAGAAAATTAAAACGCCATTTACTTAAGTATATTAACCCCTAAGGCATAACTGTATAAATTCTATGTAACATGTATTTAACCTAAACCTATTTACAAATTAGTTAACTCTGTACTATGATGTCTAGGTTCACACAGACCAACTGTTCCGACAGATTCTTGATTCCTTTCAGAGACCAGCCGCTCGGTGTCCCCGGCAGAGTTTTGTGGAGGTTCCATCTGGACTACCTACTCCGTAACACGTCGCGACCGCGCGCAGGACTTAACCGATACTGCTCTACTTACTGTTTATCTTATCTAGCCCAAAACATCGATACCGACGATAGAGCTATTTAAAAGATTAGTGACAATTTTTTTGCACCTACAGTCCTATAGTCCCCCGCGGCTATGAAGTCAATTCAATCCTGAGCCATGCCTCTATAGGATTGAATATGTAATTTTTTCCTATGGTTGACATTGTCATTATTACTCATTATTCAGAAACTTCATAGTTGCGCAATGTGTCAGGATTGACTTCATAGCCGCGGGGGGACGTTAGTGTCGATTTGTTTTGTTCTAAGCTACAAGTTTGGCGAAAACCTGATGTCACGCTCACGAAAAACGAAGAATGAATTACTTTGTCACTGGCTACCGAGAACCTAAGATTTTAAAGTTCTGACGCCGAACTCCATTATCCGGTTTATGGAGCTGGTACAGGTAGAACAAGATTTGATAGGGGAGTGTCGCATCGCGACACCTACTCCTACTGGATCGGCAAAGCAAGCCACTATTAGGATCGACCCTAGTACAGTAGTGGTTTGCCACGCTACTGGTAGATGGCACCACGGCACTGATTGATCTGTGCTACCGACCGGGGTTAGCTCTGTCGGTGGAACGGAAAAATCGACCTCTTCCATTATCGACATGAGGCGGAATGACGTGTTAATTCCGGCCTAGCAAATTATACCAAATATGTATCGAAATAAACAATAAAAAAGAGAAAAAAGATACTTTTTCTTCAGGGAGCAAATGCTGAAAAGTCTTCACTGGGTCGAAGTAAACATAACATAATATGATAAGACAGAACAAATGCTTACCAGTAGAATCCCCAAAATATTGGGCAATGCAAGCTACAACAGAAAACATCCACTTAGTACAATACAATACAAAATACAATTCTTTATTGATAACACCATAGTTACAAGTCAAATTTGAAAATAATAAGTAATTAAGTATGTAATTTGTTATGTACACGGTAGTTTAAGAAACTCCTCGACACTGTACAGAGTTAAATCTAGTAGCCACTTGCGTAGCTTTTTCTTAAATGCGACGGTGGGAGTTGCATTTCTGACCGTTACGGGCAGTCTATTATAGATGGATGGACCCATTATGTAGGCAGATTTTGCAGACTTTGCCAATTTGTGCTTAGGAGTGATAAGTCGGTAGTCATGATTATTACTACGAAGGGCATAGGTTTTATTTATACCCTGTCGTTGGAAGATATGCATATTCGTGTGAGTGAATACGGCCACTTGATAAACGAGCTCGCTCGGGAGTGTCAAGATTCCAAAGTCTTTGAATAAACTCCTGCATGACGTGTCACTGGGTGCACCCACCATTGCGCGTAGTGCTCGCTTCTGCATTACGAATGCGCGCTGAGAGTCGGCCGCGCGGGCCCACATCTCTGTCCCGTACGTGAGTATGCTGTGTACAGTCGCGAAGTAACAGGACCGCACCACGCTGCGCGTCACGGTGTTGGCCAGTCTGCCCAGTGCAAAACACGCTCTTCCAAGCTTGGAGCTTAGTTCATCGATATGGCCGCTCCAGGTGAGAGAACTATCGATCAGGAAGCCTAACAGTTTTATCGTGTGTACCTGCTTCAATACCGCATCACCGGCGCTAACCTTTACCGTCTTCTGGTCTTTACCGTTTAAGTTAAACGTCATGAAGCATGTCTTGTCTCTGTTCAGCGCAAGGCCATTCGCCGCGAACCACCCCTCGAGTTGTTGGACTACAGCGTTCAGCTTATTCTCCAGTAAGGTGTCAGAGGGAGCCACCATTACTCTTCAAGATATTCGTACTCATCAATTCATCTTATTCATCATGTTACACGAGAATTAACGTGTAGGAAGTAATCTGATTTAACCACAGATATGAATAAATATAAGGAGATCGGACATGCCGGCCGATTTGTATTGAGTACGCCTGTCGCAAGTTCATTAACCCACACAACGCCCAAGTAATTGACAAGACAAAGCACGCACACATCTAAAACACACTTGTATACCTACGCACTTATTGGACAATACACGCGCATCATATAAGGCATTTTAGGAAAAAACGTAATATTCTCTGCGATCAGCACGCGTGCACAGTATGGCAGAGTATGCCCATTGAGCTAACAGCGCGACACGGCCGCCGGCGGCTTGTCCTCTCTCTAGTAATCTATGCTCTGAGGATTTAACCTTTGATTAAATTACACTGACAAGGCAACACGACTGCGTGCATGCTGCAGCAGTGTGGTTGATTTGTATCCTTTAATGTTCGGTCAGCTTCAGTAAGCCTGCGGGATGTTTGTGTGCGTTAAATTGAGCTGTATTTCCATCTTGTTCTACCGTATAAATGTCCCCGTAGTTCCCGCAGGGCTAACTGTGGCTGGGCAAAAATTTTTGGCTTTAGAGTTTTTATTTGAATCAAAATATTACGGCTCGGCCCCGACTTCATACGGCGGCAACGGTGTGCCATATATACGAGTGCAGCGGGAGGCGACGATCCGGTCTATTTTAAGTCGTGGGCTTATTGGCTTTAAGTCAGCACTACATATTATGCCAGCCTCAGCAAGCTACGTTGATATGCGTTAGAGGGTGCAATTTTCATCTCATTCTACGGCCCAATATGAGTTGCCGGCTTTAGAGGTTAACGGAAGAAAGTGCAATAAATATGTGTATTTACAGTTGGGGCTGTTTTGTGGTGGATGACTCCTGGCGTCGTGCTCGTAGAGCTGGAAGGTGCCGTGGCTGGTGGGCGTCACGTCCGCGCCCGCGCCCGCTCGCCCCGCGGTCTCTACAGGCTCGTCCGACCCGCCCGCCCCGACCCCGGACCCATTCTTGTTATTGCCCTGCGGATACATACATTCCGTATACAACCTTAATAGATCTCATACACCTTGCATTAAGTTTATAAGATCACATAAACATAGTACCTAAACAACTTTACGAGATCTGCACTGGTAGCATGATCGCGTTTAGGTACGTCCGACATAAAGCGGTCGTCCCTCTTGCATTTACATATTGATTGGTAAAGGAGGACGAATGCTTTACGTCCGACGTAAATGCGATCATGCTAGCTTGGCTGGTGTATATTTCAAAAGCACGAATGTTAGTTGATGACGTGACGTACATTGCTACAAAAACGATTAGTACCTAAGCACAGTGTTATTATTATTATTGCTAAATAATAACATTGATCGATTTCGATAATATTATTACATTCAAATTTCGAACGTCTTAAAAACAAAGAAATTTGATTTAACCTCCATTCTAATATCAGTCGAGATGACGTTTAGTTCGAAATGAAATATCAATTTGCATTCAAATTTGACAAATGTCGCACGTAAGTAAGATATCGAACGATATGATAGTTAGGGCCGACTCTAGTTTAATCTCTGAATTAAAAAAAACTATGACAGCTGCCAGAAAACAACGCCGCGATGCCGGTCATAATATGCGGCTCCGGAATGCATCGTGGAGGCTTATGATATGTGGATAGATAAAGTAGTGTATGTAACTGTACATAATTAGGCATTAAGACACTCGTGTGATGATGTTATTATGAAACTCGTCTTCGGCTCGTTTCATAAACCCACACTCGTGTTTAATGCCCTTCATTATGTACAGTCACATAAACTACTAAAATAATATCGCCAATAAATAACACTGAAGTTTTATTAAAATCCCGGAAACAAGGATTTCAAAAAAAAATTATCTCCGGAAGTTCGTGATATTTGTGGTAGTAGTCCATTATTGTGGCTACGTTTTAAAGCTAAAATAAACTGCTAATACTAAAGACATTAATCACAAAACATAAGTACAATTTTGACAATCTTGAAACTGAGAAGCCAAATATGGTTTATAATTTAGCCTTACAGTAAGCCTTTTCATCACAGTGCAAAATCAAGATCTATATAAGTTGGTTTCTTTAAAAAAAAGATTAAGATTATCTTAAGATTCCGGGACTTAAAGTTTAGATTGCTTTCGTTTCAAAACTATGATAGTGAGCCACGTGGGAGTTTTTGTCCTTCATTCGTGACATCTTTCTCTATTCGATCATCCAATAAAGTTAGGCCGTCTCAAAATGAGGTTCAAGGGAACACTGTCCTAAGTAATTAGTCACATAAAGTCAAAAACCACCGCAGCTATAGTTCCCGGCAAACAAGTTGAACATGCGGGACGAAGTGGGGGGGCAGCTCGCACGTACAATTCGCCTTTGCGCAGGCAAGGTCATTTGCTCACGAAGTTTGCCGTCTACTGTACAATAGATAGTCATTAAGGACATTAAGGTAAATAAAGAGTAAGACAGAACAGCTAACAAAGAACATAATATCTACACTCGCAGTCAATGAATACGGGTCGGTAAAATACTGTCATATTTCCTAAAATAGTGCAGGGTTGACAGTTTTAATCCTGTCAAGATCTTTATTATGGAACATTACGCAAAACTCTTCGTAGGTGGCGACACTAGCAGCGTTGACATTGTGCATGTGTGTGTGAATCCCTATATTCCTATACTGTTTTACTATTAGTGGTAGTGCTGCCTCTGGCGGCAGAACATTGCAGTAATGTTCCCTATTATACATGTAAACTGAAAAAATAACAGTAACAAAAGAAAGTTACCAGGTTTAAATCGGACTCGTAAAACCCCATGAAAAAAAACAACGTTAACGGAGCGAGATATCGCAAAAATCGTCATTTTTGGACGTTGATATTTTTATAATAGGATCCCGGAAATTGTTATACAGTTGGGTATTAAAAAGAATACTATACTAAGTTAATAACTAGTGTTAAATATAAAAAAAAACCTATTGCGGTTATTTAATTTAGAGTGACCCGTATTCATTGACCGCGAGTGTAGTTCAGACTTCGTGTCAAATATACAGGTGGACATTTTTATACTTCGTCGAAATTATATACCTACCCACGAACTTATGCAAGTAGACATTTTTATACATCGCCACATTTACTTTTAGTCCAACGACGCATAAATCAATATTACGTGTTCCACTAATAGAGTGAGTGCATATGTAGCGCTTAAACACATCAATAAGTAGGTCAGTACGAAAATGCAATCGTAACACAAGTGCGTATCTGCTAACACGAATGACAATGACGTTTGGGTTTAATTTCGTTATAGATGCAAGAAGGGCCAAAAGCCGATCGACACTTACTTCTATGATCGTAACGTCACTTCACAATAAGTTATATTATATGTTCAGAAAACACATAAATGTAAACTTAAACGTATAAAATCACCAATAAGGCGGTGCATGAAATGCCGTTTCGGTGAATGGGGAGCGAGGGTGGGGAAAATCAATAATCACCCCCCGGCGCAGCGCGGCCGGCCGACCGGCATGTCACATGACATGATGCACCTTCCTTTGTGACTGCAAACTGATTGAACCCTACTTTAAAATATAATATCATATATTATGCACTGATTTAATTACGTAATTATAATGAATAAAGTATTTATTAAGAAGAGCATATATGTTATTTTTTATATAGGTAGTATAGGATAGGAACTCTAAGGGACTATTTTATATACTATTAAGTCTGAAGGTCGAAACGCACAGACAGCGGTGGCGGCGCGGTGCGTTGCGGTGCGGAGGCGGTACTAATATGAAATCCTTCGAAAAAAATAGAAAACTATAAAATTGACTAGTGTTATAAGCCTTGCATGCCCCTGTCAATGGCTATCCAAGCCTATTTTATATAATCTTAAGTTTATTTATTCCATTTTCAACTGTTTTACTAACATAGTCATTAGAATACTGTATCTAACAATCTATAGATCAATTTATTATATTATGTACTAGCTGTTGCCCGCGACTTCGTCCGCGTAGAACTTGTTATCGTATAAGAAAATGATTTCTCTCAATACAAACTTTGAACCGTCTTTTAGGGGATAAATTAAAGAAAAAACGTTGATGTTCATTTTATAGTTTGTGAACAAACGGTCTAAAACCGAAGTTAATAATCTCATATTTTACAAATGTCTTGAAAAACACAAACTTTAAACCCCCTTTTAACACTCTTAGGGGATGAATTAGGAAAAACTCTAAAATTAATTTTGTAGACGTTCAGAATAAGACCAAAGTTACAAAACTCTTACTCATACTTTAAAAATTTCTTGCTATCCATATAAAATTTGAACCCCCTTTTTAGGGGTTGAATTTTTCAAATCGCTGAAAGAACTTTTTTCGTATTTTAATAAGCAATCTTACTACTAACTTTTAAGTCTCTAGCTCAAAAAAAGTGTTGCCCATACAAAGCTTGCCGCCTTTTTAACCCCCTTAGGGGTGGAATTTTCTAAAACTCTGAAAGTACTTTTTTTGTATTCAGTAATCTTTCTAAAAGTTTTAGGTCTTTAGTTCAAAAAAAGTGTTTCCCACACAAAACTGGCTCACCTTGATAACCCCCTTTATTTTCAAAAATCCCTTCTTACCCCTAGCCCACGTTTTAAAATCAACCTACTGTGCAAAAATCAACTCTCTAAGATTAGTAGTTTCGGCTGTGCATTGATGAGTGAGTGAGTGAATAAGTCAGTCAGGACATAGGCATTTATATTAAAGCGGCAAAGTGTGTCTTCGTAAATTAGTTAGTAAAGGGTAGGTATAGTCGCCATCACATACATAGGTACACTGGTGTTCAAAAATATCGGCACATGCACCGTAATGCCTTGAAAATAGAGGTGTGTTCCGATGTTTGTGACGTGCTTGTTTGCTCCGATGCACAGTGTTCCCTTGGGCCTCATTTTGAGACAGTCTCACTTTATTGGATAATCGAATAGAGAAAGATGTCACGAATGAAGGACAAAAACTCCCGCGTGGGTTACTATCATAGTTTTGAAACGAACGCAATCTAAACTTTAAGGCCCGGAATCTTAAGAAAATGTTTATCTTTTTTTTTTTAAGGAAACAACGTATATAAATCTTGATTTTGCACTGCGATGAAAAGGCTTAGTATAAGGCTAAATTATAAACCATTTGTAACCAGGCTAGGGCTTTTCAGTTTCAAGATAATTGCGAAAATGTCAAAATCGTATTTATTTTTTTGTGATTAATGTCTTTAGTATTCGCAATTTATTTTGGCTTAAAAACGTAGCCACAGTAATGGACTACTACCACAAAAAAATCGGATTGCATATATCGCGGACTTCAGGAGATAACAATAAAATAAAAAAAACTTTCATCAGTTTCGGTACACGCTGCGCTCTCATTGTCATTTCCCTCGTCATTATCTTTATTGATTTGTTATGGCATTAACATTTCGATGACTGGAGGGGGTAAAGGCATACGTTTAATGCTACTTTGACGTCTACTCAGTCTTGTATGAGATACGACCGGATCGGATGATTCCAATGCTCTATGAAATAAGTCTTCCGTTATGTGTTTTCTATTATCTTTTCGGCTGTGGTGTTCGCGATCGTATCGCCAAAACTTATTTCTCGACTCTCCAGCTTGTTCTGAAAGAGTTCCTATGGGCAATGCTGCACTTTCTATCATTCTTTGGCCATGAACGAGGATTTTGTGCATAGTTGTGGTCATAACTATGACCACAACTATGCACAAAGTCCATAGGAGCTCTTTCAGAACAAGCTGGAGAGTCGAGAAATAAGTTTTGGCGATACGATAGCGGCTACATATTTTTTGGCTACATTTCTGCAGAAATCGCCGATTTTTTTGGAATCGATCGACTGTCTACAGTTAATGGCTACTAGAATGATGTGTATGTCGTCCACAAGCCATTTACTAACTCCAAGTATTTCGGCAAATATTCCGCGACTTTCGTCAGTAGCAAAGATTCTTCGGGCAGTATTTCCGTCATTAGTCGTTCCCGAGTTGGGTCGCACAACATCAACCAGTAAACCCAAGCGATCCCTTATTTCCACCTGTATTCTTTTTTTCCGGACCTCGGTTATTTGTCCCGCAACGGACGATTTGGAGACTCGCCACTGTCTTACTTGGGGGTCATTTTTGTACCCCAAATGGAGTAAGAACCCTAAAAATCTTATAAAGGCATGAAGGGGACTCATACCATTTTTTGTTGTTCCTTCGTCGGTTTGGAAAACGCCAAATCTAAATCCCGACTATACATGACGTATCGACTATCTATGCTATTATTAGCATCAGATAACACTGAAATTTTATTGAAATCCCGGAAACCGGGATTTTTTATTTTATTGTTATCTCCTGAAGTCCGCGATATATGCAATCCGATTTTTTTGTGGTAGTAGTCCATTATTGTGGCTACGTTTTCAAGCCAAAATAAATTGCGAATACTAAAGACATTAATCACAAAAAAATAAATACGATGTTGACATTTTCGCGATTATCTTGAAACTGAGAAGCCCTAGCCTGGCCACAAATGGTTTATAATTTAGCCTTATACTAAGCCTTTTCATCGCAGTTCAAAATCAAGATTTATATACGTTGTTTCCTTTAAAAAAAAAGATAAAAGATTTTCTTTAGATTCCGGGACTTAAAGTTTAGATTGCATTCGTTTCAAAACTATGATAGTGAGCCTCGCGGGAGTTTTTGTCCTTTATTCGTGACATCTTTCGCTATTCGATCATCCAATAAAGTTAGACTGTCTCAAAATGAGGTCCAAGGGAACACTGTGCGATGTATGTGATGGCGACTGTACTCTCCGAAACTACTAATCCGAATTAAAAACCGCGTGGACCGCTAGTCCTACTAATGCTATGAAATATAAAGTTGATTCATAGACTTCAAACGCAATTATCTCTACAGGTTTGTTTTTCAGTCGTAAAATTAATATTTAAATTGGAATATTTACGCTTTAAATATTACGTGTTTACTTACACAGATTCGAGAACTATTTTCGAACGACGGTGAAACTTTTGACTACCTAGGTACTTATTTTTGCCTGACTACGGCAGAGTCGAAAGTAAGGGATATGATTTTAGCTATGTTTGTATTTACGTGTGTTCCACCGTAGCGTTTAAAATACTGAACCGATTTTGATGAATCAGGTATTAATAGACTCGAAATTATGGTAACTCGAAAAAACCGGCTTTCTGGTTCGTTTTCCGTAGGCGGGATATAGATTTTTGAACTTGTTAATTATTTACCAATAAAACGTCCACTTGTTTAGCCAAAAGACATTGAGTAGAACGCACGTCACCTAGACTTGATCTCTGCTGCTACGGTCCGCTGCACGGAACCGTAATCGGTGTTCTGGTGTCGTCCATACGCGTTCCTCGATTAAACAGTAATCACTGTGGTGTTTTTGTAAAGTGTTAAAAGTGTACCCCAAATTGGGGTCCAGTCCAAGGTCCAGAGACAATTTATCGGCTGAATATTTCCCGCCTGCCTGCGCTTGCTTATGGCCATTTATACAAGACCGTGGAGCGGTTTTCCGGCTGGCGCGCTCCATGGCTCTCTGTGCTACTCGTATTTTGTGCACAGCCTCATTTGTTAGCGTCCATGTCTCGGCACCGTACGTCATGGTGGGCAGGACACATTGGTTAAAGAGGCGAGTCTTCAGGCATTGTGGAACATCGGTAGACTTGAGGAGGTCGTCCAGTTTATTAAAAGCTGCCCAACCCAGCTGTATTCTCCTAGAGATCTCCTTATGTTGATGCTCTTTGTCAAAGGATAGAATATGTCCAAGATATACATATTGGTCGACCGACTCCAGTTTATTGTTTCCTACCGTTATGGTTGAATTCGAATTACCGGAGACGTTCGCCATAACTTTAGTTTTGGTTTAAGTTATGGCGAATAAGCTTACACGTTCGTAAAAATATTTTGGACGATTGGTGCAAAATAAAAGGTATGACGATTAGAAAACTGGTTAAAAAGTACGAGTTGAGTCCCGCGGGTGTGCAAAAGATACTAAATAAATTTAGTGACTTCTGTACTCTCCAAGATTTGCCTAAATCTGGAAGAAAACCGGGGACAACCGACTTGGTATGAGAAAAGAAAGTTGTAAGAATGTTTAAACAAAATCCGCCCTTTCAATTCGAAATGCGGCAAAAAGAGCCAAACCTTCTTCGGCTATGATACAAAGAATCAAACTAAGATGCAACCTAAAGACCTATAAAAAACTAAAACAACCAAAACGAGATGAAAATCAAACAATAGCTGTCAGAAAACTGGCAAGGAAATTATACGACCGTATATTGACCAAGAAAAATCAGTGCATTATAATGGATGACGAGACCTATTGCAAATTGGACTTTAAAGCCTTACCAGGACCTCAATTTATTACGGTGCCGGCTTATAGAAGGTTACTCGAAAAGAAATTCGGCAAAAAAGTATTAGTGTGGCAAGCGATTTTCAATGCGGTATGCGATCGCAATACTTCTTTACTACAGGGACTTTGAACGCTACGGTATACAGTGACGAGTGCTTACAGAAAAGATTACTACCACTAATAAAGAAGCACAGGAGTAGCACTTTATTTTGGCCATACTTGGCTTCTTGTCATTACTCTAAAACAACGAAGGAATGGTATAAAGCCGATAAGGTAGATGTAGTGGATAAGGAGATGATTCCTCCCAATTGCCCAGAAGTTCACCCAATTGAGCGATATTGGTCTATCATGAAACGACACCTGTAAAAAAACGTCAAAACTGCCACCTCAGTTGAAAACTTTAAAAAAAAGTGGAACAGGGCATCGTCCAGAATTGAATGAGACACATCAAAAAGAAAGTTAGGTTGCAGGCAAAATATATAAAATAAGACGAATTCATTCAAAACAGTTCTTTATAAAGACCTTATTTTTCAGTTTATTTTTGTTTCATCATCAGTTTTCACACAGAATAAAAATAATACCATTTTGAAGTTGTCTACTTTCTTTCCGATACGGTCCATATACTTTTACGGATATGTGTGGCCGGCAACTATGGGCGTCTTGCATGGGTTGGGTTCCATGCTAGAACAAGATGCCCATAGTTGCCAGCCACACATTTCCGGAAAAGTATCTATAGCTCGTCTAAAAGAGCCATCAAATACACAATGTTTATCCTGAAGGTCCATTCTCCAAACAGGTGAAAGCATTTTTTAAATCGGTTGAATAGTTTCAGAGATTACCGACTGCTTGCTTACCACCTACTTACAAACTTAGAATTGCATAAGGTAAACGTCCGAGTGCTCGACGCGGTACTAGTATATGGCAGGGGCACTTTATGTCAAAGCAATATGGGTTAAATTCGAACTGACAGGATTTTTCTTCATTCAAATTTAAGCCATGTCACTTTGACATAGAGTGCCCTTGCCATATACTCGTACAGCGTCGAGCACTCGGACGTTTACCTTATATTTATAATATTTGAATAGATTAGAACAGTTAAATAATAATTAATAAATGCCACATATTTATAAAGAAAAATTAAAGCCAATGTATCCCAGTGCGCAGTGGTTATAGCTTGGACTACGAAACCGGAGGTCGCGGGTTCGGCACGCGCTAGGAGATAAGATTTTCCAATACATGTTTTGTAGTAGTATTTTTAATGGAGATAGGCTGTCATTAAATAAAAAAAACAATAAACGCTAAGCAAAGCTCATATTACCCATACATACGCCCATACATCCAAGTACTTATAATTGAAGAATCAGATATGCACCTTTGTTTGACATCAACTGAACAGTAAAAAAAACTTGTAAAGATAATCTGAACATGACTCTAATGTGAAAACAAATGCATATTCAGGTTTTTGATACTGAATTAGTACATGTTTATAAACACACAAGGGCTGCACTAGAAGTCCCGGGAATTTGATTTATACTACTTTATATTATAGTTCCATTATCATAACACCATATTTATTATTATCAAAAAAATTGTGAATTGGTACTACTTTTTGCGGAAACTAGTGAACGATAATATCTAGAAGTCTAACTAGCGCCGAAAAGTGGCCCCACAAAAAGGATGCACTTATAGGCGGGGATTAAAAAGGATACCTGGCGGCCGTTCAGTTCGAACATGGCCACAGTGTCAAACTGTTAAATAAACCAAACGTTCGGTTTCAATAAATATGCATTGTTGTGCCGGAAAATGGTGTGTGGGTCGTTCGGACACACACAACAAAAAGATGGAATCACTTTTCACAAGTTAATACAGCGATAAACATATTATTTTGATTTTAATGTTATGATCACATTTTGTATAGGGATGGTATTATGCCAACAGACATCATTACTTTTTTTAATAAGTTTGTTTCTATTTTAACCATTGAATATCTTATCAAATTCAAATGGTTTATTGCGTTTCATGTGTACATGTGGTCTTAAAACTATATACAGTCTCAACACGAACCCTGCTAGGGTTTAGCAACGTAACTAAAACTATTACTAGGTACCTATTCACTAAATCGAATGCACTAATTGGTAAATTATCATTGCTCATTTAAAAACTTTTGGACGGAATAATAAGCTTTGCTAATAAGGTATTTTTTAATTGTATTTTAAATCTATATTATACTAGTTTCTCCCTGCATCAACTTTGGGATTGACGTTGGGCGAACGTTATCATAACTAAGTTGCTTCTTGTTGCATGTAACCATTCAACAATTATCCGTTTTCGTTGTCACTGTCACATGGCTGTCGTCCGACGTGACGCACGACGGCTAATCACAGCAATGTATTCCTAAATTGAGCAATCGCATCCATTTGTGTTTGGTAATTGAAAATAGGCTGACATTTTGGGAAGCTGTGATTGGATACGTAGTTGACTATGCGCATACCGGGTTTTGGGCACGAGTTTGGGTAGAAATTTGTTAGGAGCTCGTGTTCTATATATTTTAACATTCACTGCTGCCACATGGGTTTTTTGGGGGTCAAACATAAGCATTTTTCGAAATTCTCAATTTTCACTACTATTTTTGTTAGAAGTTATTATTCTAAAACGATAATATTTATTTTACAGAATGAACAAAACTAGTACTTTATATTTCTGAAAAAAGTTATCTCTTATATGCATCAGGGTTTGCACAAAAAAGATAAAAATTGCTAAAAAATACCAGTTACCTAAACATTTCAAATGGACACCATTTTTTTTGTAGTTAATTCAGATAACTTTTTTCATACAGTTGACATTCACATTTCTTACCTAATCAAACACAGCAACAATTATTTCATTATCTTTTCACAAAAAAAAGTATGAGCGTATTATATACAAGCAGGAATTTGATCCCACTATTTACTTCGAATGGTTAAAACTCGGAAACAAAATAATAAATGGTGGTGGTTCAGCACTTCTGTCACCATAAAGTATATACTCAATTTTTTTTATTCAAATCAAAAGTCATGCAGCACACTTGATTTGTTGAAATCACATGGAATGGCCCTGCTGTAAACTATTTGATTACAGAAAATAAAATAAGCTATCCAGCATTATCGCGGGTATGTTGAGTACCTATTAAGCATATTCTGCTCGCACATAGATACTACCGATCCACATAAACATGATCATGTTAGCTAAGCTAGGCTGGAATTGTGATGTAAATATCATACCTTCTTGTAGACAGATTGATATGTCATGCTCATTTTTGGTGTAGTAGACTTCAAAGGAAACCTTTCCATGTCTGCTTTTCTGGAAGAATTGATATTCACATTCAAATGTTTTATTTCAGACCAGGTGATCCATATACTGTTATGTTAGTAACAAAATAAAATAAAAAACTATGTTAGCAATTATTACATATTAAAAACTGCATACTACTTGACATATTATGTCAAAGTAGTTCTGACCCGCTCAATACAGTGCCACATCATGTTGCAGTTAAATCTACCAGCCAATACCTTCAGAATGCCGTTTTGACTTTCCCTGACGCGACCCATCAGCGACGTGGTTTTCTTTCGCATTACGGCGTCAAAATCGTCTGTGCGGTTGGAACATTTCCGATGGACTGCACCACTTCGGGAGTCTCAACAGCATTCTGAAGGCATTGTTGTATTGTATGCGTAGAGTGTTGTAGGCTCGTTTGGTATACCGAACGGCGAACCTACAGACCGCTAGAGTAAAGAGATTGGCTATACGCTTTGAATAGCATTATTTTTACTTTAACTAAGGATCTAGCAAATCTTCGAGCCAGCATATTACTCCTCACTGACAATGCCCTATATTATGCCTCAATATCACTATCATCACACAGGTCCTCCGTTATGATGTGGCATAAGTACTTAAAGCGGTCCACCACATTGAGTACAGCCCCACCAAGAGTCACTGGAGGGATAAAATATGGCCTAATTTTACCCGCTTTATACACCATTACTTCACTCTTGGTGGCATTGTACACAAGCCTGTGTGCGGCTGCATACTCCTCACACTTGACCACTAGCTGTCTAAGGGCCCCTATAAACGGACTCAGCAGCACCTAGTCATCTGTGTATTTTATATTGTTGACACACGTGTTTTCAATATAGCATCCCGCATGCATGCTGCTTAGCTCGCCTAGTAATTTGTTCATATAAAAATTGAACAGTTTAGGAGACATCAGACCCCCTTGCCGTACTCTACATTACAACCTATAATCTGTGGACCACATATAAAAATACATTTGGAAGGTACTAATGTGTACAGTAGACGGCAAACTTCGTGCGCAAATGAGGGGAAGTGAGGGGGCAGCTTGCACGTACAATTCGCCTTTGCGCAGGCAAGGTCATTTACGCACGAAGTTTGCCGTCTACTGTAATATAAGTTAAGTTTATTTATCATACGCGAGCAAGTAACGCCCCTTACTAAGCAATTCTTCTCATTACTGGATCTTGTCTACCAAGACAACATGATCAGGATAACTGTTAGTTGTCCCGTGTAATCAAGCAAGTGAAGTTTTAAATAAACATTGTAACAGCAATATAATACGAAACTTTACCAAATTAATGTAACGTGAAACAGTACCTTCTATGAATCTATTGGTGTCGTGTCATTTCAAACCCAAAACAGGCTGATATTCATTCCATCAATTAGGCATTTAACAGTTTTCTAATTGAATTATCATTATCACCAACGTAAACAGTATACGTGTATATATAATAATTAGCAGGATTTTCCAAACTGCTCACAATGAATACAATGTTCATTGATCATCAAGGCTCGGGCAAAGCCAAAATAATGTCGACAGACAGTCACCATATAAGCATATAACAAGGTACTTTGTGACAGTCATACACAACTCAAAACGTCAAATCAAAATAAACAGCGGCTACTGCGAAACGCCAACTCGGTCGCTCGCTCGAATAAGCAAGTGCGAAGCGAAACAGCGGCGCTACCATGAACTTTGAATCTCGAACTTCGTATATCTCTATTTCTGTCGCTCGAGTACCATAAACCATAAGTGCGATAGAGACAGAGATATACGAAGTTCGAGATACGAAGTTGGTGGTTATAGCTCTGACGGAGAGACAAACGAACAAAGTTGGTTTTGCTTGCCTCTTGTCAACTTCAATTACTTCAACAGTGTACCGAAACTAGGAACAAAAAGATGAATGACGTCGAACTGCTCAAATTCAGATCAAATCTGACAAGTTCTGACAAGTCACAAGTTTTCTATCTGTGCTCTTGCTATGGCGGACTCATGCTATCTCCTACTTCCGTTCTTTCTCTGTCTGTCATTTTGTCATGGTGACTTTGGCCGGTTACCATGGATATTATAACTAAACGTAGTGGTTATATTCAAAGATAAATTTATTTATCTTTGGTTATATTCTCTTTGATTATAACTTCACGAGAAAACATGTGTGTGTCAAACAAACAATGCTTTTGACAAAATGAAATTAATAATTATCTTAAAATAAAACACGTAAGTATTAATAACGAAATATCAAGCGCCAATATTGATTTACTTATGAAAAACAACGGTTGGTACTTGGATAAAACCTACAAGCGGGAGGTTTCTTAGTTCGAGAAGAATTCATTGCGAACCGCAAGGATATGTGTACAGATTGGTGAATTTTTGTAAATATACTGTGATTTGGAAATAAGTGTGAAATAAACTGAATGAAATATTTGTTCTCCTTTTATTATTTCATACCTAAATCGGATTAGTTTTAGATTTTGTAAAGCAATTTTCTGTTCATGCAGTGGGCCCAACGACGTCCCTAATCATAATTTATCGATATCGATAATGTTGGGTTCTAATATTATCGATATCGATAACGTTAAGTACTACAACCCTACTATCGTCCTCGTTCGTTAGGTTGGTAAGTCCACTTCCGTACCAGCGTTCACCATGACAAAATGACAAAGGCACACCACACCACACGATTCTGCTTGGTGGATGGTATAGTTTGTAAAATATAGCTTGAGCCCTGCGACAGCTGTCAAAGTGACATTGTTTTCGGTTTGAACTTGATGGGCGTGATTTCGATGACGGCTGTCGCAGGGCTCAAGCTTGAGTTGTACGCAGCTATAAGCAAACTATAAGTTAGACCGAGATTGGGACATGGAAGAAGCAGAACTACTGTCTGGCCACCCTGACGCGATCTATAATTAGCGATTAGTCATTCATTACTGCTTCCATACTGAGTATTGCTGCAAATACTGACAAACCAAGTTCATCAGTAT
The DNA here is from genome assembly GCA_963854355.1 of Epinotia brunnichana. Lineage (NCBI taxonomy): Eukaryota > Metazoa > Arthropoda > Insecta > Lepidoptera > Tortricidae > Epinotia > Epinotia brunnichana. The sequence goes on along the minus strand of OY977935.1, from coordinate 38,414,531 downwards.
TTAATCCCCGTGTATTGGCCGCCTGTGACTACTTATAGGTGGCCTATACACGGTGAAGTAATATCACGCGATCCATATGCTGTCGCTATCTCATTGCATGTTATAGATAGAGACATCTATAGCAATATCGCAATTATACTGGCAAATGCCGATTCATCCCATCACTAGTAATTTTAAACTACCCTTTTTATCCTATCATAATTCCATACATTCACACACCTGAATTGGGGGTAGGAAAAGAAATACCATGACAATCTCTCTACTATTGCGCGCTTCGGGTCGAGCACACGCTCAGTGGACAAAACAAAGAAAAACAGCGCGGTTCTATCGCCGAGCATACGCCCTGGGGCAGAAGAAGTTTTAAGAAGAGTACATCGCGTCCAATTACACCAAGCACGCACGGGGCAAATATTCAGGAACCAGGTTTGCCTCCAAATTCCTTTTCGACTTTTTCTTCGATCCCATCAAATACATCACCGTGTATTGGCCGCCGTACAGTGCGCCACGCTCGGACGTTTAGTCGCGCCTAATGCAAGCGCTGCCGTCAGTAGAAAGAAAGAAACAATTAAATATATTAAAGCCTCTGCTACACGGTCGCCAACACGCCACTCCGACCGAGCGACCTTGGTTGGCACCGACTGCTGTAGTATGAAATTTTGCTCCAAACAACTGTCTACACGGTCGGTGCGGACCAAGGTCGCTCGGTCGGAGGGGCGTGTTGGCGACCGTCTAGCAGGGGCTTTAGTCTAAAAACCGGTAAACGATGTTCCGTTTCAACCGATTCATCCACATGACTGCTCCATGTCAGCCGATTTATATAAAATGGCGTCAGCCGAGTTTTTAGAACAAGCTTTGTCTACAGACGTCGACGAGAACGCGGTGAATGCTATCGTGGGTTCACTGGAAAATCAATTGGTTACGTCTGTTTCATCAGTGTCGTCACATAACAATATAGTTAATGTTATTCCTAGTCAGCTTACTAATATTACATCAAATGCGAGTTCTATTATTGGTGTGCAAAAATACAATACGGACCAAGTGAACATTGGTGAAATATCGACTGGTAATTTTCAACCGGTGGGCTCTGCTAGCGGCGGTGTGACTTATAATAATGTGCAGGCATCCGGTCAGGTCTTCGTTTCACAACAATCGTCAAATAATCCCAGCGAGCCCATTAAAGTGATATATTCCCCTCAGACATCACAAACTTTGTCTAACAGTGTAAATAGAGTGTCATTTCCTTCTCAATCCGTGTCGAATGGGAGTATTGGGCTCTCGGCGTCGCAGAATCAGATAATCCACACTGGAGCTCCCTGCACCGTCATTCCCCAGAGCGTGAACAAAACCATCACTATGCAGCCTCCCCTCGTCATCAAGCAGGGAGCAAACACGGGCCAGGTCGGCATGCAGCCAGGGATGGTCACAGTGCCCATGACAGTCAACTCAAGCATGCCTAATTCACTACCTAATGTAATGACTCTAAATAAGCCAGGAGGGCAAAATGTTGTAGTTACAACTCAAAATTTAGGATCAGGGCAACCTGCTATAATTCCAAATGTTCAAATATTAAATATGAGACCAGGGACACCATCAGTTGCAGCTCAGAAATCTGTTGCCACAGTATCTCCGAGAGTAGTCATAGGAACACCTCAAGTAGTAGGTGCACGAGCAGCTACACCAGGGGTAATGTTGTTTGTATTATATACTGCTTTTTGTAAATGCTAGCACTATCACCAGGATTACCATAAGACATTGCCTCCACTAAATCTCATTTTAATTTTCTCTAATCTAACTGCATTCACTATATTCATCATGCAATGGAACACAGGCTTCTGTACATAAATTATACATCACATTATTTTATAAAGTAATCGTGATTAGCATACCCCGCAATGGAGGTAGCAAAACCGTAGCATTTGACAGTTTTATGTTAGGGTTGGCGATTACGATGAATCATTTACTTACTTTTTCTACTCGTCGAGTTTAATCTTTGAATTAAGATTTCGTACACGAAACTAAGATCACATACTTTTTAATTGCTAAGCTCCGTGACGAGATCGTGGATTCATAAGATAACCGCCAGCAGTCATCTTATGAAACCAGGAGCTGTATTAGATAACTGTGAAGACATCAACGCGCAAATATACTAAGCTGCTGCGCTTCATTTCAGCATGGCGATTTTCAATAGATACCAAGTTTGTTTAATAAATTATTATTTCCATTGACTCGTAGAAAAAGTATTGTATACAATAGTTATATAATTAGCTTTTTAAGTCTCGTACCTTAATTAGGCCACTCAGCAAGCTTCGTGGCCTAAACGTGGTACTATACTTAAAAAGCATACATTATATAACGATTGCATAAACTACTATTATTGTACGTATGATTAATACAAAAGTATAGATATTTAAATTATTTACCATGGTAGATGTGGAACGCTCGTTTTCGACTTTAGAATGGATTTACACAAGTAGTAGACGCAGTTTGACTGCAATAATTTTAGAAAAAATTATGTTAATTTATTTTTAAGAGCGACCCTTCCTTGAATACTGTCGACCCTTGAATACTGCTGCTACACCTCTGTCGGCATTTTTCATCAGTTGCAGCTAGGATCAATCACTGTGGTCAGAGTACAAGAAAAAAAATTGGCTGCACAAGTCCTGGTTGAAAATACAAAAACTACAGACTTATAAAAAAGTTAATCGTCAACGTCATATTTTTTGACACAAGGAAACTGATATTTAAATAAAATAAAGTCAAAATAATTATTTAAAAAGATGTGTCAGGATTTAGTTCGACACTTATTTAAAAGAGAAACAGGCCAGCTATCTCATACAATAGAGAAGAAGGTTCAGATGGATCACAGCTTGTATACAATTCAACATGACCAGACCAGCCTTTCGTTCATTACATTTATGGAAAAGGATGTCATAATACAGGAACATAGTTTGTTTCAAAATGATGACGAGGTAAATGAGAGATATTTTAAATAATAAATTTGATGATTTAAATAAAATTTTATTTTATTTTGTTCCAAGTACCATACCTACATAGTAACAACCCTGACGTACATCTGCTACCGATTTGCTAGTTCGATTGCGGGGTATGGTGATTAGTCACTGCCATGTTACAAGCAATGCTTTCAATACACTGCAATCTTGCTAAGGACGGTGTATGGGTTAACAGGGCTCATCTGGCTAACCAACCCTATTCACACTCAAAGATTATACCAATACACAGTTTCATTTGTCACAACTATTAAGGAATATTGGGAACCACCACCCTTGTGATAACCAAGTTGTTGTCTTTTTGGTCTGAATAATCACTTAGCATTTTCTAATAAGTCACGAAAATTGAATTTAATGCTGTTTATTTCTCTAAACATTAGTGAATTACATTTTAAAGCAATGAGGCTTTCATCTTTTTGTTATAAGAATTTAGATAGCCTTGTGCAGCTAGTGTTCCTTTTTGAAATAAGATTTTAGATAGCCTTGTGCAGCTAGTGTTCCTTTTTGTTATAAGATTTTAGATAGCCTTGTGCAGCTAGTGTTCCTTTTTGTTATAAATTATTCAGATATTTTATATGAATGGTTACAATGGTTTGATTCTTATAATTATGAACACTCACTGCCACCTAATGATATTGATTTGAAAAGCTGAAATTTTGTATGAACTGCTGTAAAGATTATTTTTATTAAACCCCAGGCTTGTTTAAGATGCAACTGGGACAAAATAAATAAAAAAATACAGTGTCAACACATTTGAATTCTATGATCTCATTTGATTTGATAAATTAAGCCAAATTATACTGGAGTATATTAATCCCTTTCATATCACTGGTGTAAAACATAAAATGCAGGTTTATTCGCAGTGAATAATTTCCTAATATGTTTATTGGAACTGACAGTACTTGCCTCTAATCAAGTAGAAGACTACTAACACAAGTCCAAAGGTTTCTAAAGTGTGTGATTATATATAGTTTTTAGTATTGTTAGTTGATACATATATGTTGGCACACTATAAACAGTATAAATTTGACTTGCGCTTGGCTGATTTGTCCACAATTTTGCCATTGCTGATCCACAATTTTGGCACTTATTTATTCATGATAGAATAAATAGGTCACCCACAGAGAACACCATATGTTTGACCTAAAAATTTGTTATAATGTGAAGGAAAAATAAATAAATATAGGAATATGACAGTACTAGCTTCTGCCTGCGACTTTGTCCATATGGAACTATTTGGTATTGTACTTCCATACTAACTTTCGCCTCCCATTCCTCCTTAGGGGATAATAACCAGGATAAAAATTATCCTATGTCCTTCTCAGGGTTTCAAGCTATGTCTATGCTAAATTGCATCTAAATCGGTTCAGTGATGACACAGACAGAATTACTTTGAGATTTATAATATTAGTTAGGATAAATAATCATTGATCTGTACAGATGAGCCAAATGGCTTACAAAATAAAGTGTAAAATTTTACAGACATCAAAATGAATTAAAATAATAAAACTAATGGAGTAGGTGTTCCACACCAACCCTATCATGATAACAGTTAAACATGATGATGAGATTGTTAAGTTTAGTTGTATACCCCCGTCATGCATAATCAACAGACATCGTTAATTTTGTAGCATTTTTGGTGCAGGATAGTGTTGGTAACGGATTTGGTATAACCTATTTCAATCGTAATGCTTAATTAGCGTTAATAATGTCAATATTTACCCTAATTAACAATCTTGGTTTGGTTTGGTCCATGCCAATTCTGATAACAGCACTACGCTGCACAGCAACAGCACTGCACTGCACCAAAAATGCTACAAAATTAACGATGTCTGATAATCAAAAATAAGGGACTATCATAGTTTCATTGAAGCTTGCTGCACAGTTGTGGACGGTAGAGATCTCATTACGATTTTACGTATTGTACTGATGAATGAATATAGTACAGGCTCCTTCCGAATAGGTGGTATATAAAATTAGGCCTTTTTCTTATTTATGCTACACATTATAATATCCCGCAAAAGTATTCTTATAAGTATTGTACTATGAACAGATCCACTTTTTTATAATATATTATAATTCTTTATTTTAAATTCAATCATAGATTCTGTATTTGAATGATCAAATGTCTAACAGGGTATAATGGCAACTCTAGCACTACAAAAGTCAGATATGGGAGTGTCAGATATTCCTACTAAGTTGAAATCACCCCCTACAAATTTATATATCTTTGTGATGTCATAGTGCTACATATTTTAGTAGTGAAATGCTGTAGTAGTCTTTCTTGTTTATTGCTAATTCCTATCTCTTAATAATTTTGATTACCTATTAAAGTTAATTTCCATTAGGTGCGTCCACACCAAACGCACGCTCACCCGAGCGGCTCGCCCGAGCCCTCCGCACGCTCACCCGAGCCGCTCAGGCGAGCGTGCGGAGGGCTCGGGTGAGCGTGCGTTCAGTGTGGACGCACACCGCGAAAATATTTTTCAAGTTATTCATTTGAAAACGATAAATAAATAAATAAGTACATTGCCAGTAGCATAGCGCCGCGGCCCCTTTGATGTCGCCCAAAAAGCCGACAACGCTCGGGTGAGCGTGCGGCCACACAAAACAACCGTCCACACCGGCTCGGCTCGGGTGAGCCGCTCGTCCGAGCGTGCGGACGCTCGGGCGAGCGGCTCAGGCGCGCCGATCGCCGTTCACACTTAGCGCGCACGCTAGGGCGAGCCGCGCTTGGGTGAGCGTGCGTTTGGTGTGGACGCACCTATTAAGTTATTCATGATAAAGGTTTTTTTTAACTGACATTACATATTTTTCCAAAGACTGATTTGTAGTGAAAGTCACACTGATGTTGAGGTGATCAGAACTTTACAGTGACATTATAATACTCTTAAAGTGACAAACATCCTACAACAATGCTTATTAAATAGAAAAAAACATTACTGGCATTGATGTCACCCTCTTGTGAATACCTTAGATCAAATAAACTAATACGGGAATTAGTTTCTAACCATGTCCATGTTACTGTGTTGAAATACAATGTTCAAATGTATTACTAATAAATAAAAAGTAAAATATAATTGATTACAAATGAGTTACTCTTTTTTTACAATGTATTTCGCTGAGGTCCATTTATGAGCAAAACGGAGTGTTCTTAATTATTAGTTGTATATTTCACTTTATATGCACCATTCATCCAATATATCCACTAAAATGTGTACCTATCTAACAAATGACCTGCTTCAGTATCATGTTTATGGATTCTGCTATATTATTATATTATGTGATTTTGGTTCTTATCATTTAGAGAAACTGCTCATTTGTAATAAATGTAGAGCTTCTGGTTCAGAACCATAAATTGAAACAAGGCGTTCATTTTTAGATTACGCTGCAAACTCTGCAGAGTCTACAACCTGGGCAGCAGGGTCATTTGTTGTTAAAGACTGAGAATGGGCAATACCAGTTGCTGAGGGTGGGCCCCGCGCCCACGGCCAACACGCTCACGGCGCCGCAGGCGCAGACCATCCGGCTCTCGACCGTGCCGGCAGTAAGTAGGCACACCGACTCCGCAACTCACCTTCTACTTGAAACTGGACAAGCAGTTTGCACGTACTCACTCGCCCAACTCTATTTACCTAAATAAGTAGCCACTGCGTCCGTTTGTCCAGTTTTAACTCATCCCTTGTGCATGTACAAACCTGGTGAAGGTGCATGTTCTAAGGTAATTAACAAGGTAAGCTAATGGAATTACAGCTAATATCATCATGTAATTATAATTTATTTATTATAAGACTTGTAATTATAATTACCTACGCATTTTGTTCATTCGTTAAGCAGAGCCATGTTGGATTCTGATTTGAAACAATGTTAGAGTTATTTTCCTCATAGTCGTCTTTATACTAGGCTTAAGAATGTATGAAGCTTGGACACACAATTAATTCGATTTAGCATGGCCAGCGGCTGCCCGTGGTAAACTATTGACCAGTACCATTGATTGCAGCATCCCGGTGTGCAGACGATATCGACGAGTGTAGCAGCTGCAGCTCAGATGCAGAGCCAAATGGCTGCGAGCCCTGGGGTGGCGCCCACGGTCGTGGCCTCGGCGGCGTCCGCGCCGCCGCCGCCTCAGGCGCCCACTGTTACTACGCAGGTCAGTTTTTGCCTTGGCTATAGGTACACGTCAAGTAATTATGCACAATTACCTTAAAAAAAAAAAATTAAAATTTGAACTGTTTATTTCAATTGATAGACAACAAAAAAAAAATATTATTCAGGTACAACTTAACCCAATCTTAAATTTTAAAGATTATTAGCTAAGTTTAGTTAGTTATATATCATATCATTGACATTTTAATTTAAATTATTGTTAGTAAGTTTTTGTTAGTTATTGTTAGTTAAGTTAAGAATTAACATTATTTTTTACACTCAGTATGGCTTTCTTAATTACATATTTGGCTTTATGTGGTTTATCCCTTATACAATCCATTACATTTTCCAAAATATTTGTAGGGAAGCTGTTTAAGATAACAGGCACATAACTGGACCAGACCCTTTGTCCATAAAAGTTTTTTCAAACCACATGCTCGACAATGCCGAATTATAGGTCATGTAAACCCTACCGAAAGCAAGACATTAAATCCCTTGGTATTAGCCGGGTAATGTTGTACTGAATTTCATTGTAACCCGCTGGTTAATAATATGATTTCACTTTTCATAATTCTTATTACTATATGCATAAAGTTTAATTTTGCTAAACACAATTTGTCCTAGGCCATGGCCTACTTGATTTGACAAAATAAATGAAGTTTGCCTCCGTGTGAACCCCGGTCCGGAGGAGCGCGGTGCTCGAAATTCGAATTTCGAATCTAGGACCACGGCTTGTGCTTTCGAATTTGGAACGCCGCGCGCCTTCATTTGTTCACGCGTGACGAACAAATCGAGTTCTTGTAGGTGCCTATAGAAGATTTAATTTCAAAAATAATATTGAAAATGTCGAGTGATGAAAGTGTTTTGACTCCTGAGTTTATCAAATTAGATGCCATAGGCATTGTCAACAATCTGCTGCCAGAGAAGTCAAAGGAAAAATACCTAAAAGCCTACAACGATTTTGACAAATGGAAAGCTACTATGTGTCTAATGTTACTATGTACTTTTAATTTGCTAAATAAACATTATTTATCTACTGAGCCTGTTTTTTTGTCTCGCATAAGGTGTGAAAAGTAGAGTATACACCTCGGGGATAAGACTGTTTTAGTCTTGGGCGGTTGAACCCCTCACTGCACTCAGGACTCAGTCTTAATTCCCTCGCTTCGCTCAGGAATTAACTTATAACTCCCTCGCTACGCTCAGGAGTTAAATTATGAGTCCTTCGTTACGTTCGGGATTCAATTCGCTCCCGTGACATAAAACAGTGCTTTATCCCCTTGGTGTATAATCTACTATTGCTGTTTGGTACCGTAGCGCGTAGAAATAGTAGATTGTACAACAAGCGCATACAATGAGCCATTTAACCTGGGACGTTTATATCCACCCGAGCCACCGGCGAGGGTGGATTAACTATCCGGCCTAGCCTCCTTTTTTAAATATCTATCGTTAAATTTAAATAATCACATTATTTACCAGTGGCGCTAGTGTGCCCATGAACGTCCTCTTAAAATCGCTCCTGAACGAGCACTATTAGCTTGTGGCGTGTACGGAGAAGGCGCGCCGTGTGTTAAGAGAATGGGGGCGGGTTGTAACGACCACACTTTACTTATCGGTAATCGATAAATATGCCATCGGCAGCTGTCATCCCATAGAGAACTTATTTTTCTCATACAAATAAAGTTAAACGGACGTAATTTACGATTACTAACGGTTTTAAACAACCGAGCCTTAACTGCTCGTTCTAGTCTTGTATTCAATTAATAGTAATTGTTCGCAGAAACCTTCTGACAACACTAAAGAGAAATGCAGAAACTTTTTAGCAAATCTATTGGATTTATCAAGCAAAGAACCCAAGTCTGTTGAAAGGAATGTGAGAAATCTCATCCAAGAGCTGATTGACGCCCAAGTGGAACCTGAGGAATTTTGCGATCGACTTGAACGGTTACTGAATGCTAGTCCACAACCATGTCTCATAGGCTTTCTAAAGGTTAGTATTGGTATAATATTTTTTCTCGGTTGCGCGACTGTAAAGCCGGGGTATTATTTGTGTCAACATTATATAAGTTATACTGTGAAAGTAATTCATTATTAATATTTTTATATAGAAAAGTCTGCCCCTTCTGCGACAATCTCTGGTTACAAAAGAGCTGGTAATCGAAGGAATAAATCCTCCCGCGCCGCACGTGGCGTTCTCAACGATCGCGGCGCCCGCGCACCCGACTATCATGGCGGCCTCCAACGTGCATCTGGTAAGGAGCCTTCTTATTTCAAACCTTTATATCTCATAACAAAGTTACACCTGAATCGCTTGTAACTGCCTGAACAAAGCAAAGCTAAATAATCACGAATTAGTGATTGTTCATTTACTTAATCATTAATATACTTAGAAATAGTTTTGGATACTTATAGTTACGTCGTTTATCAGCGCATCAAGCGTAGTGTAAATTAATTAATTGGTATAGGGCTAAATTTCTGACGTATTGGGTATAAAACGAAATTATTTAATTATTATAATATTGACATGTATTTTTCTAGATACGTAATTACACCTGTTGTGCAGTTCATCGTATTTTATGCATGATTGTATTGTGTATAGGTGCAATGCCCTGTTCCCATCTATGTCAGCGATTATCTCCCTCCAAACAAACGTAAATTGTACCTGAAGGCCCGCTACTTCAAAAAGACGCATGACTACGAGTTTTGCTGGATAAGCAATGGCAATATTTACCTGCGTAAAAATAATTTATCTAAGTATATTCAAATTAGCTCCGAACAATGTTTAATGAAATTGGACTCTGAGTAGGTCCCGTATAAATTGTACAAGATCGCAAGTTTTTATTTTATTTAGATTTTTCTGTTTTGTCACTTTTGCATAATATTGTTAGCATAATATTGTTACTTATTTTAATTACCGTTTTATTATTTTTAAATATCCTTGTGTATGCTAAGCCAGTAAGCAAACATTAACAGCAAATAACACTTTCGCACAAAGATTATCTCTCTCATCAAACATACCTGCATATAAATTAACACTAAGTACTAAATACATCTACACCAACAATGTCCGATATTGACATCACCGCATCTGAAATAGACTCATTTAACGTCGCAAACTCTTATGTATGCAACCCTGACCTTTGTCTTCACCATTTAAATCAGTTTAGGAACCCCTTGAATATTATACATATGAATATTCGGAGTATACATAAAAACTTAGATGAATTTAAAGTATTATTACAAATGTTAAAAATTAAATATGACGTTATCGTACTCACAGAGTGCTGGCTAAGCAAGTATTCAGTAATCCCCCGCATAAATGGCTATCATTCCTTCTGTACTACTAATAATGCCAACCAAAATGATGGCATAGTTGTATATACTAAAAGCCACATACAGTGTCAAGTTTATGAGCCCGAGTTCGTGGATGCGAACAGTCTTGTCTGCACAACTAACTATGGTATGGCCATAATAGCTGTCTACCGATCTCCCTCCATAAGATGCATAGACAACTTCCTAAACAGTTTAAACAATGTATTATCGTCTCTTACTTCCTACAAAAATATAACCGTAATTGGAGATCTAAACATAGATATTAAACCAAACAATACTGATGGTCGCTCTTCTGAATATCTTAATTTCATGGCATTACATGGTCTTCTACCTGCACACCTTTATCCAACTAGACACAACAACTGCCTTGATCACGTGTTCCTTAGAACTGATGCGCTTGCCACCGCCATAGTTATTGAATCCTTTATAACTGACCACGCGCCTGTCATGCTAAGTATCGAAACTACTGCACAAAATCCCAAAGCAAATGACACACGTACTAGAATTGACTATATTGCTATTCGTGAAGAGGTTGACTCGACTGACTTTTCTCCCATCTTATCAGCAACTGACGCCAATACTGCGACTGACAGACTTATAGCTATACTATCCTCTATTATCAAAAAACACACAAAAATTATCAGAATCCCTAAAAAAGACAGAACGATCAAGCCATGGATCACCCCCGGCCTCTTACGCTGCATCAGAAACAGAGACCGACTTCATAAAAATGCTAAAAAGTCACCTGACAACCACACTTTAAAAGTGACCTACGCTAGATATCGAAATTTTTGCAATAAACTACTTAAGAAACTGAAAACAGAGTACGAGCGTAACGAGCTCAAAAAAAGTAATAATAATAACCCTAAGGCAACCTGGAATGTCATTAAAACAATCACCCATACAAGACGCACCCCTTCATCCCCCAACGACTTACTTCACTCGTCAAGCTCACCTAGAGAAACAACCAACTCCATGAACAAGTTTTACGCTAAAATTGGTGAAACACTAGCCACTAATATCGGGTTGGGCACTCCCCTGACGCACTCCATGCACCGACCTTCTTTGTCTCAAAGTAACTCACTTGCTATATTTGAGGTCGGTGAGTTGGATATTGGTAGAATTATTAGAAAACTACGTAGTGAATGTGCCACCGGCTGGGACGGTATATCGGCAAAAATTGTCAAAAATTCGCTCCCGTCGCTAGTTTTCGCAATTGCTCATATCTGCAACACTTCGATCAGAACCGGGACATTCCCAAACGCCTTTAAAAAAGCGATCATCCATCCAATATATAAAAGCGGTGATCGCACCAATTTTAATAATTACAGACCAATCTCCGTACTGACCGCACTGTCGAAGGTTTTGGAGAGAGTGATGAATACGGCCTTAGTTAACTTCCTTGAGCGCTACAAACTCATATCTGACAATCAGTTCGGCTTTCGGTCTGGAAAGTCAACAGAAGACGCAGTTGCCGAACTAACTGGCTTCTTAACTCCTCACCTTGATCAAAAGCGACGGTGTCTAGGTATATTCCTCGATCTATCTAAGGCCTTCGACACAGTCTCAATTCCTATCCTACTAAGCAAATTAGAAAACCTGGGAGTCCGAGGCACTTCACTCAATATGTTCCATGATTATTTAACTAACCGGACTCAATTTTTAAAACTAGGCTCATACATAAGTAACGAAGAACCAATCAATTATGGCGTTCCTCAGGGGAGCATCTTAGGTCCTACGCTCTTCCAGATTTACGTGAACGAACTATGTGAGTTGTCACTCCCAAACTGCAAAATCATCGCATACGCTGACGACACGGCATTACTGTTTCATGGCGCCAACTGGGCTGAGACAAAAACTAATGCTGAAAATGGTCTGAAAACCGTAATGCAATGGCTTAAGACTAATTTACTTACTCTAAATTTAGATAAAACTAGAGTCGTACCTTTTGCTATTGCCAAGTCATCCTTACCCTCACAGTCATACACCATTCATAGCCACACATGTCAGTCTCCTTCGCCTAATTGTCTCTGTCCCTCCCTTGCATTAACTGCTAACATAAAATACCTAGGAGTCACGCTTGATCAGAAACTGGACTGGCATACTCACATACTTTCTGTTATATCCCGGGTCAGAAAACTGATGTTCGTTTTTAAACAACTCCGTCATTCAGCGGACTCTAAAACCCTACTGATGGTGTACAAATCGTTATGCCAATCCCTGCTCACATACTGTTTACCGCTCTGGGGAGCAGCTGGTAAAACGTTCATGCTTATGCTGGAGCGAGCGCAAAGAGCAGTGTTGAAAGTCGCAATGGTGAAACCTTATAGATATCCGACTGCTCAACTTTACGCGGAGTGTAGGGTCCTGACTGTTAGACAACTATATATCCTCCGTGCTATTCTTCGTAGACATCGTCATCTCCCTCTATGTGCCAAAACGCTTAGCAAACGAAACAAACAGACGGTCTGTCCGGTAGAACCCCGGCGGACGGTATTTGCTAGCCGACAGTACAACTCAATGAGTGCTCGCATTTATAATAAAATCAATAAAAAAATAAACATCTACCCCTTAAACACATTCAATTGTAAAGCAAAACTCAATGCATTCCTATCTCGACTGACATATCAGGAAACAGAAAGCTTATTGTCCTGCCTAGAATAACTGACACTCACTGCACTGTCATTATAGTTCTCTAAGGCAAACTGATCATGATTAAAATTCACACACTCTCTCTCACACACACCCTAGTGCTCACACACATACAGATTACATATAAATACATACATATATACATACATACATAGACTTACATACTCTATTTAGATTAATTTTATTCATATTAATTTTATTTATTTATTATGGTGCTCGCTGGCTTATATTTTTAGCATTTGTCATCATAATTTTTTTTTTCCTTTTTTGTTTCCTTTTCTTATACTTAAGTACTTAATTTGAATTGCTGCTATTATTTGTCCATCTTGTGAGCTTAGACATCGGAGGAATCACTGGCTCCCGAGTCACAGGCGCAAGCCTAGTTTGGGAGACAGAGGCTCACCCCCTGTTAACTTATCACAAACCTGAACACATGTTTCTTTTTTATTAATAATATTGAAATGTCATGTTAGGTTTAAACAATAAAGATTATTATTATTATTATTATAATGTACCGATGGTACTTACTATGTCAGCCAAATAACATTGGAATCGAATTGGCAGACAACTTCACTGTCCCGTCAATTTTAGAATTGCCTGGTACTGACAAGTAATTTGCTGACTATTGTTTTCAAGATCTACGAAATATATTTTTCTAAACAGAAATGTGTTCTTTTCACACATTTATAACGTAATGATAAACAGCGATGTAGTAGTGGTAATTTCATTTGTGATGAATATTTAGTTTTATTTATAGATTATAGCAACACTAAGTGTGAAGTTAGCTAGAAATGCTAGTCAAGATGGCATTTTGACAGTCCTAATATATTATTTGGCTCGCATATTTAGTATTGTAGTGAAATGTTAAGTTATGGGAGCAGTTAGCATCCTCTAAGTCAGGTCACTTTGATCGTATACGGTTCGAGTGTCATAATTGTTAAGAAACTTGCGTAAATAATTTTTGGGATCTGAAATTTTTTTAAATTTTGACTCTCTTTTCGTCTCAAGACTCTTTTATAATTTTAATTGTGTTTATAAAATATACAAAATTTCTCTTTTTTCTTCATGTATTAAATAACAACACGGGAGCGTCACACGAGTGAGATACTAAGCCTTGATTCACACGAACCTCAACCACACCACAACGCAGCAACAAAAAGTGGTTTACGTGTGAATTGAACTATTCATTTTCATATAAATTATCGCCTGACCACGTGGTAACCACCGCGTAACCACTTTTTGTCGCGTGGTTGTGGTGTGGTTGTGGTTCGTGTGAAATGGCCCTTAGGACCGTATCGGAAAGAAAGTAGACAACTTCAAAATGGTGTTATTTTTATTGTGTTTGAAAACTGATAATGAAACAAAAAGAAACTGAAAAATAAGGTCTTTATAAAAAACAGTGTATTATGAATTCGTCGTGTTATATCTATTTTGCCTGCAACCTAACTTTCTTTTTGATGTGTCTCCATAAATTATGGACGATCACTTTTGACACATTTGATGATGCCCTGTTCCACTTTTTTTTAAAGTTGTCAACTGAGGTGGCAGCTTAGACGTTTTTTAGAGGTGTCGTTTCATGATAGCGCAATATCGCTCAATTGGGTGAACTTCTGGGCAATTGGGAGGAATCATCTCCTTATCCACTACTTCTACCTTATCGGCTTTATACCAGTCCTTCGTTGTTTTAGAGTAATGACAAGAAGCCAAGTCTGGCCATGCTAGGGCTACTACCTTTACATATGCACATACAAAAAGAGGCGGCTGCGACGGCAATACGCCTAAAAAGCCTCAACCTATGGACGAAACTAGACATACCCCACACGAAGATCCACAACAAACTGATCACAAGCCTACCTATGATGGAAGCTTCAATCGACAAAATACCAAAAACTGCAGTCTTTGGGAAAGACTATGAAATATTACTGACGGAAGACTCCAAAGAGGGGTTAAACCAAACAGACCTCAGAATATTTACAGATGGTTCAAAAACAAATACGGGAACAGGATGTGGTGTGTTCTCAGAGGATTTAAACATACACATACCCAAACCACTGGGTGTACAAAACACGGTATTCCAGGCTGAATGCGTAGGGATAATTGAAGCCTGCAATGCCATAAAGAGACGACAAGTCAAAAACACAAACATACGGATACTCTCAGACAGTAAATCGGTACTACAAGCACTGAGCAGTGATAACATCACATCTAGCTTGATATACGAATGTCACTTAAACCTCACAGAGGTGTGCGCAGATAAAAACAAAGTTACTATACAATGGATCAAGGGGCACAGTGGTTCAAGAGGAAACGATGCAGCGGATGAACTGGCCAGGAAAGGCTCAGAAACAACGGCATACGGACCGGAGCCAATCTTGCCCCTGCCACAAAGCTACATATACAATCAACTGGACCAATACACTAAAGACCTACACCAAAGATACTGGGAGGAGATAGACACATGCAGACAGACCAAAGAGATTCTGTCGAAACGCGACTACAAACTCACAACCACACTACTAAGGACACATAGAAACCAACTGCGCAAGATAGTGGGTATAATAACAGGACACAACACCTTGAACAGACACCTCTATAACTTAGGTATCACAGACAGCCCCATGTGCAGAGCGTGCATGGAGGCAGAAGAAACGACCAAACATATACTACTGGACTGCAAGGAGGTAGAAGTATACAGAATGAAGCACCTAGGTTCTCCAAACACACTACGGGACGCAGTCAGCAACACCAAGGCACTCACCAACTTTTTAAACGAGCTGGGGTGGTTAGAGTAGCGCCACACCGCCGTTTCACGCAAAATAGGCACAATGGATGTCGACTTGCGGAAAACGCCCAGTATAACTAACTAACTAACAAGTCTGGCCAAAATAAAGTGCTAGTCCTGTGCTTCTTCATTAGTGGTAGTAATCTTTTCTGTAAGCACCCGTCACGGTATAACGTAGCGTTCAAAGTCCCTGTAGTGTAAAAGGATTGCGATCGCATACCGCATTGAAAAATCGCTTGCCACACTAATGCTTTTTTGCCGAATTTCTCGATGTTGATGGCCTTATGTTTTCGAGTTACCTTCTATAAGCCGACACCGTAATAAATTGAGGTCCTGGTAAGGCTTTAAAGTCCAATTTGCAATAGGTCTCGTCATCCATTATAATGCACTGATTTTTAGGGTTCCGTACTCAAAGAGTAAAACGGTACCTTATTACTAAGACTTCGCTGTCCGTCCGTCTGTCTGTCACCAGGCTGTATCTCAAGAACCGTGATAGCTAGAGAGTTGAAATTTTCACAGATTATGTATTTCTGTTGCCGCTATAACAACAAATACTAAAAACAAAATATAATATTTTGCTAATGGGGGCTCCCATACAACAAACGTGTTTTTTTTTGCCGTTTTTGTAGATAATGGTACGAAACCCTTCGTGCGCGAGTCCAACTCGCACTTGGCCGGTTTTTAATATGACATTTAATTTTAACTCTTTGCCTTAACATAGTTTTATAAGTTTTTTATTGTTACTAACATGATATGGACATAGTCTGAAATAAATAATTTGAATTGAATTGTATTGGACGGAGCGTTTTATGGCCCCAGTCGTCTTTTGGGTTGAGGACGAGTATAACAAGTTATTTTAATTATATCTTATCAAAATAGTGTCCATTCACGTCAATCAATACATCAAATGGAACCACTGAGAAAAGCACTTTGCCCACTCCGCCTCAGGGGTCTCTTCGACGGCCTTTATGAAACGCAGCCACTGCTCCCTCGGCGTCCATGAAACGTTTTCCTCCAAGTTTTTATTTTATTTCCGGGAATAAATAAAAATCGCAAGGTGCGCGGTCGGGGCTATATGGCGGCTGACCTAGTAATTCCACGTCGTTCCAGTCTGACGTCGCCAAATAGTCGATCGTTCGCCTGGTGGTGTGCGACGAGGCGTTGTCGTGGTGAAGGAGGATCCTACTGCGAGGTCGTTTCTCCCGAAGTTTTTCCAAGACAAAAGGCTAACAGTTGTTAGTGTACCACTCTGCAGTAACTGTTTTTCGATCCTCTAAACGTACAGAATACGTTAAATTAAGCATGTTTCGCTAGAAACACTTTTCACTAAAATCATAAATGGCCGAGATATTGTATTTTATATCCATTGGAGACACAGGTAACAAAATCGAATCGGAGCACCTCAATATCCACGTGGTCTTGTCTGCCCAACCCCTAGAGTGTATATAAAAAGCCGGAGGCGCGGAGGGGGAGCAGCCCTCGCCCGCTGTGACAAAGCGCGAAGCCGAAGCTGCGGAGCGAAGCACGGGTGACCGTGCTTTGGCACGCGAGGGCGAAAGGGCTGCTCTCCCCGCAGCGCCGGAGCTAAGGCGGAGTCCTGTCACTGTCCAACTAACTACTATGCATTTTCTGGTTTACCCTTTGCTAAGTAAATTCGCCCGTGCTTCGCTCCGCAGCTTCGGCTTGCTGGTCGCCTTGGGCGACCAGCCTCAGCCGCTCCGCTCTGCACGGCTCCCGCGCTTTGGCACGCGAGGGCGAAAGGGCTGCTCTCCCCGCAGCGCCGGAGTTAAGGCGGAGTCCTGTCACTGTCCAACTAACTACTATGCATTTTCTGGTTTACCCTTTGCTAAGTAAATTCGCCCGTGCTTCGCTCCGCAGCTTCGGCTTGCTGGTCGCCTTGGGCGACCAGCCTCAGCCGCTCCGCTCTGCACGGCTCCCGCGCTTTGGCACGCGAGGGCGAAAGGGCTGCTCTCCCCGCAGCGCCGGAGTTAAGGCGGAGTCCTGTCACTGTCCAACTAACTACTATGCATTTTCTGGTTTACCCTTTGCTAAGTAAATTCGCCCGTGCTTCGCTCCGCAGCTTCGGCTTGCTGGTCGCCTTGGGCGACCAGCCTCAGCCGCTCCGCTCTGCACGGCTCCCGCGCTTTGGCACGCGAGGGCGAAAGGGCTGCTCTCCCCGCAGCGCCGGAGCTAAGGCGGAGTCCTGTCACTGTCCAACTAACTACTATGCATTTTCTGGTTTACCCTTTGCTAAGTAAATTCGCCCGTGCTTCGCTCCGCAGCTTCGGCTTGCTGGTCGCCTTGGGCGATCAGCCTCAGCCGCTCCGCTCTGCACGGCTCCCGCGCTTTGGCACGCGAGGGCGAAAGGGCTGCTCTCCCTGCAGCGCCGCAGCTAAGGCGGAGTCCTGTCACTGTCCAACTAACTACTATGCATTTTCTGGTTTACCCTTTGCTAAGTAAATTCGCCCGTGCTTTGGCACGCGATGGCGAAAGGGCTGCTCTCCCCGCAGCGCCGGAGCTAAGGCGGAGTCCTGTCACTGTCCAACTAACTACTATGCATTTTCTGGTTACCCTTTGCTAAGTAAATTCGCTCGTGCTTTGGCACGCGAGGGCGAAAGGGCTGCTCTCCCCGCAGCGCCGGAGCTAAGGCGGAGTCCTGTCACTGTCCAACTAACTACTATGCATTTTCTGGTTACCCTTTGCTACACCTCGACCCGTATGTGAATTTTTTGACATAACCGCATAATTCTGATTCATTGTTTTTGTTATCATTAAATTGTGGTTATATGTAATGACGATCCTTCTAGGTGAACTCTCATATCTATGACATTATAAATTTAAATTATTTAAGTGGACATAGTTATATTTAAATTGTTATTATTCTTTAATTTTTATTTTATGTAATGTTCTTGACGATCACAATAGGGATTCTTGTAAATTGAGATGTAATTTATAATGTAATATTTTATTACCCTGAGAACTTTACGGTTTCGCTCTATGAAAACACAACAATATATCGATATCAGCCATATTTTTACACCAAAAAATAGGTTGGGTAATTTGACTAAATATTCATTAATAATCCACCTAAATTTAATACGGTGGTACCGATACGGTAAAAAAATATGAAACGTAATCTTCATTAATTCCGTAAAAATCAGGCGAAAATGGTATAAACTTTCTTTACTTTATAATTGACTACGTCTATATACGTTCTTTGGGATACGCGCATAATCCACACACTTGTTAATTAATAAACCTTTCTATAGGCCAAATGAAATTCAATATTATCTCAAGGTCGTAAAATATTTAATTAAAATGCCGTTATTTCCTGATGCATATATTTTTGGATTCAGGTAGTAAGTCTCCAAATTTGTGTACTCAAACATGTTTTCATTATAAAAATACTGATAGCATTTTTGCTTGCGGGTTAATTTTTTTTCCTAACTTCCGGTCCATATAATTATTGATGTCAATAGTAAAAGTTGTTTAAAATAACATATAAAAGCCGTATACAAATAATTAGCCTGATATTGAATTATTTCCAAAAAAACCGTAATTTTCTCAGGGTATATTGTGAATAAATGAATCTGAATCTGAACCATTAAATATGAGTGTGGGCTTATGAAACGAGCCGAAGGCGAGTTTCATAATAACATCACACGAGTGTTTTAATGCCTAATTATGAACAGTAACTATTTTATCTATCCACATATCATAAGCCTCTATGATGCATTCAGGAGCCGCATATTATGACCGGCATCGCGGCGTTGTTTTCTGGCAGCTGTCATAGTTCTTTTTTAATTCAGAGACATCCTAGTCCAACTGTCATATCGTTCGATATCTTACTTACGTGCGACATTTGACAAATTTGTATGCAAATTGACAATTCAATTCGAACTGCGTCATCTCGACTGATATTAGAATAGAGGTTAAATCAAATTTCTTTGTTTTTCAGAGACGTTCGAAATTTGAATGAAATTATATTATCGAAATCGATGTTATTATTTTGTAATAATAACATTTATACAGATAAGAAATTTGTTCTAACAAAACAGTTTATTTTTATGGTGGTCATAATGTGCGGTTCTTGAACGCATCATGGAGGGTTTATGATATTTGGATAGATAAACTACTATTAAAACATAGTCAACTGGTATTATTATTTCCTCAAAATAATATCGGTATATGCAAATAAATAGTGGTTGAAATTTAAACGTTATAAATACACTGGCCTGTAAAAGAAGGTATAACGCTCAAAAACGTGACGGTAACTAAAACTGTTATGCCTTCTTTTGCAGGCCAGTGTATATTCGCGCCAAAAAGTCAGCCGCCATTATCGTGACGTCATAACTAGAAATAAACATAGAAACGTCAAATGTGCGTGTCCTTCTTATTTACGCCTTCTGATTTTTGCATTTGTTGTTCTGACTTCACAAGATAAAATAGCGGTTTGCGTTTGCGGTCACGTGACATACAGATAATAAAACTAGGATGTTCATTTTCAAATTAAAAATAAAACTTATTTCTTTGTTTATATAGTTTCTACCTTTTTAATAGTATTAGTCAGTTATTTTTTTCATTTAACTATGTTTTTGCGACGTCGCTTTTTTTATTTAATTAAATGTGTAAGCATTTTTTTTATAATTAAATGTTGTCCAGAATGTATTTGTGTGCCCCCTAGTAGACTTTTTATTTTTTATAATTTTTCTTTAGGGACACCACCTGTGTTTGATGTTCAGAAAGTCCCTTTATTATTGTAATATATTGATATTTATTCTTTGACTTAAGTACTAAACTATGTTGTGCTGAGAACCCAAAATGTTTGTATCTGATTTGTCACTTTTTGTTAACGACGAGGTAAAACTTATTAGGTGTTTGATATTGCCTTGCTACGAGGTGCAAGTGTATCGTAATCGGAATGCATAGCCGTAAAACACAAGTACCGTAATGTTTTAAAGCACGTAATGTTTTATATCCTGGATTATAAGCTTGGTGCCTAAAGTTAGCCACGTTACGAGCAAATGTGTTGAAAAACTTCATATGAAACGTGTGAGCTATGATCATAATTATGATGACTAACCTAGCACACTTCTATCACTATGTATTATAGTTTTAAAAGGGTACAATATGAACGAGTCTATTGGGTCATGCAGATAAAAATAATAGGGTTTATAAAATCAAATTTAATTTGGTTAATTGTACATTATTGTCGAGGTATGGATGTAGAGGCTGAGTAGTAACATAAAAGTCGAAAAAATGGGGGAAGGAAAAATATCAAATTTAGTTGAAGCAATATGTTTGTACAAAAGTGTATTTTTCTACCAAAAAACACAGACTATTTCAGAAACTAAAAAGTAGCGTTTCTAACAGAAAAAAACTGTTTCAGGCCATCTGAATTGGCTGTATACGACTAGTGCCATCTTTTTATATGGTGGGTTTGTCTTTAATAAAGTTAGGGACTCGGCGAATATATTTCTACGTAGCCATAATATGTACACTTCATTTTCCAGTTTGTAGGGAATCACGTCCAGCCGTCGACCTTCCTGGATATTTTTGAGCAAAAACAATTCGAAAAACTTATATTTTAGAATTTATTATCTTTGCTCATCGGTTTAAACATGTGTCTAATGCAAGACTGTTAATATTGTTTGATACATTACTATAGTAATTAGTGAGGTATATTTAAGATGATTATAAATGAAAGTGGTAAGTTGTAGGTGTATGCTCCTATTAACGTAATGACCGGTGGTGTTGATTACTCAGCCTCTGGATGATGACGGCACAAGCCCCACTCTGACGACATTGCTGCCGCCCGTGCTGCCCGCGAGCCTACCGCCCGCGCTTGTGTCCACTGCTAAGACTATTAGCGTTGTGTCAGTCCAGCCACCCAACTCCTTGCAGGTTTGTTCGCTGCCCACACAAGCGGTACATGCATCGGTGTCTACTTTTACTCTTGTTTGCCCGTCTTGCCGAAAACTTTAGATCAACTGGTAC
Source organism: Epinotia brunnichana (assembly GCA_963854355.1). Lineage (NCBI taxonomy): Eukaryota > Metazoa > Arthropoda > Insecta > Lepidoptera > Tortricidae > Epinotia > Epinotia brunnichana. The sequence continues at coordinate 38,392,616 of OY977935.1, read as the reverse complement.
GAGTTGCCATATGTTTGTTTTCCTAAAGAATTGAAGATATTTAGAGATTATTGTCACTGTGACCAGAACGTTAAAGGTACACGTTTTGTTCCCTTAACAGTACCTCTGTAATATGCTCGTTTTATCCCGATTTTCGTAATAATTTAGGGTGCACGAAGTGAAACTACATACCTACACTTTATTTGAAAACGCGTTGTGATAGGGAGCGACCCCACCGGTGCGTATCGCTGCGTATACGCGTTGACGTGTCGTCTGCGTCACGTTTTCGTCATACATTTTGCTGCGTTTACGGTGTGTCAGCGTATTTTGAGTAGCGTTGTGGTAGCTCCCTTCGGTTGGAACTTTTGTCTGTTAGCAATTTTAAAGTGTACAGTATACCGTTAACGAAACCGAGCCGTAAGCAGCTTACAACTCGTTCAGGTTGACCGAAGTTACCCGTGGAGCTTATTCTACGGAGGGAGCACATAAATTATATTTCTATACATTTTATATTATGGTTAGTTTTTCGTTTAGTAAATGTAGTAAGCAGTTGTTATTTCATGTAAATTAGCTTAAGATATGTCAGTTTTGTAGCCGTTTAGGCCATTATCAGTAGTGCATGTCAATGTTATGTTTAAGAATGCCCTATTTAAGTTTAAGATATTTATTACCTATGGATGTTGTATTTTGTAAAAGTATACGTATATAATTTTTTAATGTCTCTCTAGCAAGTAAGTATTTACGATAGTTTAGATTTATTACATTTTCGTTTTAACCAGGAAGTCACAGACTATTATTAATTTAAAAAAAATAGGCGACGATAATGAGGTTAATGTTTTTGTTATCGGCATTATTGGTTGCTTGTATTTATGTTGATGTTGCTATAACGCCTTTTACTACGTATTCCAGCGAGAAAACAAGAAAGTGTAACCCTCTTCCTCTTATGGCATGGTTGCATACTGTTCCTTCATTTGCACATACTCGGGCCTATTTTAGCCTACCATTTTAGTTCGGTCGTTTAAGTGGCTGACTGTGTTTAGGTGGGCTCACAAGTCGGCTCCCCATACGAGCGTGTTTTGGCTCTTTTTTTCTTATATAGTTTAGAACACTGTTTTAAAAAAAATGAGAATGCAAACAAAGTTTGTATGGGAGAGTCGAGCGTCCTGGGTTTCGTTCACTCAACTAACGTTACACCGTCGTCAATAGCAAGTACGTTTCCCTATGCAGCTGTATCCGTGTGTAAAACTTTTCTGCAATATCGCGTCATGCGCATTTGCAGGGTTAAGAAGTTCCACTCAACTCTTGTTTATTTCTGACATCTTATAGTTGACGTCGTATATATTTTTACTAACCCCAATGCATAAGTTTTCTTCTAGTCAAGACCAGTTTTTTAGGTTCTCCCATTTGTAAGAAAATAGTGTTAAAAAATTTAACAGTATTAAACAGTAGTGAATTTTAACTTAAAATTCACTACTGTTTAATACTAGCGTTATAATTATAATACTTCCATTTGGCTTGAAAATATTCCACACTAACAAAATTCAAATATAAGGATACCACTTTTATGAGCCGAAGAAATTATTCATTTATTTTCTAATAATTATTTGGGTTACGAATTTAACAGGCGTAAAAAGCGCCATTTCTGCCATGCTGGCAGTTCTGTTTTGAGCCAATGAGTCAAGAAGTGCATTTGGAGACCACAATTTGACTTGGACAATAGTTTTAGAGAGCCCTTTTTTCTACAATAAAAGCCTTATAGAAGTTCTATAAAAAATGAAAATAAACTACAATAAACATTACTACATATTATTGTTCCTATTACTTAGTCATTTGATATAAGCATGTAATAAATATCAATATAAATGTTTAGTACTGGACGAACTCTTCTGCATCGGGGCTAGTATTTGTTCTTCAATGTCTAAACCGTTATGTGTTATTTACAATTGTTATATAGGTAGTTGCTTAGCATGACGAATTCAACGTTGCAGCCTAAAATAGTAACATTAAGAATTCCAAGTTAATGGAAAGCTTTTTCTTTGCAGCCCAAGCCTGCTGTAAAACCTGGAAATACAATAGCGGTGTTACAAAATATACCGGTTCACACGAAGATAAATGTGAGCAAAGTGGGGGGCAAAGCAATGACCGTCAATAGTAAAGCCAATTTCAACCGATCGGCGGGCGGTGCCGCGGCCCTCTCCACGGTGCTGACCCCGGGGAAGTCCCTGCTCAAGGAGAAGGAGAAGAAATCCTCATCGCAGTACTCGCAGCCGTTCGTGGACGATAAAATGGCCGGCGACGACGACATCAACGACGTGGCCGCCATGGGCGGCGTCAACTTGGCCGAGGAGACTCAAAGAATACTCGGATCCACCGAAATGATCGGAACACAGATAAGGTGCCTGATTCTAAATATTAATGATGTATGTATTTGTGTATTGTGACCAATTTTAGCTGCTCTCCGCTGCCTTAAATCCCAATACCATAATATGTACTCGTTTTTGCGCCCGTTTCTGACTCCCCAGAAGGGAAACTAAACCGTATTGACGTTAGCCTTGTCAAGAATTGTTACAAGTTCTCAAGCACGCCACACGTGGTCTCTCCTGGATTAATGACTGATGTATTAGACAACAACCGGGATCAACTGCTTAAAACCTGCCTTCCTAAACACACTACTCAAAGTAGAGAAAGAAGTAACCCATCCGCAGAGCGACCCGCGTTATCATTGCTTTACCATAATTGGATTATGTAGGTGCCACGAGGCTGTGCGCGCTTTATTATATTGAATGAATAATGATTGTTTTGCCACGTCCCCACGTAAAGACAACATCTCTTGTTAGGTACGGTCGGCCAAGAAAGTAGTCTACCAGCACGGCTATCACAAGACGGCCGCGACATACTCTCGAGCTCTCTCGCACTATCCGTCTCTTTCCAAGTGATCTAATAAGAGAGAGACGCATAGTGCGAGAGAGCACGAGAGTATGTCGCGGCCGTCTTGTGATAGCCTTGTAGTTTTGACAAAAGTTTCTGCGAGATCTGATTGTCGCTAAGGTTACTGTCATAATATTATTACAAGTGGAAATCGACCTTGTTGTTTCATGACATTCAAATGAACCTCGACCTTGTTGTGGTAGAGCACATTTCTGGGCGAGTGTAGATGGGGAGTTGTAATAATTAGCAAGGTGTGTGTAGATCGTGCAAGGACGAGTACCTGGTGGGCACGGGGCTGATGTCGGCGCGGCTGAAGGCGGCGGCGGCGCGGCGCGGGCTCGAGGAGCCGGCGGCTGACGTGGCGGTGCTACTCACGCACGCGCTGCACGACCGCCTCAGGAACCTCATCGAGAAACTTGCGCTCATCGCGCAGCACAGGATCGACCTCGTTATTAAAGTAACTCTTTCTGTATTACATATATATATTAGGCCCGTATCTACACACTGCTCAATCTTTGTTTATGCCACTCGTCGACGTGGATTCAACTAAGTAAATGATGACGTCTAAAAAGAAATAGCGTGCCACCCACGCCAAGCAACAAATTCCACGTAAACAACTGTCAACTTTGTATTGTCATAGTGTTTTGTGATTTCTGATTTGATATCAAGTCGTCGGCGTGTGGGGTACGAAATGTGCGGACTTGGAAGTCAATGGCGGTGAAAAGGTTAAATAAACTGCATTCATGGCCTTTCTGGTGTATAATGACTTGTAACTTGTGCTACAGTCTTGCAAAAATGTGTATCGATTAATCATCTCATAAATAAGTACCGAAACCTTAATCTGCTGACATATGAGCGATCGGACATATTTATGATTAAGTTGTACGAGAGCGTTTCTCAAAAAAAGTGTACAAAACTATATTTTTTCAGAATTCGTTTTTTTTTTTGGTTTTTCTCAATCAGAATCTTTGATACTAACGATCCTCATACAAGAAAAAAAGTGCCCTAAATATTCCATTCCAGATCGTCACATTTTTGTATGCAGTCTTTTTTTATTTATATGGTCGTGACGCACTGGAAGAAAAAACTTACATAGTAAATTCTGGGACACTTTTTTCTTGTCCATGTCCCCATGGATCGATAGTATCAACGATTCTGAGCAAGATAAACCAAAAAAAAAAGAAATCTGAAAAAAAAAAGCTTTGTTCACTTTTTTTGAAAAACGCCCACTGAACCCATATTTTTTACACTTGACTGTACAAGCGGAAGTTTCTTTCTAAAAAAGGAAGTTGCAAAGATGGTTTCGCTTTTATTGCAGTTAGTTCCCATGTAACACTCTTGCTTTCTGAATTTAAAAATATTCGTTTTATTATTTTGTGCAATCATACGAATTTTATCTATTGGTCAAATAAGCTGCTACCGCGATTGTGAAATGATGTCACTAGTAGATGATCTCGTTGAGTATTCTAGCCCTTATTTAGTTATATACAACTCATTACTTCTAACAGTCAGATAACGTGCTTTCGCGGTCTTGAATGTTGTGAACAAGAAATGGATGATGATGATAGCAGTTCTTTATCGATTTTGCCAAAATAATAATCGTCTACTTTTGATGAGAATGACGGACGAGGACTTCGGACTATTTGCATATTATATTTTAAAATAATTGTATGTAATAATAGAACGAAGCGAGTGTTTATTTCATGGCTTTAATTTAAGGAAATACGATATCAATTGAAACGCGGTTTTCCTTGTACGGAAGATACAATTTACGTATAGAAATTAAATGTAATACATGCTAGTTTTCCTTCCTAATGCCTTTGCGCCACGCTATTTAAAACAATGCATACCGATATAATCAATGATCGGCACGACCCGTGCAACACGGTGTCAATGACCTCAATCATTATGTTAATATGGATATTCCCCGGGATTCCGGAATTCGAGTCGGTAAGGGAAGACAATTATTTTCTCATTTCAGTTAAGTATATAACGTGGACAAGATTAATGATTTTTACCATAAAATAAAAAAAACATGAATTTCAAAATCAATCATTAATCACAAAGTAAAATAACAAATAGGTACAAAACTATATAATTATGAACTCATACAATGCACTGTGTACTAAATATTTTACGTAATATAAATAAAACAATGCATATCAATATTTTCTTTAACTATAAATTATACAATTTTTGAGTTTATTAAATATTCTGACTTGTATTTACAAATACATTTATTACCTCTCAATAGAGTTATTTTTGCGAACTATATCACGGGATTATAATCATGTCCATATTAATATTTCATCTCGGAATCCCGCGGTGTTGCACGGGTCGTGCCGATCATTGGATATAATATACGAAGTGGCGCTTAAAAACCCTTTCATATATGTCCCTTGCTTCATGGGTACAAGGGAAGGGACAAGGCTCGTCCACCAGCAGCCATCCATTACAATAATGTCGGCGGGGTGATAACCTGCTCAAGGTGCGCCCGTACCTATATAAGAAAGATCGGGTACGCAAGCCACCTGAGAGCGCACCAGAGAGTGGAACAGCAACACGCCAGTAACATATAGTCCAGATATAAACAGTCGCTGAGGTCGAAATCGGCCAGGATGCCATCATCATCATCATCATCATGGGTACATTTAAAATAAAAATATAGTATTGTATAGGCTTCAGCTGAAGTATGAAGCTGAATTCAGTATAATGTATGAATTTTTGTTCTACCTGCGAGCGATCCATGCTAAGCAATAAGGCGATATACTTTTATTTGATTACATTTAGTAGGGAATATTATTAATTTTTTCTACTCGTCGACTTTAATCTTTGAATTAAGATTTCGTACACGAAACTAAGATCACATACTTTTTAATCCTGGAGCTCCACGAGCTCGTCACGGAGCTCGTATGGTTTCATAAGATAACCGCCAGCAGTCATCTTATGAATCCAGGAGCTGTATAAGATAACTGTGAAGACATCAACGCGCAAAATTACTAAGCTGCTGCGCTTCATTTCAGCAGGGCGATTTTCAATAGATACCAAGTTTGTTAATAAATTATTATTTCCGTTGACTCGTAGAAAAAGTATTGTATACAATAGTTATATAATTAGCTTTTTAAGTCTCGTACCTTAATTAGGCCACTCAGCAAGCTTCGTGGCCTAAACGTGGTACTCAACTTGAAAAGCATCCATTATATAACGATTGCATAAACTACTATTATTGATCCTTGTATAATCCCATCATAATATAACTACATTGAGAGAATTAGGTTGATTAACAAATCAAGAAGCATATAATGTATAAATATCAGAATGTTAACAACACAAACCGAAGTAGCCCCATAGTAAGCTAAATAAGGCTCGTTTTATGGGTACTAGACGACGATAGCAGTCTAAGGAATGATCTAATTCATTATCATTTCATTATACTTAACATAATGCATTGCTGCCTAGAAATAACGCTAACTGGAATATCTTTGCGATTTCGTAATTATGTGGATATGTGTGCTTCTTGATTTATTATATCCACACTATCCACATCCACATCCACACTATCCACACTAATATTATAAATGCGAAAGTGTGTATGTCTATCTGTCTGTTACCTCTTCATGCTTAAACCACTGAACCGATTTAGATGAAATTTGGTATATAGATAGTTTGACTCACGGGGAAGGACATAGGATAGCTTTTATCCCGGAAATCATCCCATGGGGGGGGGGGGGGGGTGGAAGTTTATTATAAAATTCATATGTACTGTCACATATCTATAACAACCGACTTCGAAGAGTCACCAGTCAAGGTGTTTCCATCCTACTATTCAATTAGAGGTCGCGATACTCGTTGCACGTTGCCTCGCGTTTATACGCAGCGTCCATCTAAGTTCTGTGTATTCGGAACCCGCGTACAAGCCGAGTCGTAATGGGGAATGGATGAAAGTTTCAGAAGTGCCTGATTATTTTTTTGGTGATGGAATAACCTTCCTTAGCACCATAAAAAGTTGCAGACTTTTCAGCTGCGTCAATAATTATTGAAAATTATAGACAGTTTCGTCACTTACGTTTTGGGTTTAGGATATTTTTTAGGATTCCGTACTCAAAGAGTAAAACGGGACCCTATTACTGAGACTTCGCTGTCCGTCCGTCTGTATGTCACCAGGCTGTATCTCAAGAACCGTGATAGCTAGAGAGTTGAACTTTTCACAGATTATGTATTTCTGCTGCCGCTATAACAACAAATACTAAAAACAAAATAAAATATTTTTTAATGGGGGCTACCATACAAAAAACGTGATTTTTTTGCCGTTTTAATAGATAATCTGTCACCAGGCTGTATCTTAAGAATCGTGATAGCTAGAGAGTTGAAATTTTCACAGATTATGTATTTCTGTTGCCGCTATAACAACAAATACTAAAACTAAATAAAATATTTTTTTAAGGGGGGCTTTCAAACAACAAACGTGATTTTTTTGTCGTTTTTATAGATAATGGTACGGAACCCTTCGTGCGCGAGTCCAACTCGCACTTGGCCGGTTTTTTGTAATATGAGACGGATCAAGCAATGTGTCTTATTCGCCATCTTAAACCCAAAACGTAAGTGAGGAAACTGTTTATATTTTTCAAAAATAATTGACGTAGCTGAAAAGTCTGCTACTTTTTCTAGTGCTAAGGAAGGTTATTCCTATCACCAAAAAAAATATCAGGCACTTCTAAAATTTTCATCCATTCCCAATTGTGACTATCGCGCGGACTGAACCAAAACTCCGTGAGCACAGACACGGGTACTGGCACGTGAACGCGAAACCAGGACACGAAGGCGACCCCTAATTACCCCTACAAAAAAAACTATACCAACTTTTCTGAAGTCGGTTGAAAACAATCTTTATGCACAATAATATAAAAATATTTTATTATGTTTATCAGACTGACTCCAGGTACGAAGTGACCCAGGACGTAAAAGGGCAGCTCAAGTTCCTGGAAGAACTAGATCGTGTCGACAAGAAGCGACGGGAGGACTCCGAGAGAGAAATGCTGTTGCGAGCAGCGAAGTCCAGATCGAAGAACGAGGACCCCGAGCAAGCCAAGCTTAAAGCAAAGGTGAACATTCAACTACAGTGCTTCTTGCAGTTTGCATGCTGGGACTTTTTCATTGGCCACGCTGGGCAAGTGCTTCTGTAGCGTTCTTGGGGCCTTCATCATCATCATCTGAAGCTCTACAGCACTGGCTATGTCTTGGCCTGGTCGAGTATCTTCCTCCACGTTGAACTGACCAGTTCTTGGCCTTTCTGGCTCCTACGAATTCACGGTAGAGACTATTGAGGCCCTATTCTTCTAAAGTGTGCAGGCCCCCCAAAACCATAAATACGAATACTGTGCAAGTTTACTGAGGTGAAATACGGCGATATTTAATTGTTTAATGTTTCAGGCCAAAGAAATGCAGCGAGCGGAGATGGAAGAGCTGCGGCAGCGGGAGGCGAACTTGACTGCGCTGCAGGCGATCGGGCCGCGCAAGAAGCCGCGGCTAGACGGGCCTGGCGACATGGTGCCCAACGGCACCACGCACTCTACCACGGGCTTGGTAACCGTCACATATATTACCCGCTTTACCTAACACTGGCTGTCCGCGCCCGCGTGTTACTGGGAACCCAGCAACAGCGCCGCAGGATAACCATAATATATATCCATCCGGAACATCCATTCTATATACTGGTGAAATCATTTTTGAATTCGGATAAAAGGATCCGGGGTTTAACCCTACATACGAACTTACAAAGCTGCTATCTCACGGGTTGTCCTCTTTATAATATTAGCATAGACATTAACGACCCTATTCTTATTAGCTACGGCAGCCTAGTGGCGGTAGCGTACCAATGAGTTTTTCGGAACTTATGTACAGAATATTTACCGTTAGCTTTTCGGTGAAGGAAAACATCGTGAGGAAACCGGTCTCATCCCAATAAGGTCTAGTTTTGGGATTAGGTGTCAAAGCGGACCCCGGGCTCCTTTAGGGGCACAACCGGGAATAAACGCGAGGAGGATGATGATTAACGACCCCATTCTTGTAGTCATATAGGCGTTCTTCGTGTCTATCCTGCTGAGGACCAAGTATAGTATATAGGCAAATTTTCGTGACTCACCTGACAAATTTGACGTTTCTTGATTTTGCCTTGACTAGGGTACAGTTTATTTGAAAACAATCCATGTGAACCCTACACTCTTTATTTAATTTTATTATTATACCTCTTGACCTATTTAATTTAATTAATCACTTTTCATGACATTCATAAATAACTAATATCTGTTGACATTGTAAATTGTAATTGTAATGGATAAACATGTTTCGACCATTTAATTATGCCGATATGCACCACATACTGATACGAAAGCTAATGTAATGTAACACCTTGTACTTACCCTATGTTGGACAAAATTAATAAATCTTTGAATCTTTAAGAATATTGAGTCACTCACAAAATGGCAAGAATTAGAATATCAGGGTCTGGTATCATTGCAAATGAATATAGGGAATGTTGTGTATGTGCGCAGAGCGGACGCGGCCAGCTGGCGCTGCGGTCGCGGCTGAAGCGCATCAACCACCGCGACATCGTGTTCCTGCTGGAGCAGGAGCGCGACACGGCGCACACGCCGCTCATCTACCGCAGCTACCTCAAGTGACCGCGCGACGCCCCCTTCACGGACAAGTGCAACCGACGACACTCTCCACACAACACTTATATCGCACGCCACGAACACAGGTTCTAAACGGATAAACCTCATTGTGAAATCATGTAATCATGTGTTTAACACTCGACATAACATGTCTCTTCACTTTTATCGACTCGCGCTAAAGTACGTGTGTTAGTGCCGGTATGTGATAGTAACTATAGGACTGATATATTGACATTTTTTTACTTTGATTGATGGTATCATAATGTTTTATCATTATTGCTTGCATGATTAATTAATTATCTATAGGACTGATATATTGACATTTTTTTACTTTGATTGATGGTATCATCATGTTTTATCATTATTGCTCGCATGGTTAATGAATTTTTTATAAAACATATTGATATACAAAATTTGTGTTTACAAAAATATATGTATCCTTTAATTGATCAGCATCATTAGCCCAGGGATCGGAACCGGTTTTTTGCTAAAACCTTGGTTTACCACATATTTTTAACTATTTTATACTTCATGTGTAGGACCCAGTTGTGTTTTGTGGTAACGAGTGCGTATTATTAGATTGCCCAATTAGAAATAAAATAATTAATAAAGAACGAAAAATAACGTTTTCGTTCTCATACAAAAAATACCGGTTTCCGATCCCTCCATTAGCCATAATTATTATCTACCGTAGTGCCGTTATACAAATTAGGCATGTTTTTTTCAATTTTACCAAAGGAGTAATTCATTTATTTGATACTGATATCGATAGAATACTTCGTTGATCCTTGGAAAATGTTATCGTTGATATATATAAAATAAAATGAAGAGTAAACGATTCTTAATAGTAGATTGTACAGTCGACGCCAAAAATATGTTGACAGTTTTCGCCTTATTACAATGGAATAAGGTGCAAAAGTGTAAACATATTTTTGGCGTCGACTGTACAGCAAGCGCATAAAACGAGCCATTTAACCTGAGACGTTTATATCCACCCGAGCCACTGGCGAGGGTGGATACTGGATAGTTAAGTCGAGGGGTTAAATGGCTAATTTATGCCCGAGTTCACACTGTACACACTGATTCTCACTTCGATTGCGAGAAAATAACAAATAATTGCAAAATAAAATAAAATAATAGTTCATTCCCTTCACTTAACTTTTTAAAGTTTTTATGTTTAATTTTCGACACGTGATATTGGACTTTGGTAATAGGGAACATTACTGCAATGTTCTGCCACCAGAGGCAGCACTACCACTAATAGTAAACCAGTATAGTGGAATATAGGGATTCACACACACATGTACAATTGATTGTCAAATGAGTGACAAGGATGCTTGCATAGACAATACCGCAAGTGGGAACGAGATACAATGTCAACGCTGCTAGTGTCGCCACCTACGAAGAGTTTTGCGTAATGTTCCCTATTCATACTGCCAAGTAATTTAATGGTTCAATACGTTTTAAAATAATATTTGACTCCTATTTTATTTGGGTTTATTAATTTAGTAATGGAAAACACGGATGTGAAATTTAAGCAAATCAAATCAAATGAAAATTTTATTCTACGAAGTTTTATTGTATGTGTGGCTCTTAGGCCCGGTAATCTTACTCTTTAAAACAAGTTTACTTTGTGCACTAGAACATAAAAGTGGCATTTTGTGCACAAAGGCGAACTTTGCGAGCATGAGAATTGAAATATGGACTGTTCAATTTACTAAGCGGACATCAAAAATAGGTTTATATATAGGGAATTATTATTACAAAAATAAGTTTATAATGATGAATATTTATTTAAAATTTTAAAATAAAGCAATAATAATAATAATAAAGCAATTTATTCCTTAACATCATTTCAGTGCATGCATTTTACAAATTTCTATTAACATATCAAATATCAATCCTTATACTATTTCAATTCATAATTTTTTTCATTATTATTAAATAATTTTTTTTTTTTTTGAACATTAAACACATAAAACTTCCAGATTTTCAAGCTGCACATACATTTAAACTAAATACTAAGTTGTTATTGAGTTACAAACAAAATACGTTTAATTATTATTTAGTTAGTTTATATGCGACTCGTTATCTTATCGATTTGTGACATGACGTATTATGGCATGTTTAACGGCAGGAACACAACGATAAGAAATAATATTTTCAGTACCTACAACTATAAATATTGTAAAATATGATAGCGAAAGGTTTTTATATTTATATATCAACTAGCAATTGTATACATGTAAGCGTAGATACTGCTGATTGATAAACATTATTTTCAGTGTTGAACAAATTAAACTTTAAATACATATTAAATAGGTTTAAGTAGTATGGAGTGCTGGACTGCTGTAGGTTAGTGGGGTTGTGTGCACTACTCGCGCCGACGATTACAGGACTATGTATATAAACGTATCTTAAGAAACGTAATTTTATTTCTTTTAGTTAATTTCTATATCGTGAGCGACGCTCGGACGACCATAAATAGCTGCTTGTAATATAAAATAATATAATAATTGTATCTAAATGAATGTTGTAAATATATAATTTTAACAACTTAAGTCTTTTTTTTTCCTATTTATACAGGACGTCCCAAAAGTCAACGTCAAGCTGCAAACGGGTCATATTTTTTCGAGTCGATTGATTAGGTATTATTGTTTAAACATGAATTGGTTTTATTTAAAACTGTTATGACTTACGCTTCGTTTATCGAAAATGGCAAAAAGAAGATTTGTTAAGTTAAAACTGTAGTATGTAGGTAGGGTACGAACGATTTTCTTTCTGATGTAAGATCCAGTATTACAAATATACGGGGTTTGGCTTGTACCAGGAGCAACAAAATTAAAAGATGACTCCATAAAATGTGACGGTTTTTAGTAAAACGTCACACTTTGTCGATTCTAGTTACGGAGTTACGGGCAGTTTAGTGAAATATGGCAAAACTTACCGAAAATCAACTTTCGATGAAAACTGATAGAACATACTGTAATAAACCTATGATTTTGATGACGACGCATAAATCTCCATTTTAAGCACCTTTTTAGGGCCTCAAAGTTTAGTGCCCAGCGACCCACTTTGTCGCATACAGAAAAAATCGTCGATATCATATTTGTACCTGTTATTAGAGAACAATTTCTACTTTGCCGATATGGTGTTATGAGTAATTTGTAATATGTGGTCATCCAAAATGAAAGGGACCTTCTGGCCGCAGACACACGCAATTTCATTCGATTTCTGCATTAAAGATAAGGCATTAACTTCGTAAGCACCTGCCGAAGCTGCAGAAGGTTCCTTTCGTTTTGGATTACCACATATAACACAGTCTCTTAGAGCTATAGTTATTTATTGAAAATTCTTTAAACTTGCAATAGTGAAAAGCGACAATTGAGAAGACGTTGATTACAATTTGGGGCCGCAAAAAACACATTTTGTTGTTTGCAGTTATGGAGGGGTTGGTATAAAATTATTTGCCATACGAGGGTGGCACTGAAAGTTTTTAGAACTGGCCATTTGTAAATGATCTAATAAAAAAGTAAGTTCAATTTTGCAAATAAAGACTGTATCGTTTGTTATAAATACAAGTTAGCTCTGGCAGGAATAAGTTGCCTATTCATTTAAAAATATTCTGATACAAGACAATTGATTGACATTTGTCATAGAACCGATATCTTTATTCTTTTTTTGCTCAACTTGTTCCAATAAAAAAATGAGGGTCTTACACCGCAAAAGCGAAAATCTATTGTGGACAAATGGTATTATACCTTCGAGGACCAACAACGGCCATGCCAAAAACCAGGTCCGTCCAATCCAAAACTGGACCAAAAGATAGTCAAATTATTCGCATCTAATAGAGAGCTATCTGTCCGAGATGTCGCGAAAAAAGTTGGTACGAGTATCGGGATGGTACAGTCGCCATCACATACATCGGAGCAAACAAGCACGTCACAAACATCGGAACACACCTCTATTTTCAAGGCATTAGGGTGCATGTGCCGATATTTTTGAACACCTATAGTGTCCCTATGTATGTGATGGCGACTGTACAACGTGCAAAGAAAAGGAATAATTTAAAGACATTAAAAAAACAGAAACAGCCGAAAAGAAGTCAAAAACAAAAAGCATCTGTTAAGACACGAGTCCGAAAATTATATGACTAGATTTTATCGAAAAAACACAGCTGTGTAATAATGGACGACGAAACGTATGTAAAACTGGACTACAAGTCTTTGCCCCTCCCCCAGTATTACACTATTCGTGAGGGAACAGAAATCACAGAGGCTGAAAAATCCATTTGCGTTGAGAAGTTCGGCAAGAAAGTCATGGTGTGGCAGGCCATTTGTGAATGCGGAATGAAGTCAACTACCTTTTTCACTACCTCGTCGATGAATGCCGATATTTATATGAAAGAGTGCCTTCAGAAACGAGTATTGCCAATGATCAAAAAGCACAACTCCGAAACTGTATTTTGGCCTGACTTAGCGTCTTGCCATTACGCGGCTAAGGTAGTAAAATGGTATAAAGACAATAATGTAAATTTTGTGGCCAAAGAGTTAAATGCACCGAATTGTCCAGAGCTTCGCCCGATTGAACACTACTGGGCTATAATGAAAGCTAAACTACGTAAAACAGCCCGTAGTGCCGATACAGAGCAACAGTTTCGGTCAGATTAGAATAAGGTGGCTCGAACTTTTGACAAAGTCGCTGTCCGGTCATTAATGGGCACCATGAGGCAAAAAATTAGAAAACTGGCCAGAAATGAATAATTTCGGCTTTTTATGGTACTATTTGAGTTGTCCATATTATTTTGTACATAGTTGATTGATTTTAGTATATCAAAAAATAATTTAAAAAAAGTTGTCGCATTTTTTTCTTGTATTTATAACAAACGATACAGTCTTTATAACTCTCCCATTATAACTGAGTATATTTTTAAAATAGAAAATTGGCTTTGTCTCAGCATGAATTAAACACGAGAAAATTTTCGCTCTACGATTTCTAGGATTTTCGGTGTCATTTAAATGTGAAAGAAAGTTATAAGTGCATTTTTAAAACAGTTTATATAAAAGTTAAGTCGCTAAAACGTCCACATTTTAAGTTTCCTTTTTTCTTACCAAGAAGTTTAGCTTGCAACCCAGCAAAATTGCAATTTTATTGTTAATTAAGGCAACATAAGTCTAAAACAACCTTAATTATCTGCCAAAGAAGTTCATTTTGACGTGAAAGCTTTGAAAATCTTGGTAACAAATAGATGATTCCGCTTGATAAATAAAACAGTATATTTAATAATATTTAAAAAATATATAAATTCAAAACGACATATTTAAGTATTTTTATAACAAACAATATTCCTTTAGGAACTCGTGCTCATACAATAAGGATTTTTATAACTGTAATTAAATTATACTGTTTTTGGTTCAGCAAATTACACCTATGTTTATAAATTATGATATTATACTTGTAGTAATTTTTTAACGTATGATCCACCAAACCGTCAAAGTGGGTCACTAAACTTGAGTCGAAAAGAAATTTCGTTCAATTACGTTAATAGTAGGTTATGCTACTGATACATAATGAGAGGCCTTAAAATACGAGTGTGGTTTTATGGAACGAGCGTCAGCGAGTTTCATAATAGATCACACGAGTGTTTTAAGGCCTAATTATGTACAGTTGCATACACTACTTTATCTAAACACATATCATAAGTACTCTAAGATGGGTTCAGAAGCCTTAGTAAAAAAAGTAAAAAAAAGTTATAAAAAGTAAAAAAAAGGTGAAAAGGGAATAAAAGTGACAAAAAGTAAAAAAAAAGTGCAAAAAAATAATCAAAAAAGTTAAAAAATAAATTAAAAAAAAGTTAAAGAGCAGAAAAAAAGTTCGAAAAGTAAAAAAATAAGTGAAAAAAAGTAAAAAAAAAAGTAAAAAAAGTTAAAAAAGTCAAAAATAAAAAAGTAAAATGAAAAAACAATAAATTGACGTTTCGTATCGATAACTGTTTTAATATCTATAGATACTAGACTAGAGACCCACTTGAGTTTTGACAGCTGTTCTAAATTTAAACTCATAACGATACCGATAATCTGTACTGTAATAACATTACAGTACAGATTTTACCTACTACCACAGACAAGAAAGTTGTCATAGTAAAATTGGTTGTAATAATGCTGGTCATTACCGACGGTTTCTGAACGCATTTTAGAGCACTAATGATATGTGCGTAGATAAAAAAGTTTAAACAAACGACGTTAGTATCAAAGACTCTTAGATTAACAATAACAAACCATTATCTCGTACATAAAACTGAAAAATATACCAAACACAAACACTTTCAAAGAAGAAGCACTAAAGTTTAGTAAAGTGGGACGCTGCCTATATAAAATCACTAAACTTTATACACACAAAATGTACTTATAATTTGATATTTTACATACTTTCTATGCTTGATAAGTATGTTTTTTAAGTAATCTCATGTTATATAGAGACACATGTATTTTAATTTTTATGCATGGCACTCTTCAAATCATTGTTATTAACTTTTTGACATAATAACTAAATAAAAGGATCCACAGAATTATTTCTGTCTTTTTTAGCATGGGAAACCATTTATAAATACAACTTTAATGATAAATCTGCGTGCCGTATAATAGAATATAGAAATAAACCCATATTCAAGATTTACATATTTTCGTCCCGTTTTTATGTTCAAGCCTCCATAACATTCAAAATACTAAGGTTACATACATGATTTTAACTAATTTAAAATCCCTAAAGTATGCCCATTCATTTAATACCAACCACTCCATAACTTCAAAGTAGAAGTGTGTTTTCTGCCATCCCAAACTTTAACCAACGTTTTCTCAATTGTCGCTTTTTTACTTCTGCAACTTTGCAAATTTTAAAAAAAATAACTATAGCACCTAGAGACATGAATCTTTCACCAAAAGATAGCGTATGATCTGTAGTATTAGGAACTACTCTTAACTCCATATCGACGAAGTGGGACGTTTTCCCAAAAACCGTCACAAATAATCGCAGTTTCCTGTGTATTTCAAAATTATTTAATTCGGAAAACTGTTATTTAAAGCAATGATCTCTAAATAAATTTGATATCACGATATCGTAGCATGTCAGTCATTAAATAACTTGGTAGAGAACATTGGGCTCTTATGTAAACGTAATTTTAGTTTCTTTGATTTTCATAATTTACTAGGGCATTTTCCAAATTTCTAGGGATTTTTTGGTATTTAAATGTAAAATAATATCGATAGCATTCCAGCTACTGATGTGCCGACGGAAAGTTTCCTATGTTGCGAAATGTTTCTGTAATTTAACATAGGAAAATTTCGGATATTTTCCTCATTTTTGTATGGGCATTGAAACTTTCCATTTCCAACATGGAAATTTACGAACTGAGAAGCATAAAACTGTTATACATAGTGTATAACAGTTACATTTTTATGCTTCTTAGTACGTAAATTTCCTTAATTTCTTGTGAAAATTTCTAGAAATTTCCGAAAACTTTTCAAACATTTTGGAAACTTTCCGCAATATGCACATCACTAAGTGTAAGGCCTGAGTGCACGCTCGGAGCGGAGCGTTCGGCGGGGCGTGCAGCGGGGCGGGCGAGCGTGCATTCGCTTTGTGCAGCGTCTACTCAGGACACCAGTAAGAGTTTCATTTGTTTAACATGCACGCCGCACGCCCCTCTCCCCCGCACGCCCGACTCGACACTCCCTTACACTAATTCCAGCTCAAAAAGAACACTGGCATGATCGGATTATCTTTCAAGTTTTTCGTTAAGGCGACGTAGGCTCGTGGTCTTCTCTCCCTCTCACTGAGCATAAGCGTGAGCGAGATGGAAGTGCTTGTTCGGAAGCGCGGATATCATGTTTTTTTCATTTAATTTTTTGTGCGTTTGAATAAATAGAAAAGTAATAGCTAAGTTCCCTCGAACACGATATTGCCGATTTTTAGAACCAATTTTAATATGTTTAGCTGTTGTGCATAATTTGTTACGATTTTTTTTAAATGTAGGGGGAAGCGGGGCAGTTTGGTACACCTTTTTTTCGCATCGCGTTTTCCAAACCAAATTAACTAAAATCTGTTAATTTGTGTACCTGATTAATAGCGTAACCAGGCTATACAATTTGTATGGTTCCTCACCTAATGTGAGTGAACCTAACCGCCTCACGATGTCGTGGGTCATATAGTGCCAGTGAGCTGGCTACAAAAGTGGGGTTAACTTACTGGAGTCCCGACGACACGATATTCGCTTCAATTCAGTCTAGTATCCGTCAAGGTTCAGTCAAAGTCAAGTCAAGTCTCCCAAGCTGGTCTCCGGGGCCGAACAAGCGCCGTGGTGATCCGCGGGCTGGTGCCGCCAATGCGCGATTCGTCGCGGGCACCAAATGTTCGTCCGGCACAGTTTCACCAAATGTTCGACCCGGGCCTCGATACAGGCCACCAAAACGAGTCTCCCAAGTACTTTCACCAAAACACAAAACAAATAAAGCCGGACTTATGTCTACAAAGCGAGCTTTTTCAAAAAGTCACGTTCCCGACCGAGTGACGTGTTCACAAGTGAAAATTTATGACAATACAAATGTCACTGTCAAACATAAAGATCGCACCAAACGCTCCACAGATAAGGGTCGGGCAGACATTCGGCCCGAACAAAATTCTATAATTTTTTTGGCTAGATTATACATATTAATTGAGAAATATGGATTTAAAGAAAAAATGGGATTTGTCCAATTCTGCCCCATATGCGGGTTACTTTGCTACACCGCATGGGGCACATTGGTACATCGTTTGGGGGCACTTTGATACGTATATCAAAGTGCCCCCTGTGTGTCTCAAAGTGCCCCCAGTCTTCCATTCTGAAAAAATGGTGTATGAATGGGTATATAATGAAACACAAAATAAATTAAAAAAACTAGTCAAATGCGAGTCTGACTCACGCACCGAGGGTTCAGCACAAACATTGATACACCATACCCGTCAAGTCACGACCCCATTCATTCTTGAAAAATTTTACAGGTCATAGTAGAAGTTACCGTTGTACAGCGCCTTCTGTAATTTGGTACTAATAACTTGCAACCCAGTATGTTTGTTTATCAGCGATATTTTTTTATCACGCGTACCGATTTCGATTATTATTTTTTTTATTTGAAAGTAGATGATATTCTTATAGGCAGGGAGCGAAACTTTGGTGCCGGTGACGTCATTATGACGCAAAGTCGCATATAGTATGTTTTTTTAAAACAACATTGCAACACCTCAATGATTCTTAATAATATAATAATGGTAGTATGAATACTATTGTTTATTTATAAAAATGTTTGGTATTTATACAAAAAAAAATGTGAATATTAAAAAACGATACGATTTTTTTTTATTAGGTAATGTAATTCTAAATATTTTTCCTCAAGTAAATGAAACAACACAATGTACAAATGATTCGTTGGATGACGAAGTATGCGGAACGATTAAAGATTAAACATAATATCGCATCTTCTTTCTTATTGACTTATTTACATTTCACACTTTTACATTCAGGGCAATATAAAAACTCTCAACTCAAGTTTCAATATCAATCAACTAAAGAGGCCAATAAGTTGTTATTTGATTAAATATTTATAATTTAGATAAAAACACTCTGTTTGTAGTAGCTTGACGTCATGCGTCTGTCATCGGCACCAAAGTTTCGCTCCCTGCTTATAGGTATTTGAAGATATACAATTTCATACAAAAGTAATAAAATTTCAAACTTAGTTAAGTACCTAATGATTTTCGATTAATAAAAAAAACTACGCTAGATATAGCTAGGTATCGTTTTATTTTTTTGTATTATTTATGTATGTTATCATATGTAAAAATTTCAAAATTTTCGGTTGCCAAACTTCTGAGATAAGGGGTTGGGGGGATGGAATTTTTTCAACATTTTCCTTAATAAATCAAAATTTAACCACTGTAGAAAAAAATAAAAACTGTTTAAGAAAGAACAACTCAAGCCCTTTCATATGATACCCCACTTGATCTATTAAATAGACTTTTAAATATTAACCCACCTCATATTCGTCATTTAGATTTAGAAAATAAAAATGTATATTTCATTTTTTTATTATCCATACACGTGTCTTAATCTTCTTAATAGTTGTTCCAAATTTCAAATTGATAGCTTTCGCTTTTTAAAGGTTACGCTTTTTAAAGCTTACTGCCAGTCCTTCTACACGTGCAGCCTATGGAGTAGTTTTATGCAGCGGGCGTACAGCGACCTACGGGTACAATATAATAACGCTTTCAGGATGCTTACGGGGCTGCCTCGTCACTGCAGTGCAGCATCCTCGGGGATGTTTGCGGAGGCACAGGTTGACAGGTTGAGGCTTTGCGGCCATCATGCGTAAACGGTGAGCCTCACTACTAAACCGCTGGCGAGGCAGCGCCAACGGTATACTGGTAGCGTTAGCGGATAGATGGGACGCCCCCCTTCTACAGAGATGGACTAGGCTCCATACCTGAATACTTATTATAACTTCTTTAATTTTTAAGTAGGTAACAACTAACACTAGAATGTAAGTCTGTAACTAACACCTATGGATTCTGTCTGAAGTAAATGATTAATTCGATAACTTACAATCGATACCTTTTTTTTTTTTTTTTTTTTTTTTTTTTTTTTTTTTTTTTTTTTTTAACCCAGGGAAAATCTTCATAGATTCCATCGCGCTTTGGGGAAGCGCGGTGGATATGCCGGATTCGTACCGGCTAAAAACCCTGGGGAGTTCTTCCCACTGCCTGAGTCACGGGAACGCTCTCGCACACATCCGCGACTCCGCCAGCAGTTGTCCAGCTCACCGGACCCACCTGTGGGGGATTATTTTTTTTTTTTTTTTTTGAGTGTTCCCCCCCACCATCATTTGTGGCGTACGTTTTTTTTTTTTTTTTTTTTTTTTTTTTTTTTCCGCGCGCCCTCCTGTTCTGGGACCTCGATCCGCTGGGCGACAGTTGTCCCCATGCCTGTCACCCGGAGGTCCTTGCTATGGGGGCAGCCGGCGGTTATGCGCCTGCCGTCTGCGCCCAGGGCGCCTGCGGCGCCGTTGGTCGGACGCATTTGAGTCCTCCCTGGCCCGTTCCGCTGTCTCCTTCTGCCGCATTACCTCCTCGCAAAAGGAGACTGCCACCTGCCACGATCTCTCGCTGTCGACCATGGATTGAATCACGGCCGGCAGCGATATATCGGGTCCCACTGCAAGTGAGAGGCGAGCTCTCTCTTCGTTGAAGGCGGGACACACTTCCAGCGTGTGCTGTGCTGTGTCTTCCGCCCCTCCACACTGGTGACAGACGGGTGTCGGTTCCCTCCCTGCGATCTTCCACAGATACCTCCCGAAGCAGCCATGCCCCGTGAGCATCTGTGTGACGTGGAAGGAAACCGCACCCCACTTCCTATTGAGCCATGCCTGCAGGACAGGCCGCACTGCAGTTATGGTCCAGTGGCCAGCTCTCGGCTGCTCTAGAGCTTCCGTCCACTTCCGGAGAAGAGTTTGGTGAGCGTCTTCTCTCCATCGCCTTATCTCCTCGAGGCCTGGCTGGTCTCCTCTGTGGCGGGACTCAGCTGCCCGACGGTACACTTCCGCCAGCACCTCGGCGTCCAGCTCCCAGGGTGGGGTGCCCGCCAGAACGCAGGCCGCCTCAAATGAGGTGGTGCGATACGCTCTCGATACCCTGACCGCCATGACCCTTTGCGGTTTCCGCAGGTGGGCTTTGTTCTGGTAGGCGGACAGGGCGTCCACCCAGATGGGTGCCCCGTAAAGGGCCATCGACCGCACTACGCCCGTGTACAGTCGGCGGCAGCCTGCTTTCGGCCCGCCTACGTTCGGAAGAAGCCGGCTTAGGGCGGAGGCTGCACTCACGAGCTTTGGGGCCAGTCTCCGGAAGTGCTACTTAAAATCCCATCGGCTGTCGAGGACGAGTCCGAGGTACTTAATCGTCTTCTCGACGCCAACAGATACTCCGCCGACAACAATCTGAGCACCAGGTGGGGGCGCCCTCCGAGGTCCGTGGAAACACAGGGCTTCTGACTTTTGCAAGGCGACCTGTAGTCCCAGTTTCCGGATTTTTTCCACTACGTGGGCCACGCCCGCCGTTGCCAGGAGGGAGGCGTCTCTGAACGTGCCACCACGGGCTGTAACGAGAGTGTCATCGGCGTAGCACGTTAGTTCAACCCCCCGCAGGTTGGCGCTGCGCAGCACCCAGTCGTAGCCGATGTTCCACAGGAGCGGTCCTAAGACTGAACCCTGTGGAACACCGCACGACACGTTCTTTTCTACCCACCGATCTTTGGTGGGGTATCGGATAGTCCTCTCCGACAGATATGC
Source organism: Epinotia brunnichana (assembly GCA_963854355.1). Lineage (NCBI taxonomy): Eukaryota > Metazoa > Arthropoda > Insecta > Lepidoptera > Tortricidae > Epinotia > Epinotia brunnichana. The sequence goes on along the minus strand of OY977935.1, from coordinate 38,370,664 downwards.
GGCCACAACCTGGCCCAGATACTCCGGCATGCGGTGGTATCTGAGCGCCTCTTTGATGGTCTCCCAAGGGAGGGTGTTGAACGCGTTAGCGATGTCAAGAGATACCGCCAGCACCACCTCTCCCTGGGACACTGCATCATCCGCCAGGGCCCTCACCCGCGCTATAGCGTCGATGGTGGACCTGCCCCGACGGAAACCGAACTGGCACGCGCTCAGATCTGGCCCTGGCCCCTCCAGATGCCGGACGAGGCGGTTCGCGACAATGCGCTCGAAGAGTTTTGCCACCTCGTCCAGCAGTACTATAGGCCGGTAGGCAGATGGTGAGTCAGCCGGTCTTCCCGTCTTTTGGAGCAGAACCAATTTTCCCGACTTCCAGGCGCGGGGTATCTGTCCCTGCCGAAGGCAGGCGCTGAACAGCTTCCTCACTCTTGGCTCCAACGGGCCGAGTGCCAGCACCCACGCACGTCCGGGAATGCCATCGGGACCCGGGGCGGTGTTTTTATGACGAAGCCTCAGTACCGCCGCTCCTAACTCTCCCTCTGTGACCTCGGGGGGAGCGGCCTCCTCGTGCAGCCTAGTCGTTGGTTCCATGCGCGGGGGGGTATGGTCACCCCTCTCTGGGAACAGAGTGTCCACGATCCGGCTTAGGAGGTCCGGCTGGAGACTTTCCGTAAGCGGGGGAGCCCAAGGGCGTAGCTTGCACCTCACCATCTTGTACGGCCTCCCCCACGGATCGCTGTTCAAAGTCTCCAACATTTCCTGCTCCGCCAAGTCCATTGCCTGGCTGATGGCTGCGCACAGGGTTTTGCTGGCCTCCCTGTATTCTGCGTACAGCCTATCCTCTTGGACCCGATCGCGCCTCCTACGCCTCCGGCTCCTAGTGTACAGGCGTCTCGCAACTACACAGGAATTGCGCATCTGCGTGAGCTCTGCAGTCCACCAGTACACGTGTCGCTTCGGGGAGGCCGCTTTGGCCCGCGGCATTGCGGCATCGCAGACCTCCATCATGGCATCGCCGAGTTTTGCCGCCTCCCGTTCCACCTCCACCGGGTCTTCGGGCTCCTCCATCCAGGCTTGGACCAAGGCCGCCTCGTAAAGAATGTCCCGGTCCAGGCGCTTCAGAGCCCATCGAGGAGCGTCGTCTCTCCGAGAGCGGCTTAGGCTGTCCCGATACGTCGGGTGGGCGGGGACTTCATATCGGATATATCTATGGTCCGATAGGGTCTCCACGCCCTCCATCACTTCCCAGCCCTGAATCCTGCGCGCCAGGGCGGCATTTGCGAACGTGACATCTACGATAGAGCCGCCATTATGCCGCACGCACGTGTCGCGACCGTCCCTTGGTTAAGCACCACCAGCCCGGTCGCAACCGCCCACTCTTCCAACAGTTGTCCTTTCGGGGTAGTGGCGGGAGATCCCCACGTCGTGGACTTGGCGTTGAGATCCCCGGCGACCAGCACTAGTTCCGGGCGTCTTCTACCGACAAGTGCTCCAACCTCATCAAGGACAATTTACAATTATCCTTGATGAGGTTGGACAAAATATTTGTATTTAATTTAATTAAGTTACCTTGTATTGTACTTAAACTAACATAGTTTTATATAATTTGTATGTTTTTTTATGTTGCTAACAACTATGGAGTCTTTTGTATTCCGAAATAAAGATTTTATTATTATTATTTTATTTTTATTTTATTTCTATCTTAGATTAGGTTTTTACAATAACTATATAAAAAGTAAAATATAAAACTATACATACAAAACATAAAATCATTATAAAAACCTAACCTAGGGTGCCGCCGGCAGCGAGGCGGGGCCTAAGCTACCGGTGGTTAGGGCGACAGAGACAGGAACCTCCTGACTATCCGCGCAGTATCCAGGAGTACCACCTTCTGTATCTGGCCCTTGATCCAGCCATCTAGCGAGAGTCTCTTGAGGTGATGGTCGAGACTCTTAAATCGTTCGCCGAAATGACTATCGGGACGATGATCGTCGAATCAACATCCCACATAGCAGTTACCTCGTGTGCCAGGTCTAGGTACTTACTGGCTTTGTCCTTCTCGGCCTTCACGAGGTTCCCGTCATGGGGGACGGTGATGTCGACCAGCATTGCCTGGCGTTTCGATCAATCTGTCAGCACGATATCAGGCCTATTGGCTAGAATAGTCCTGTCCGTGATGACAGATCGATCCCAATAGAGCGTGGCACGACCATTTTCGAGAACTGGCGCAGGTGTGTACTTATAGTAAGGCACCCCAGAGACCGCAAGACCATATAGCAGAGCAAGTTGCTGGGTTAATAATTCTGGCTACAAGGTTATGTCTGTGCAAATACTCGCCGTTAGCAAGACGACCACAACCGGAGATAATATGCCTGAGTGGCTCCCCGGGACGGCGGCATGCCCGACAAATGTCGACCGTACCGTCCTTCAGGATATACCTCCGTTAATTGTTCGTCATGATAACTTCGTCCGCAATTGCACAGACAAAACCTTCGGTTTCCCCGAAGAGATCCCCGAAACGTAGCCAGTTCACCGACGCGAGCAGATCTACATCGGGCCCTGTGAGGGCCTTGTAGAACCGCCCGTGAAGCTCCTTGCTCCTCCACACCGCCCTGCGGTCATCGGCGCTCATTACTTTAAGTCTGCGCCAGTTCTCGTTTGCCAAGGAGAGCGGGGTGAAGTTTCCGTCTACTGCCACTACGTCGCGATGCATCCCCCTCATGTACAGTCTCATAACAGACGAGCGTGGGTGTAGCATGCGATGCGCAGTAAGCAGTACACGAACCAGTCCACGGCATCCAGCTCAGTCTGAGTCCATCTTAGTACGCCAAAGGAGTAAGTGAGCAAGGGCATCACCCAGGCGTTGAAGGCGCGCACCTTGTTGCCGCCCGACAAAAGACTATTAAGTACTTTTTACGAAGCGCTCCTTCACCGCCCGCTTTACGGCCTCACCCTCAATACCCAATGACTGTGACATACCAAGATACTTACAGGTTTCTGTTTCGGAGATAGACTTGAGGGACATTGTCTCAGAAAGTTGTAAATTTGTTGAATTTACAACTCTACCCTGCTGTACATGCATAACGGCACACTTATCGACACCAAATTCCACTTTGATGGCGCTACTGAAGACATCTGTTGTTTTCAGTAGTTCCAACAGGTCATGTCTATTCAGTGCAAACAGCTTGAGGTCATCCATATAGAGTGGATGAGAAATGACCTCACCCTCTCTCCGAAGCCGGCAACCTAGCCCCGAATCCTTCAGCAGGGTGCTGAGTGGATTCAGCGCTAGGCAGAACCACAGACGACTCAGACTGTCGCCCTGGAAGATCCCACGTTTAATCCTTATAGAGTCCTGCGGGCCAAAGGGGCCATTTCCTCCCCCCGGTTGACGAAAAACTGTGGTCCACTGCCCCATGCAAGCGCCTAAGAAGGATCTCAGAACTGCATCAACTTTATACATCCTCCTCAGCCATGAATGAGGCACCGAATCATAGGCCTTCTTGTAGTCAATCCAGGCGGCTGAGAGGGCCCCTTTGTTCCGCCGGACTCGTTGGCAAATGGTCATGTCCATGAGGAGGAGCTCTTTAGTACCACGAGACCCAACCCTACATCCATTTTGAGCAGGGGCCAAAACGTTGTTCGCAACAATGTGTGCGTTAATGTTTGCTCTCAAAATGGATGTAAGGAGCTTGTACAGCGTAGGCAAGCACGTGATGGGTCTATAGTCGCTTCCGTGGTACTACCGGACTTATAGAGCAGGGAGGTGATACCAGTTGTAAAGAAAGATGGAAGGGAACCGAGCTCAAGGGCTTCCTGGAACTGTGTTGCCAAACGCAGGTGTGAGCATCGAAACCATTTCACCCAGAAGTTGTGCAATCCATCCGGCCCAGGACTTTTCCAGTTCGGGGTCAAACGGATGGCACAACTAATGTCTTCGATGAACTCACACTCACGTTCGACAACACTCATCCACTCGCCTTCGGTGTGCTCGACTGGCACCGACCAGATACTACGCCAGTAGTCAACCATGGCAGTAGCATCCGGCCGCCGCCCGTCAGACACACGAAGATCGGTTCCCTCCCACTTCCGGTATACCTTCCTTTATTATTATTATTATTATAGCAGATTTAACATCCTCCTCGTTGATCTTATTTCGTTCGGTGGTCGTTTTATACGTTCGAACCATTTTCTAGAAAAATAAAAATATATTATTAATATTTTTGGTCGAAAACAACTAGCGGGACAGATCATATTATGCATCCAATAAAGTACAAAATGTGGCACTAGAACTCCGACAAACACTGGGTATATTTTTAGTCAGCGTACGTGAAAACACGTTGTGACTCGCTGACCGGTAACGGCTGACTCATGACTGGCGAGCTGCGCCGTCACAGGTTAGCTACTCAAATGTATGAAGTCATGCGTCAGTGTTGCCGCAGGTGATTTTAAGTTACTCAGGGAGGAAATAATGTAGGTGTTTTAATGTGCCCCTTGTACCAAACTGCCCCGCTTCCCCCTATTTAGACCTATATTCGTGATTTCTTTCTATAGAGCGAAAGTCAAAAACTCGGGATTCGAATAGCTGTTGTCCTTCGAGAAAGGTCTCAAGATTGCTAATTAAATTTAGGGCAGCCGTATTATAAATTATATTACAAACAAGAGCTACGACTTTTTAAAAATCCGTTTTCTGAGCTCACGTCGCGTTAAACCACTTGTAAATAATGACTGAATACAGGGCCGGATTTGGAGGTCTGAAGGCCCTGGGGCAACAAAGAAGCGGAGAGAGAGGGGCCACCACAATAGATATTTATTTCTATTGTGGGGGCCCCTCTTGCGGAGGCCCCGGGGCAGGAGCCCCGCTTGCCCTCCCAAATCCGATCCTGACTGAATAGCGTAATAATCCTCCGTTTCAACACTTGCTCCTGTCTGTAAGATGAGAGTTGGGACCTGTAGCCCCACTCTCTATACCGTCATCCAGCCGCGGATCCAGGTGGCTCGGGATGGTGGAGAAACAAAGCTCAGTAATTCTTCACCTAGTTGGTATCCAAAATTCACCATCTTGTTCAAGATTAATGCAGTTACAAGGATTTGCGTACATCGATGCCCCCAGTTTTTCAGAGAATTGTAGTTAGTATCAAAACATGAATAATTTTTAAACTGATTTTGAGATATGAATCATTTTTCGATCACTAGCTCTGAGCATACGTCATATCGATTTTAGGCTTATCGAATAGCCAATTTAATATATCGCTTTTTTAGGGTTCCGTAGCCAAAATGGCAAAATCGGAACCCTTATAGTTTCGTCATGTCCGTCTGTCCGTATGTCACAGGCATTTTACTCGAAAACTGTAAGGTGTATTTGAATAAAATTTGAAGGAAGGATTCATAATAACATCACACGAGTGTTTTAATGCCTAATTCAAGGAGAAATCAAGGAGAGCATTACTGTTAGAGGGTTCAAATCCAAACTGAAAAGACACTTAATGGCTCAACAAGGTATTGTTGCCTGAGGGTAGGATATCCATAACACCATTCATTCATAATTATGTACAGTTACATTCACTACTTTATCTATCCACATATCATAAGCCTCCATTATTCATTCAGGAGCCGCATATTATGACCGGCACCGCGGCGAGAGTCGGCCCCAACTATAATATCGTTCGATATCTTACTTACGTGCGACATTTGTCAAATTTGTATGCAAATTGACATTTCATTTCGAACTAAACGTCATCTCGACTGATATTAGAATAGAGGTCAAATAATTTTTTTTTGTTTTTTAGAGATGTTCGAAATTTGAATGAAATAATACTATCGAAATCGATATTTATTACTATTTAGTAATAATAACATTTTCACAGATAAGAAATTTGTTCTGGGCATTTTCAATAATTCGTGTACCTACCCAATTAGCATAATTTGTTAAACAAAAATTAACTCAGTGTCAGTTTTGTAACGATAATTAAATATTTAGTTTGTATAAAAAATAACTTTTTCTTTCCAATATATAAATCATATGAATATAAACCTTATTTAAATGCGAAAAAAGTTCAGTTTGACACCATTTGTATGCTTAACTTTCGTTACAAAACTGACACTGAGTTAATTTTTATTTAACAACTCACGCTAATTGGGTACACGAATTTTTAAAAATGCCCTTCTAACAAAACAGCCTATTTTTATGGTGGTCATAATGTGCGGTTCTTGAACGCATCATGGAGGGTTTATGATATTTGGATAGATAAAGTGGTAAAATTCAATTGCTCCGTTACTTTTATACATTTCCATAATTGGGAATGTACCGTTGGATACCCTGTAATAAGTAAGATACTTAATTCCCATAGAAGGATTTCATAATAATAAAACAAACATTTGAGAAGAAAATTTGTATAATAGGTACTTTAATCTTACATGTATTAGCACTTTAGGAAATACATACTTTATGATTGTAATAATATAAAATAAAACTTTAAATACACTTATATCTTAATCTGAAGAATCGAACCGGAGGAAGCTGGACTCATCCGACGACAACTCCTGCGAAACAAACATTTTTATTAATACTAGATATACGTGTACTGTAATAACTAATACAATAACCGACTAACTGAAGTAAAGCTTGTAAGTTGACAATGAGCGACAACCTTGGTTTATACCTACTCCTAATCCTAACTAGGCAAGTCACTTATAATTTATTAGTGTGCGTCGAAATTTCAGCGCGTGGGTCGGCAGTTGATATGGTGTGGCGTTGTTTTTTTTTTAACCATTATTCATATGAAAATGAAAAAATGAAAAATTATTTATTCAGTAACTTATACTATATAACAATATAGGCTGGTGCCTCTTTTTAAGTCTTATTATGATTAAACAGTTTTCGTTATTACTTCAGTCTCCTGGCCATCAATAATTTCAAAAGATGTTACGAGTACCTACTTATTATTTACTACATATGTACTCGTAGGTTTCGTTTTAGAATATTTGCGATAAAATCAATGTGGAAAGAGAGCAGTAGACACAGGAGGGGAAAGAGTTCAATAAAATTATACCTACATCCATGCCAGCTGTTAAACCCCCCCAACTAATACCTTATATTTACTGGATCTGGACAGTGGGCTCTAAACTACAAGACAGGCGAGTGCCATGAATTGAGTTTCAATGAAGAGGCATCTACATGGGGTGGTATTCATGACTTGGGTAGAGAAGAATAGAGTTTATCCCACGATTAGTCTATACCATTTTTGAAGTTTCATCTTCGATTTAGTCCTTATTCGAGTTTGGTCAAATCAGGGTTAAGCTCAAGTAAATGTCCTTCCGTTTCAGGCTGTGACATTAGGCCATGTAAAGTTTTCCAATCGTAATAATGTGGCATTTCAATAATGAGATATAGGTACATCCACAAAGAGCATATTTTAAAAAGTTGTAAATCTAAAGCCATTGAATCTTTACACGTCCTGAGACTCCGCGTGCAATTAACTTTTAATTTGTACTGAATAACAAAAGAGCTCATAATCCGGTATATGAATCTTAATTTTCAAGTGTTATTGCTGTATTTTATTTATAATTATTTAATCAACTTTTTCATCGTCGGAGGTTGAAATATCATATAATCAATTAGTAAATATATCAACAGCTGTTTTAAAATAAATCTGAATCATCACTAAACAAGGAGTGCGGGTAAATAACTACTACTGCTAACCAATTACAAAAAAAAGTCACAAACATGTTTACGACACGCGAGCTTTACTATAGTATACACGTTAGCATCACTTGGAAATGCAGCAAACAAAAGTCAACTTTGTGTAGTCATACATAATAGAGAGTTGAATCGGTAGGGATGGATGTATCGAAGCTGTCTACATCTATACCAAAAAACAACACATTTTACCTTCTACCATTACATCCATTTGTTTATGTTTAAGGCGCTCTTATTAGACGATATTTAGGTATTTGCGGAGGTGAGGCAGACGGAGCGGGAGACGCGCGTCCCGCGCACCCCGCTAACAGCCTTATTCTGTTGGCATCCGTATTCGGCTCGTTTTTGCGGAACATACGATCAAATGTTTGTCTTCTTGAATAATTGTTTTATTTTTCAAATCTTGGTTGATTTGTGTAAGATTGTCCCCAAATATTTTTTGTTTATTTATTTATTTAAATCTATTTTTTTTTATAAGGAATAATAGGTAGTTACAGTTCTTAAGTACATCGTAGTATGATGACATCAATTATGGACACTTACTTTCCAAAGATATGTTAGTACAGATTTCTTCATCATCAATCCACCTATCGTTTTCCCAGTTCCTATGTGGGTGCTTCCGTTTTCCAAATACGTAGAACTGATAAAATAATAGTACATCTTCACTTCCTAAGGGTGAACGTCACCAATTATGGATTGTACTAATATATTACAGGTTATTTAAACCGAAATAAAATCGATTACTTCTAGGTAAAGTTATAGCGCCGGTTAACACCCGCTTAAGAAACCATCAAAAATAATAAACAAATAGCTATGTTCATCTATTTATCTCCTGGCAAATTATATTATTACCATGTATGTCTTTCCCGCTCACGGGACAATGATGTCCCGGACCTTTGGGAGGCATGCGTGGGGCTAGGTACCCACAAAGTACCAACGGAGCCAACACGTAGAGGCCCTTTTGACAATTTAATGAAATGCAAGGAGTATTATTACCATAATTATTACCTTTGTTACTGTAAGTTTATATATATTACAAAAACTGGATAATTAGACCACTGTTAGTCAGAAGAGCATTTTATTATACAGGGTGGTTATTTTAAGACCAGCAAGTTCTTCAGTACATGACTATGTCTATTAAAAAATGTAATTTGACCAAACATCATATAAAAATAACAAATTCAATTTGTCTCTTAAATACCTAAAAGTGTTATGTCACTGCGCTCGCACGGCGCGTGCTGCCTACCATGCTACCTCGACCAGCGGCCACACCGCGATGGACCTTGATACTCTCAACAAGCCAACAAGATTGGACTTATACTTGGCTCTATACTCCAGGCAAAATACGGTTTCGAAAATCATTAATTTATAATAGCGTTTTTTTGTATATTTCATTTTTAATCGTTATTCTAAGATGCTTTACACAAGAATCCAACAAATTTTCCAACCGGAAGTAATTATATAAATATAAATTAAGCTTTAATTGTCTTTTTTTGTTTGATTTATATTGAATTTTTTAAAGCAAATGTAAATTTAGGTAAAAGCCTCCTCGATCTCATGCCATTTTTTTCGGTCTTTAGCCAACTGCATCCAGCTAGGTCCGGCGACCTCAGTTATGTCATTGGTCCAACGTCTTCGTCGTCTACCTTTACTTCTTTTGCCTTTCGGCCCTGACCAGTTTGTTGCTTCCAGTGCCCTTCTTTTCTCCGAATGTTGGATTTCGTATGTTGGTCTTTCCGACTTTTATCTGTTGTCGTGTCTATACTCGCGATTCCTATACCTACATCATCCCTTTCCAACATGCGCACTGATATATCGCGCCGTCTTTGTCATATACACGACGTGTGCGCTACGCTTGCCCCACCTGGAGAGAGAAAAGTGTTGTTGAATTCTCACCCCGCGTGCGTGTAACATCCTCCGCTGATAAAAGACATTAAATCTTATTTAAATCCGTCGCAATCTCTGTACATCGTTTGGAAACTATATGTGCTATTCTATCAGCTTTGCATTAAACGTGTTCGTGAAGTGAAGGTGTTTTTGGACAATTTGGGATTGCGCTGCGCGCCCCACACGAGCACATGGTGTGCCACGAGACGCTAGCGTGAAGGAGGAGTTCACCCAAGTCACAAGTAAGTGCGCATGACTCCTATTTCCAACCTTCTGTTAGCTGATTCATCCACCTGTTCCGAATTCCAAAGGCAGCTAACTTTCCTGCACAATTTCGCATCAAGTAGCTACGACAATAGACCACACGGTTGGATACCTACATACAGTCCACTAACGCGCTAATCTCTGAAAAGGGAAACTAGAAAGCGCACCGCAAATTAAAAAACCCTTGGAGGGCGTGCTATCTACATAAATTCAATTCTGTACGCCCCAAGTTTTGGTCACTAACGATCCGGATAATTATATTTAATTCCCAACCTAGGATTTATATCTATTTAAAGTAGCTCCTTGACATTATATTATATAATTTACCCATAGATACGTAAAATCTATGTACTTCGCATCATATCATCGTATCATTATTCTATAGATACTAACATTTCAGCAACGCATTAACGATTCTTAGTTTTCAATTGATGTACACGTCACAAATACATGCTATTGTTCTCACTGGCTCGGGAGCGCTGACCGGTTTCGTTCATATCTACCCGCTTTTATTTCGTTCTAATCTTTTCTCGAACTACCGCGTGCCGCGCGCTCCGATCTGTGCCGTCAATAGGTACCTATACGGTCATCGCTTAACCTACTTTGTAGACGGAGAGTTAAACCGCCTTATTCTCACAAACTGTTTCTTTTTTGTAACACATTTCCTTTGTATACTTTTATTTCCCGCGATTTGTGTTACATACCTACATCTATTTTAACCGCACTTTTATTTCCGCGACTTTTGTCAAACATTTAGGTATTATAACCGCTTTTTCCCGCGACTTGTGTTTACGAGTAGGTACTCACATTTATTTAACCGCACTTTTATTTCCGCGACTTTTGTCAAACATTTATTATAACCGCTTTTTCCCGCGACTTGTGTTTACGAGTAGGTACTCACAGTTATTTAACCGCACCGTTATTCCCGTAAATCGTGTTTACGGACATTTATTTGAACCGCATTTTATTCCCGCAAATCGTGTTTACTTATATTTTATTTGTGTGGGCTAAGTTTTATAATCATGCCACCGAAAAATGACCCTAAGGACGAGGCGGCTAGGGACCCCGTCCAGAATGAACTAGTTATTTTAGAAGCTAAGCGCAGTGCCTTCTTCGCCCGCTTACAAACTATATACAAATTGTCGGTTAAGGCGTACGAAGACGAAATTCAACGTAAAACGTTCTTAAATAGCGTATCAAATCTAGACCAATTGCGATCAGATTTTGAGCGTGTTTTAGACTCGTACAATGAATGCGTTTTACGATTAACGCCTGATGCAACCGCTAATTATCAGTCCTGGATCGCGTTTGAGGATATGTATTGTCAAATCAAACGCATTCAGTCTGAAATCGAAAGTTCGCCAGAGTCTCAGCGGCCTTTGCATTCCGCTCTGAAGCAAAATCTCCCGCCTATGCAGCTAATGGAATTTAATGGCGACCTTCGTAATTGGCCATTATTCTATGAACAATTTAAAAGTGTGATTCATAACAACTCACGCTTAACAGATAGCGAACGCATTCAGTTCCTAGTAGGTAAACTGACTGATAAGGCTAGGTCGGTATGCGCGGGGCTGCCAGCCACAGGGGAAAACTATCCCATAATTTGGCAAGCGCTCGTTGATAAATATGAAGACAAACGCGCCATGGCAGCCGGCTATATCAATCAGCTGTTAGACTTTAAACCCATAGCGAATGGGTCCGCTTCTAATTTGGAGTATTTTCTATGTAATTTCGACGCCTCCGTTAAGGCGTTTAAAGCGCTTAAATTACAAGATTTAGCGGATTTTTTGTTCTTGCATATCGCATTACAAAAACTAGATCCCGAATCGATAAAATTATTTGAGATGTTTTATCGCAAGGAAACGTGTCCTTCGTACAAAAATCTTATTGATTTCGTCAAAGAACAATCCAGGGTTGCATCGCATTCGACAACAAAACAAACATTTTCACAATCACAACCGAGATCTAATAACAATAAAAATATACCGCTACCAAAAAACAATTCGACGAAAACATTCGTTAAGGTGGTTCGATTGCCATACAAAGCGTTATTTGACATTCGCAGGCTAACGGCGTGATATTTTAAGAAACTTATGTAACAAACTTTCATCAATTGGCTTCCCATTTGCGCCAAATTCGCCCTTTCCTAGAATAAACTTGTATAAACTAGATTTATTTGAGAAAAATAGTTTTCCCAAAATATCACGTGACAAACCAATTTCTCAAATTAATCTAGTTTATACAAGTTTATTCTAGGAAAGGGGGAATTTGGCGCAAATGGGAAGCCAATTTATGAAAGTTTGTTACATAAGTTTCTTAAAATATCACGCCGTTAGCCTACGAATGTCAAATAACGTTTTGTATGGCAATCGAACCACCTTAATACGCAAACGCCCGCGATTGATTCTTGTTTGTTGTGTAAAACTAATAAACACGAACACTTATATCAGTGTGCCGCTTTTACAAAAATGTCCCCGTACGAAAGATTTAATTTTGTAAAAACTAATTCCGTGTGTAACAATTGCCTTAGTTATAAACACAAATTTTCCGCTTGTATGTCACACAGAACGTGTAGTATATGTAATGCACAGCACCACACGTTATTACATTTTAATCCGCCGCATAAACAAACTTATTTACCTAACTCGCATCAAACCAGTACCAACACTTTTGTTGACAAGGCGAATTCCACACCGCCATACAGCAGTAGAAACGGGGTGGCAAGCAATTTGCAGTCTTATCACCCGGCCGATAGGGTTGATAATGGTTTGAGGCATGACTCAACGTTGAATCATTTGTCGGCTCGGAGTGCAAATGATGATGATAACTTGAGAACGCTTATGCATAAAACAACCTTATTAGGGACCGCAAAAATTCGACTTTATGACGCAAGCGGTAAGGTTCATTATGCAAGGATTCTGGTCGATCCTGGAAGCCAATCTGATTATATAACGCTCGACTGTTGTAATCGATTAGCGCTACCGATTTCGAACCGGAATCGTTTTGCCAGGGTTCAAGGTATTGGGGGTTCGTCCCAAAAAATACTTGGGATGTCAATAGTGCAATTTAGTTCCCGATTCGACAGTAATGGCGATAACTCTTACACTATTCAGCCTCTGGTGGTGGAATCCATTACGTCACACTTGCCTGACTCGCCTATCGACATATCTTTGTTTGATTGTTTTAAGAATATACCTCTGGCCGATGATTGTTTTAATGAGCCCGGGCCCATTGATATGCTTATAGGAGCAAATTTATTCTGTGACATCTTACTTTCTGACAAAGTCCGAAGTGCCGGCTTGCCTTCGGCTTTGGAAACCACCCTGGGTTACGTCATAATGGGGGACGTCACTGTGACGTCACCTCCGCGCGCGACTCGTGCTCTCTGTGCGTTTACGCACGAACCGCTTAACCAAACTTTGGAAAAGTTTTGGAACTTGGAGGAAGTACCCTCAAAGAAATTTCTAAGTCCCGATGACAAGGAATGTGAACAAATATTTACCGCAACGACGACGCGTAACGATAATGGTTCTTACGCAGTCGATCTTCCCTTCAAGCAAACGCCAGATAATCTGGGCAATTCTTTTGTAACCGCTAAAAGAAGATTTTCGATGCTCGAAAATAAATTCTTAAAATACCCGCAACTCCGCGACAAATATGATGACGTCATTCGGAATTACCTGGATAAGGGGATTATTTCTTTGGTTCCGCCCGAAGAGTCCTCTACGCCAGGGTTTTGTATACCTCACCACCCGGTCATCCGGAACGACAAATCCGCGACAAAAATCCGCCAAGTTCTGGACGGTAGCTGCAAATCAGACAGTGGACTGTCATTAAACGACATCCTACATACTGGCTGTAATTTGCAAGGAGACATTTTTCACATTCTTTTGAATGTTCGCATATTCCGCGTTGCCTTTTTCGCTGACGTCCGCCAAATGTACTTATGCATAGAAGTACATCCGCACCACCGCTCTTTTCAACGATTTTTGTATCGCTTTTCGCCTGAAGTACCTTTGGAGATGTATCATTTCAACCGGGTCTGCATTGGACTCCGGTCTTCGCCATTCCTCGCGCTTCGCACGCTCCGCCAGCTCGCTAGTGACGAACGCGAGAGATTCCCGCACGCTGCCGCCGTTCTCGAGGGGGACGTTTACATGGATGATCTAGCTTCCTCTGCTTCTTCATCCGAGGAAGCAGTTGCGATAGCGAATCAACTAATCAGTCTCTTCGAGGCTGGCGGGTTTGATCTGGTCAAATGGACTAGCAACTCTCCGCAGTTGCTAGAGCACATTCCCATATCTCACCGCCAGTCGGAAGACGTCTCCTTCGGTGACGGCGACACTTTGAAGATTCTTGGTCTTCGACGGCTTCCCGCTTCGGATGAATTTGTCTTTGACGTTTCTCCTCCGCAACTCAGTGGCACGAAACGTTCTATTCTTTCAGCTACTGCTCTTTTGTATGACGTGCTAGCACTCGTCGGCCCTGTCATACCTTATTCCAAGCTTCTCATAAAGGAACTATGGCTCTTAAGGATGGATTGGGACGATTTGCCACCACCGCACATATCGCATTTATGGGAGCAGTTCATCAGTGAGCTTCCACTGATTTCAGCTCTTAAATTTCCGCGTCAATTCGGTGTCGAGCTTGACGATGTTTTTTCTCAGCGTCGTCCAATTGCGGATACGTTTGCATTTTATGACTCTGAAGTTGTCTTATGTTGGGTGCACTCTTCACCTCACAGATTCTCAACTTTTGTAGCGAATCGCATTGCTCAATATCAAAATAATTTTGCAGCTTCTAAAGCTTACCTAAACGAGCTTCACACGTTTCTTCAGTCTGATCCGTATTATATGCATTTCAAGGACGAACTTGCAAAAAGTCGAATTACTTGGCGTATGAGCCCCCCAAACGCGCCTCATTTTGGAGGCATTTGGGGAGGTAACATTAAATGCTTTAAAACTTATCTTCATCGTGTTATAGGCACTCAAATCCTGACATACGAAGAATTACTTACCGTGCTTACTCAGAACGAAGCAATTCTTAATAGCCGCCCTCTTTATATACTAAGTTCTGACCCGTCAGAACCCACCGCGCTAACGCCAGCTCATTTCATGTCAACCTCGCCGTTGCCGCGTTTGCCCGCCGCCGACTTAAGCCAGGAGCGACCGAATCTATTGTCTCGTTTTTCAATGTTAGACTCGCCTGTCCAATCATTCTGGAAACGGTTCCGAGTTGAGTATCTTCACAACTTACAAAGCAGAGAGAAATGGAATACTCCAGACAAGCCGATAGCGGTGGGAACAATAGTTTTAATAAACGTTGCTAACGCGCCACCCTTGCAGTGGCCGCTCGGAATAATAACTCGTGTATTCCCTGGGCGAGACGGTGTTGTCCGCGTTGCTGAAGTGCGGACCCGCAACGGTACGCTCGAGCGACCGATCGTTCGGCTGTGCCCGCTGCCAACGCAGTAGGGTTACCACCACATACATATCTATGTATATATATTTTTTTAGTTATCATAAATAGTTATTATTTTAGTATAATTACCTAATTATAGGTAAATTGTACACTTCGCTTGTTTTTAGTTATATGGTGCGATATCATCTTTTCCTATGTACATCCATATGTACATAATTATTATTTTTCTCTTTGAAGGGAACCCTTCAAGCCGGGGGAGATGTTGGATTTCGTATGTTGGTCTTTCCGACTTTTATCTGTTGTCGTGTCTATACTCGCGATTCCTATACCTACATCATCCCTTTCCAACATGCGCACTGATATATCGCGCCGTCTTTGTCATATACACGACGTGTGCGCTACGCTTGCCCCACCTGGAGAGAGAAAAGTGTTGTTGAATTCTCACCCCGCGTGCGTGTAACATCCTCCGCTGATAAAAGACATTAAATCTTATTTAAATCCGTCGCAATCTCTGTACATCGTTTGGAAACTATATGTGCTATTCTATCAGCTTTGCATTAAACGTGTTCGTGAAGTGAAGGTGTTTTTGGACAATTTGGGATTGCGCTGCGCGCCCCACACGAGCACATGGTGTGCCACGAGACGCTAGCGTGAAGGAGGAGTTCACCCAAGTCACAAGTAAGTGCGCATGACTCCTATTTCCAACCTTCTGTTAGCTGATTCATCCACCTGTTCCGAATTCCAAAGGCAGCTAACTTTCCTGCACAATTTCGCATCAAGTAGCTACGACAATAGACCACACGGTTGGATACCTACATACAGTCCACTAACGCGCTAATCTCTGAAAAGGGAAACTAGAAAGCGCACCGCAAATTAAAAAACCCTTGGAGGGCGTGCTATCTACATAAATTCAATTCTGTACGCCCCACCGAATATCTGGCGATATATGGCTTTTACCCGAATGGGGTCCATATAAGAAAGAAAAAATGGCATAAATCTTTTAGATTTAGTAAATATGTACTAACACAAACAATATGGAATAAATAAAGCTTAAATAAATATATATATATAAACTAGCTGTTGCCCGCGACTTCGTCCACGTATAACATGTTATCGTCTAAATGTTTGTTTAAGAAATTTAAATGTTTGTTTAATAAAAAAAACATTGAAATTAGTTTTGTACAGTCAGCAACAGATAGTAGCAGCCTAGGTAACCAAATATATCGCAACACGTCTTTGTTACTATAGGTGTAAGGATGTGTTACGATATATTTGGCTACTTTGGCTGCTACTAACTATATGACGCTGACTGTACCTAGTCTTTAAGTAAACAGTCTAAAACCGAAGAAACAAATCTCTCTTTATTTCAAAATGTCTTGCTCTCTATACAAACTTAGAACCCTCTTTGAACTCTCATAGTAAATGGTCTGAAACCGAAGTTACAAATTTCTAACTTTAAAAATGTCTTGCTCTCTATATATAATTCGAACCCCCTTTTAACCTTCTCAAGTGATTAATAATTAAAAAACCGAAGTTACAAATCCCTTACTTTAAAAATGTCTTGCTCTCCATTCAAACTAGAAGAACTGTATATCCTAGAAGTGGGTATTTTTGTCAAGACCAATCCAAGCATGTTCAGTAACGTTTCAGAAGGCCGCAGATTTCCGACACGTAAACAATACAAACAAAAATTGAAAACTTTGCAGGGTAGCAACAACACAGCGCTAATCAGAGGCGGAATCTTGGGAATGGCACCAAACATTTTCAATAAAATTCCAGACCGAATTAAATACTGGATATTAATAAATTTAAAAGACAATTGACTTCAGATTCAGATTCAGATTTGATTATTATCATAATTTTACAATTAAAATCATAGTACAATGAATATACAGATAAAAATGTGTTAAAATTATAACTTATCAGTTACAATAAAATACAATAGATGTGTACAGTTGTGTACAGAATTGTTATTATTTGTAAATAGTTTAATAATACTCATACTCATAGCATAATGCTATTACATAAAATAGAGAAAGAAAACATAATACAAATATTAACGTCAAGCTTTTAAAATCTTGTTATTTAGTCATTTGAAAGAAATTCTTGTAAACTATACAGTGTTTTTTCAAGCAATAGTTGTTTTACATGGAAGCGAAAAGAGTTGTCGTTCGTTATGGTTTTAAGGTTTGAAGGTAGCCGGTTAAAAAGTATTTGTCCTATTACCTTCGGAAGTTTTGTGCCTATTCTAAGTCTGGGCGAGGTTGTTTTGAAGTGGATACTTCTTTGCTCGCGTTCTTGTATAGGGGTACAGTTCAAAATGTATCACGTAACTTCCGGATTAACTTTTTGTAGAGAAGCCTAATCTGATTTCAAATAATTGTTTGTTACATGTTTTAATCCTTCTTTATTTGCTATTAGTTGTTAATCACAAAATGTTATTTAGTTTATGTGACGGGCATGAAAACTATGCTGAAATGACCGCCATTTTCAATGCCTCGCGAGTCAAACGAGCTACGTCAGTCTTCAGATTTATCTGTGCTTATACAGATTTTAGTGAATTAATGCAGATATATATTTTACGGGGACAACCAACAAATAAGTATCCACTTAAACTTAATTAACGGTTGTATCTCGGACACAACCCGCTTCTTTTTAAGTTATTCGCATTTCTCATTGATCTCGAACTATTTTCACCTCTCCTTTGAAATTCATTTGGATAACGTTTAACATACATCAAAACTTCCAATATATAAGTTGAAACTGATGTTAAGATACTAAGTTTTCTTAAATGTTCGCGACACGTGTATCTGTCCTTTGCATAGGGAAGTACTCTAATTGCACGTTTCTGGATCTTTAGGATGCGCTCATAATCCGTACTGTTGCCCCAAAGCATTATCCCGTATGAAAGTTGAGAGTATATGTACGCATAATACAGCTCTTTTAAGCAACTTTCTGACACGAGTGGTCTTAACTGTCTTAGAGCATAGATCCCTCTTGCTAACTTACTGTATAATGTATCTATGTGATCTTTACATGACATTATTGGATCAATCATTTCAATCAATAGATCAATATTTGATTGAAAAGTGTTATTATACCATTAAAGATTACTTAAACGACCCTACGACATAACATGATTCCATTCCAGACATTCCTTAGTTATAATATTCTTTAGTTATAGTTTTTTTTGAGAGTTTTTGACATGTATTTGTAGTATTTAACACCAATCACTGTATTGACATTTTTTTTTAATTTTTATAAATATATTAGCTGGCTGAAATATTTTGTAAACCTACATTGTGGGTAATGCACAGAAGTCTTATATTTTGTATACCAACAATACTTGTAAAAGTTGTAACCTATGTTTAACAAAATAAATTTAATTGAATTGAAAGTACTTAATTTGTATTCTAATAAGTAATCTTTATGCAAAAATTTAAGTCTCTAGCTCTAAAAATAAAGTTTCCCCCATACAAACTTTGCACCCCTATTTACCCTCTTTAGGGGGGGAATTTCCAAAAATCCTTCTTAGCGTTGCCTACGTTGTAAAAGGTAGTTCTGGTGAAAATTTCAACTCTCTAGTCTTAGTAGTTTCGGCTGTGCGTTGATGAGTGAGTGAGTGAGTGAGTCATATCAATAACTCCATACCGACAAAAGGTATGTTCACTTAGATAACGTCACATTTATTTGCTTTAGTTGGCTTATTTTTAAAGGGGCGTGGCGGGGGAGGCTTTCTTGGTAGTTATTTGGAGAAACAGCGGTGGCAGAGTGAGTGCGAGATGTGAAACGGCATACTTTAGTGTTTTGTGATGGGTATCATGTGCACAAACAGCTGGCAAAGTTTTGCAGCTGTATAGGGGAACACCCTGTAGTACTTTGTACCCGACTGCCTCAGAAGGAAGTTTATGTTTTTCGAGCGTATGTATCATCATATCAGCCGAAAGACGTCCACTGCTGGACATAGCCCCCCCCCCAAAGAGTGCCACAATAGCCGGTCCTGCGCCACCCGCATCCAGCGGACTCCCGCGACCTTTACCAGGTCATTAGTCCACCTTGTGGGGGGCCTAACCACGCCGCGCCTTCCGGTACGTGGTTGCCACTCGAGAACCTTTCCGCCCCAACGGCCATCGGTTTTACGTGCAATGTACCCCGCCCACTGATACTTAAGTTTAGCGATTCGGAGGGCTATATCGGTTACCGTGGTTCTGCTGCGGATAGCCTCATTTCTGATGCGATCGCGCAGAGACACTCCCAGCACAGCCATCTCCATCGCCCTTTGAGTGACTTTGAGCCTTCTTATGAGGCCTATAGTAAGCGACCACGTTTCCGTTCCATATGTCATCACTGGCAACACACACTGGTCAAAGACTCTCGTCTTGAGACACTGCGGAATATTGGACGAAAAGATGTGCCGTAGCGTATGTATGCATGTATGTCTATGACGAAGATGAGGAAGGGCCGTGGCCTGCTGCTGGTGGAGTGGCAGGGTCTTTTTCCGCACTCGTTTTTAATAGAATCTACTAAACAGCAAGTAAATATACTTCAGTTCACCAACTCGTTTAGGACTTTAGTCTAGGTAGTCGCTATTCGGCGCAATAGCCCTAAATGCTTTTGATATATTTCTGTATGAATAAATAAATCTATTATTCGTACAGTCCATAATTGGTACCATTACCCCCCCAACCATGTGCTCGTGTCCGAATCCGATTTACACCCAACTACTTACTACCTAACAGTTCTAAATACGTATTCAGGATAACTGAAGATTTTTATTGACATCTTGTCAATATGCTCCAGCTACCTATTAATACGTTTTAGGTGCGGATGTAGAAACGCTTTAATGTAGTAAATATCGCATACCTTATATTTGTTATTCTATCATTTCGAATGTGTTCTCCAGTATGTATTAGCGTTTCCTATTCCTTTATATATTTTTATTTACCTTGATAACTCGAAATAATTGCTGCAAAAAGGCGTATTTGCGTGCCAGGTAAACATTCACAGGTCCGTCGTCGGCAGTGGCCACGGGCGTACTAAATTGTACTCGCCACCGCGCATGCATGACGCGGGCACCCGGTTTTTAGACAAATGACCAAATGTATTGAATTATCAAACATATTGAAATTCTAAGAAGCCGATAGATAGATCTACCAAAAAGCTACCTATCACAACAAATTTCATTGTAATATTCCAAATAACTTTTGAGATATTTCGAGTTTGGTGGTAAAAAAGCACTGTTTTGAAAGGCAAAATCTATCGAGGTTTTTGTAAGCAATCGTGATTTTACGAAGTACGAACATAGCCAATGAACTGAAGATATACATATCAAAAATTTGGATCTCTAGCAATAGTACAAGTATACTAATAATCGGTTTGGAAAAGGCACTTTTTCGATGCGCAGCTGCATACAGCGCCTTAATGCAATCAGAAAGAGAAACAAGTTATTGTATGATTACTTTGATTTTATCACAAAGCGATCATATTAGTCTTACCCGTCGTTCACTACGGATAAGTTAGAATCTACGTCAACTAACTACCATCCAAGATTCAACTTTTTCAATGCTATTTACAGATCTTAATTATACCAAAACACAACAGTATACACAAATAAAACAACTGGTCGTATTCAACGTTACAAGTCGCAACTCACTATTCTACCACCAGGGACAGAAATGCTAGAACATTCGTGGCACGCAATAACTATTAGGGGCAATGGCAAGGCATCCATAATAGTCGACTTCCACAGGCTTGCCTAAAACTAAGCCAAACCAGCTCTGGCATGCCTACGGATATGTTTGATGTCAGGGCATTGCTAACTCATTATCATCATCATATCAGCCAAAAGACGTCCACTGCTGGACATAGGCCTCCCCCAAAGAGTGCCACAATGACCGGTCCTGCGCCACCCGCATCCAGCGGACTCCCGCGACCTTTACCAGGTCATCAGTCCACCTTGCGGGGGGGAGCCAATAATGTACAGCCCGATAGTACGCGTCCACTTTTAGTGGACGCGTGTTATCAGGCCGTACATTATCAGCCCGGACAAAGGTGGCTTCCAATTATTGCCCCGTACCAAATTTGCTCAGGGTGATAATGCACGGCCCAATAATGTACAGCCCAATAATACGAAGCCACAAAAAGTGGACGCGTATTATCGGGCCGTACATTATCAGCTCGAACAAAGGTGGCTTCCAATTATTGCCCCGGACCAAGTTTGCTGCCTGTTACAAGCGAACTCTGCCTTAGGTTGGTTAGGTTAGGGTTCACTTGTGACCCTCAGACCGGAAATAGCCACCCCGTTATTGGGCTGTACATAATCAGGTCGTACAAGATTGGCTTCCAATTATTGCCCCGTACCGAATTTGCTCAGGGTGATAATGCACGGCCTGAGAATACACGTCCAATGGACGCGTATTATTGGGCTGTACATTATCATGGCCGTACATTAACCAGCACCCTTGCGGGGGGCCTACCCACGCTGCGCCTTCCGGTACGTGGTCACCACTCGAGAACTTTCCCGCCCCAACAGCCATCGGCAGAACCAAGGTAACCAATATAGCCCTCCGAATCGCTAAACTTAAGTGGCTTAAGTGGCGGGGCACATTTGCACGTAGAACCGATGGCCGTTGGGGCACTGCTAACTATTCTCGGAAAATTAACAAAACCGATCAAATGCAAATGGAGCTATAGGCTGTATCATTTTATATTTGTAAACAGTCTATATTTCATAACACGCAAGTTTATATTTGTGAGGTTAGATTACATTAAGACTTGACCAGGTGGTTTGTATGGGAGCTGGGTGTGCGGGTACATTGTGGGGAGGACGGGACTCACCAGAGCTTCGTCGTCTTCGAGTGCGATGCCGTCGATCTCCTTATCGATCTCATCCATTATGTCGAGAGGATCCTTGTGATTAGACGTACTGTCCGTCGCTTTAGTTAGAATACTGAAAAGTGTTTATAGGGATATATTTTACTAAGTGTATAAATGACAATGCGATATTATTGTTAAAATAGGGGACATTACTGGAATGTTCTGCCGCCAGTGGCAGCACTACCACTAATAGTAAACCAGTATAGGAAGATAGTGTCGCCACCTACGAAGAGTTTTACGTAATATTCCCAATTGAAAGCATCTTCTAACTCTGCATTCGCTAATTAAAACAAAATAGCCCCCTATTTCACCCTGCATAACAGTGGACGTAGTTTAGGGAAAAGGATCCAAACCCACGATGTAAAATTTGAATTTGGAACATTCTGGCTAAAACAATAGTCATCATACATTTCAATGGTGATGTCTTGTGGGTTGGATCCTTTTCCCTAAACTACGTCCATTACTGACATGGTCTTTCATTTTATTAATCGGCCTTCTTTACAGTTTGTCGTGCCGAGTGCGGTCAACGTTTTGGAACATTTACACGTGGCCAATATCTAACATTGAGAACTGTGCGACGGGTACAGGGAAGGTATTGGCTCTCAAAAATAACAACCTTCTATATAAATTTGACATCCGGTTAGCCTAGTGACGCTGCCTACGAAGCTGAAGGTCGTGGGTTCGAATCCCGGTAAGGGCAAATATTTGTGTGATGACCATATATATATTTGTTTCCGAGTCTTGGATTTTTTCTATGTATTTAAGTATTTCTATCTATTAAATATATCGTCGTCAAGAACCCACAATACAAGCCTTAATGAGCTTACTATAGGGCTAGTTCAATTTGTGTAAGATTGTCCCCAAATATTTATTATTATTAAATAGACTGGCTGGATCAACGGCATAAGGAAAAGCCAATGGGGATTGCCTCTATTTAAAAAGATGCCAATGTTGCATTAGCTTAGTTAGTGGATTGTCTCAGTAGATGGCGTCGTGTAAGCGCCGCATTATGTTAGCCGCAGATGCCTGAGTGAAAGCAACGGGTCATGTATTCGGCAGTAGACTCTCAGAACTGGGTTCCGTTTCAGGAATGGTAGTTAACTGATAATACCAGTGATGGGAAGCGATAAAGATGCTAGCCTCGGAAGGATGTGGATAAAGAAGTGACCTGTCGCTGGAAGGTCCCTGCGCCGCTTTCGCCAGCTTGTCGTCGTCGGGCGGCGGCGTGGCGCCCCGCTCGGGCCGCTTCCACCGGCCCCCCTTCTCCGCCGCGGACTTCTCCTCCGCCAGCTCGCGGTCGATGTTGCACTGCTTCCAGTTTGACGGGAGCTTCGCTAGCTGTGAACTGTCCTCGAACCCAAACTCGTTCTGAAATCTCTCCAGGTCTTGAGATTCCTGTTAACAGAAAAAAATATCACTCTACGTTGAGATCTTGTGGTGTGATTTTGAAAATGAAATAATTTATTCGTGACAAAAACTTGAACTTAAAATACTTTATCTATTCAAATATCATAAACCCTCCATGATGCGTTCAATAACCGCACATTATGGCCACCATAAAAACAAACTGTTTTATTAGAACAAATTTCTTATCTGTGAAAATGTTATTATTGCTAAATAATAACATCGATTTCGATAATATTATTTCATTCAAATTTCGAACAGCTCTGTAATCAAAGAAATTTGATTTGACCTCTATTCTAATATCAGTCGAGATGACGTTTAGTTCGAAATAAATTGTCAATTTGCATACAAATTTGAAAAAATGTCGCACGTAAGTAAGATATCGAACGATATGAGAGTTGGATCCGACTCTAGTTTGTCTCTGAATTAAGAAAAAACTATGACAGCTGCCAGAAAACAACGCCGCGATGCCGGTCATAATATGCGGCTCCTCCTGAATGCATCGTGGAGGCTTATGATATGTGGATAGATAAAGTAGTGTATGTAACTGTACATAATTAGGCATTAAGACACTCGTGTGATGTTATTAATACCCTTCATTATGTACAGTCACATAAACTACTATCATCATCTATAAGACTAAGCATTTTGTCACGAAATGGTCTCGCCTCAGCATAATTAACATATTAACGAGACCATTTGTGGGCCACGTTCCCTGCTGTCCGACACGGCCTTAACATTAACAAGTTTCACTGAATTTTATGGAAACTATTGACCGGGTGAACTAACCGCGAACTCTGGGAACAAGTTTTCGTAGTTTTCTGGATCAGCGAGTGACTGGCCTGAGCGTCTGTTGGTGGCTCCGACAGACTCTCGCCAAAGTTTCACCACCTCGCACATCTTTGAAGGAATGTATGACCTGTAACAACATGGAATACATGTTTAGTAAAACTTATAAATACAAAACGTATTGCGGGAAATGTAACAAATTTCATAAACTGCGCCACTGTGAGAATGTCTCCCTTTTGAGCACGTATTTGGTCGTGAATGAGGGATATAAAATATAAGCGCCATCGGTTCAGCGTCGACGAACTTTTAACCCGCCAGAACGATATCTTCGTGGATGTGCCGCGTGAAACCAAACCGCGAATAGAATGAGATTGGAGGTGACAGTTTTGCCACATCAATACGTCAAAGTTAGATGAACTGCAGCTATTTAATTCCCAAAGTCATCGCGTTTGAATAATAACTGAGCGCTCTTAATATGTGTGTGGTGTATTGAGCGGGTTGGGTTGGGTTGGGAGCATAACCTGGCGAAGAAGGCGGCCTCTGGCAGGCGGCGGCGCGCGACGAGTAGCTGCAGACACGCGTCGAGCCGGTTCAGCGTGAAGTTGGCCGCGAACGTGATGTTGTCGTCGCCGTTCGCCGCCGACAGCGTCGCCACCTCCTCCAGTAGCGCTTCGTCGCCTACAATACACATACAACACGTCATTTCGCCGGTTACGCGACCACCTTCGGTTAGCGACCACCTGAAGAACATGGTTTTTACAATTGAAGATAACATCAATTCTACGGAGCCTGTTGAAACAGTTAGCCGTATGTATTTTTGTTTGTAGGTATGGAATAGGAATTAACTAAAAAAACGAGTAAATATGCTTTCAGTTCACCAACTCAGCTAAGTGGTCGCTAACCGGCACATGAAATTAGGTGGTCGCTAACCAGCGAAATGACCCTACAATCTTTTCCTTCTCTCTTATATTATAACTCGTGTATTTACACACGAAAATAATAAAATTGGTGATGGTGGAAGTGATGATGAAGACCACAGATGGCTTGTGGAACTTCTCAATGATGTACGTCAAACTATTAAAGTACGTCACAGATTCTGATATGATTTCGTTGAAATAGCAAACAATGAAGTGCCAAGGGTAATTCTGAGATCCTTGAGGAATCGACGGAAGTCCTCAAATATTATCGGCTCACATACAGTGATTTGGTTTTTTTCTCTCGGAAATCAGTTCATGTGGTAAATTGCAAAATAAATGTGGCAATGTTCATGCGGCTTTGATTGCTAGATGAAGTCGGTTAAAAGTTAAAACTTTGTTTTTAAAGTAAATTATTTACAAGCTTTTATTTAGCTCACCCCGTTTGTTTTATTCTTGGGTCAAATTTAGTAATTGAAATTTCACCCCCTCTCCAGTTTCCGATTGAGCTGAAATTATGCATGCATATGTATATCGCATGACAATGCAATATTATGATGACATGGAGCTGATCTGATGCTGGAGCTGGAAGGTGGCCATAGTATCTCCGCAATAAAAAGACACAACCCCATCGAGTTTGGGCTCGTTAGCATCGTCTCAATGAGTAGTTGATGATGGTATGCAGAAAAGTACAGTCGGCAATAAAAGCTTGTACCAAAAAAGACATTTTTGACAGAAACTTATTACACAAACAATAGGGGTGTAGACTCAAAACGTATTATTACTTCAAAAGAAAGAAGGCAGAAAAATATGCCTAATGACGAAAATGCCATTCGAATATCTCAAAAAATTACGAAGCTACAACCGTTTTAATGTTGCTTGTTAGAAAGAGAAAACGCTCCGAGATCGTGACGTCACGATCGTCTAGCGTCATAGTAAATGACAATCGTTTCATATGAAGGTGCGTTTTGCGGAAAACGGACAGAACATACCCCCTCTTAAAACTTTGAACGCTTATAACTTTGTGATAATTTAACCTCTTGTGTTGCTTTTTTCTCCATTTGACTACATTTTTAATCCTTTTTCGAGAAGATGCAACATTATTGATTATTTTATTTAGTGTCTACACCCCTATTAGGTATTATTATATGATTAACGTACGGTTGAGCCTAGTGGGTTCCCTGCGTACGAAGCTGACGGTTAAATCCCTGTATGGGCTAATATTTGTGTGATGACGATCAATATTTTTCTCATAGTTTTAAAACACCAGTTAGTTAGTTAGTTTGTATAACCAGTATCTGAGCGATATTGATCCTTTCCACAAATCATTGTTAAGTGTTAAATTGTTAGTAAAATGTAAGTTATCTTTAGGTCATCCATGAGAACAATATTTACTTACCTAAGATAAATTTTACTATTCACATCACCTGAAAACCTAAATCCAAAATATCTTCAATAATCTCATATACCTACTTATTACCTACCTTTAACTTGTGCATGTGCATACTGCGTCGACGACCGGTTAAGTTCAAATTTTTAAAATCTTTTCCGATTTTTTTCTTTATGATTACCTATTTTGTTATTTTAATATAGTTTTTATGTATTAATGAACCTCCAGGTCTTTTGATTTATGTCTATTGGTACTCTTTGTGTACCCTTTATATTTTTGTTTATGTGACTGTTTGTGTTCTAAATAAATTAAAAAAAAAAAAAAAAACGGTTACACACGGCGACTTTTTGCAGCGATACGAACGCACGTTTCACGAACGAGCTAGTCATAGATCACCTGTCAAAATGGCCTGTATCGAGACTGTATCGTGCTTGTAGCTGCAAATAGTCCCTGTGTGTATCAGCATTAGCGTAGATGTGCTCTGTATACCCATAACATAACACAAGCCTTATTGAGCTAACTATGGAGTTAGTTTTCTTTTGTGTAACATTTATATACCTACATCATTGAAAAAAAAGTATAGCGCTCACATTTTCCTCAAGATTGTTCACAAGTTTTTTTTTATTTTCCAGTGAGCTTAGTATGAGTATAGTAGTCCTTATTCATCGTGCTTTTTATAACATTACTGAATTTTGTGACATAGTAGTACATTATTGCCGTGGCCGGGAAGGAGGCAATTGCAGGCTGAGTAATTTGTTTAAATGGACGAGCTTGCGAGTCCGTTTAATTATAATACGAAGCCTGCAATTGCCATTCCGGTCGAGGCTAATATAGTGCTTTTCTCAAAAATGGGGGAATAAAAAAGACTAAATTAAATAATAATTGAGGATACTGCCAATTACATAAAATTAAACGTCAAAGTATATTTTTTTAAACAGAATCGCAAGTGTATTTTTCCACCGAAAAACACAAAAAAAATGAGACTCATACAAAAATGTCGCGTTTGCAACAGAAAAATACGAGTTGATTTGGCTGAATACGACCTGTGCCGTCTTTTATATGCCAGTTTCTACTTTTTAAAAAGTTTGGTACTCGACAAATAAAGGAATTTATATGTAACATTCCAGGCGGCCTGCAATGTTTTTAATTTTTTAATTAAACTATACACTTTACCTTCCAATATGTAGCGAGTTATGTTCACTTTGCGGGCAATTTTTGAGAAAAATAATATGTAATGCATCATTTGATACATCTTAATAATTTGATTTTCTTGGTACTTATGATTAATTAGATCTTAAGAATTGAATGTTTCTGTGAATTTTAATTACATTAGGGATCTTAAATTAATCATACTTTAAATTTATAATTTAAATTTAATGATTTAATTCAATAAGCAATGCATTTGTAGTATTAGTATTTTCTCGACGTATAATGTAATCTATCCATTATAAATAAATGAGTATGAGTATGCCCCCTTAAATATACCTACATTTTATTCGGTTTTTTTGTATTTCTTGTTATAGCGGCAACAGAAACACATCATCTGTGAAAATTTCAACTGTCTAACTATCACGGGTCATTAGATACAGCCTGGTGACAGACGGACGGACTACGGAGTCTTAGTAATAGGGTCCCGTTTTACCCTTTGTGTAAGGAACCCTATAAAGTGCAGTCCAAGTAACAGAATGAATAGGTCACGTACCAGTGCTGGCGGCAAAGAGCAGCAGCGCGCTGTAGTCCTGCGCTTTCTGGTAGCAGGTTTTGGTGAGCTCTTGGTCTGCGTGGGCGGCGGCGGCGGCGCCGAGGCGCGCCCAGCGGGCCGCGGCGGAGCGCGACGGCGCGCCCTCGGCTGCCGCCGCCTCCTCGGCCAGTGTCCGCGCGTGCTCCAGCTCGCCCAGGGCTAGCGCCAGCTCGAACTGGTGCTCAGGCTCCGTCGACACCGCCAGCGCTTGCTGCTTGAAGCCCTGTAACGCGCAACGACAAGTAGTAGACATGTGTCTCAAGGGGCGGTATATTGAATCAAGAGCGTAACTGTTTCGCACAAAACGGAAATAGTCTTTCTCAAACATGCATTGAAATGTCGTCATTACGTGCGTTATAACAGGCTTCAAAGTATCATGTTTCGGGCGGAACAACTCGAGAGAACTGTAAAGGAATTTCATACGAAATTGAAGGCCTAGACCGGGAAGTATTTTTATTTAATGTTCATTCCACAATTTGTCACACAGTATCACGGCGTTCAGCCATGAAAATTAGTGTAATTTCATGGAGTTTTATTTATTTATTTCATTGCATGTTTGAGAAAAGCACTATACATGCCTGGCCGTAAAAACCGGCCCCCCTACGGTCGGCCGTCTATACCAACTCACCCGGCAAGCCCTTCTTTCCCGGCGTCTGCAGTAATGTACTATTCCTACTATGTGGCACATACAGCTTTTCACACCTTCTATGAGGAAAATTCTACAGGGAAGAAAAGTACTCTGTTCCCTCTGTTGAGGCAACTATTACTCTTTTCACGCCACTGCTCGGAAATATGGCCAAAGATGGATTGAAATGAGAGTAGAAAGTAGTTCTTAGAAGTACAATTCAAAAACAGTCAAACAATGTAGATTTGCAAAGTAAAATGTAGTGTTTAGCGGCCTTTTTTACTTTCTACTCTGCTATTGGTCGATTATTTTTGAGTGGTTGGTCATTGTAATAGTGGTTGTTCAGTTTGAAGCTCTTCGACCAATCACAGGGCGTCGAGCGGGAGGAGCGGCGCCGCCGCGCCGGCGAGCGGTGCCGCGCTTATTTTGTTTTTTGATTAGTATTATGATCTTCAATTAGGAACTTAATTTTGATTTAAAATTATGATTATTTGCAATTTCCTCGCAGTAGACGTGAAAAGCACTATGTTTTAAGCCTCGGCCGAGAGTGCTTCGCTCCTCCGCTACGCGTCGGCCCTCGAACTAACTCGTTCATCTATTGCTTACTTTCTAGCCTCTACAACAATGTACTATTGCTATGAAAACTACATTACAAGCTCACGCTATACACACAAGCTGCCCTAAGAATCTTGTGTTTCCTGATCGCGACGAGGGTCTATAAGTAAGCCTTAAAGACTTTGCAGCCAGACATGTTTAAAGTGAGCTGTCGAAGATTATGTGTGTGTGTACCTGTTTCTCTAGGAAGTGCGCGACCCTAGTGCGGTGGTCATGCGGCACGGTGGGCAGCACGCGGTCGGCCGTCTCGAAGTCTCCGCGCATGACAGCCGTCTGATACTCCAGCACCGACAACAGCAGCGAGTATGACACCACGTTCAGCTCCTTGTCGTTTAAGTACAACCTGACAGGGACAACACGTAATCATTTAGTAATAACCACAACTCTGCGCCATACGCTAGCTATGGATTTAACAAAAACAAGTAGTGGAATCCTCGTGGATTAGGCTATAAGTATTACCTGTTCTCCTTGGCGACGTATCCGAGAATATACATGGTGTGGTCGAGATGCGATATCGTTACGATCTCACCGCCGACGTAATAGTTTAGTCTGTTCAGAGAGTTGGTGTATATGAAGCAGTCGCCAACCCACAGCCCGGTCTTGACTGTCTCGTTCACGTCGCCAACCACCTAAAAATAATAACAAATTATATTCAGACTAATCGAGTCAGCAGCAATGTAAATAAAGTAAAAGTAACTCAAGGAAGTTTAGGAACTCTCGGTGTTTGGAATAAACTCCATTTTACAACAAAATTTGAATATTAAAAATAAGACTGGAGTCCACCCTCAAAAATCTATACACGAATCTCCATTGCCAAAGAATTAAAGTGCATGTTGAATTATTTTTTTAATCAATGTCATATTGACTCAGAACATATTGACTCAGAACGCCATTCGAAGTGTCGAAATTAGGCGTAACCATGCCCTATTTTTATTTAATTTACCGTCGTTGTCAACGGGCTCGAATGATTGGCCAAATCACAAATGAACTTTCGTGAGTATTACTGATGATTTTATAGAAGCGGAAATATTAGTATATTATTTCCTCAATACTGGGGCGAAGGTTTCTAGTGGTTGAAACTCTCTGGTAGTCACCTCGAAGGCGTCCTCGATGCCGTCATCTGTGATGTTGGTGTTGGTGGCTCGCGCCCGCGCGACCACGGCCGTGTTTAGTCTCAGCACGTAGTACGTCTCGTCGGTGGCCAGGCACACCAGCGACCCGCTCTCCGACCAGTACACGTGCCGCGGCTGGATCTCAATGCTGCACAATATTAAATTAAAATCTATTTATTTAACAAAAATACACTTAAATTATAAACGTTATATCCGTCAGACGCCAAACTAGGCTGCGCCTACGGCGCTACCACGAACATCGAATCTCGAACTTCGTATATCTCCGTCTCTGTCGCTCGAGTACCATAAACCATAAGTGCGATAGAGTCGGAGATATACGAAGTTCGAGATTCGAAGTTCGTGGTTATAGCTCTGCGGCGCTACCACGAACTTCGAATCTCGAACTTCGTATATCTCCGTCTCTATCGCACTTATGGTTTATGATACTCGAGCGACCGAAACGGAGATATACGAAGTTCGAGATTCGAAGTTCGTGGTAGCGCCGCTGTATCTTGGCCGCCTGCGAGTGCGATTAACACGAACTACTTAAAATATTACGATTTAGCAGTAGAAAACTCTAATTATTGTTTCATTACAAGTAAAATTGAGATAAGATTAACATTAACATTACAATTTAAAACTAAAATTACTATTTGTGTATGGGCGTGTGTGTACGTGAGTTTGTGTGTGACTGTGTGTGTGACTGCGCGTGTGTACACACACACGCAGTGTGTGTGCGTGTGCGTGTGTGAGTTCAACAATATATATCAACATCATCATCATATCAGCCGAAAGACGTCCACTGCTGGTCATAGGCCTCAACCAAAGAGTGCCAAAATGACCGGTCCTGCGCCACCAGCATTCAGCGGACTCCCGCGACCGTTACCAGGTCACATTATACACCGTGGGCCTGAGGAACCCGACCAACTTTAACTATCGATTCTAGAGCCTATTTGGAGTATATAATGTGGTATAACATATAGTCCAATTACGTCGTGATATAAATTATTTAAATCAAAATTAAAATTTTAAAATCTCAAGTCTAACACACCCTAAGAACGTGACGTAGGTACATGGACGCGTTTAAACTATTTTTTCTACTCTGGTACCGTTATCTGTCATTTATATAGGCTGTAGCTCAAATACAATGACACCACTAATAAGTCGTCGAAAAACTCTATGCTCTATGGCCCAAAAACGCACTGTTTAGCGTACTTTTTTGGTTCATACATTTTTCATAAAAGCACTGTATAACTTTTTTAAATCGGCCGCTATATTGCAGTGGTGCCAACTTCATCTGTTCTGTTCTGTTCTGTTCTGGTGACTCATCCAGCCAGCAGTTCTGCTGCAAGGACTCAGAGGTGCTGACTACAGGAGGGAGGAGGTGTTAGAGCAAAATAACGAAGAAGGCTCGCTTACCTCGTCTAGTGTAGCATATGCGGCAGAAAGTTAGTGGGGTATGAATGAGAACCTTAACCGATCACCGACTTAACCGCAAATACTATAATGATCGGGGTAAGCGGGCTTGCTTGTCCATTTTGAACCAACTTCCGCCGCCCGGCCGCAGGCAATCGCTTCCTGCCCGAGAAACCGGAGAGCCAAGTAGATAGGACGGGAGTGTAGGTGTGCAGTCAGGATGGTTGGAGAGACGGGAGTTGGAGCCGACCCGAATACAGGCATCGTTAAGCCAGCATGGGGTAGATAGATACTATACTTGGTGAATAATATATATAATTAGTTTTTGACTGCTTTGTCCCTCCCCTTTGACCCTCAGGTTCTGACATTGAACCTCTTCGCGCTTATCGCAATTGTTAATCAAGACCCGGCGATTGTGTGTCCTCTCTGTCTCTTCGTTCTCCTCTTCTTTCTTGTCTCAGTAGTCAATCAATGATCAATGTCCACGTCTTGATTCGCTGGGTTGGTAACGTGTATCATGCGGCTGTACATTGGTCGAGTTTCAAGTGTATGTGACTGCGGCTGTAGACTTGTCTTTCCTCAGTAAGTAGTCGCGGCTCGGCCATGTGCGCGTCGTTGCGAAGTGCTTTCGTGAAAGTGCCTTCAAGACTTGTTTTATTTAGACATAGAGTTGCCTTACTTCTTACTTCACTAGGCATGGTAATAAAATTTGGTTCTTTCTTTTACCTTTATCACTGCTGCTAGCGCGGTTGTCATATAGTTACATACATGTGGATTTAACGTTGACGATGCAAACCCGAGCCATTAAACACTCATTACCTACTAGTTTTCATCACTCGCTTCGACGTCAAAACTTCCCACTCAAATCACGTCACCGGTTCATCCAGCACCTGTACATGCTACCATCCTAATACAAACTTAAACACTGCACCCATAATAAAATGCACTGTTATTATCGTAGTTCATCAATAGCAACACTTACTTCTGCACTAAAATCGCCTCGACAATGCAACTTGTCTGGCCCCGTAGCATGGATGGCCCCATCACGCGACAAGTGACAGGATAGAGCTGCCGTCCCTGGCTGACACCGTTCGATAGAATGAGACGACGCGCTTATCCTATCACTTATCGCGCGACAACGCCATCCATGCTACGGGGCCTGGACACTAAATATTTAGACACGCGTATCAACTGCACAATAGGTAGTCAAAATACACTCCCTACTCGTTTCCAAAGCCGACTTTCTCCGCTAAAACCTTCCTTTCAAATCACTTTACCGGTTCATTCAGCACACCTGCACATGTCACCATCTTAACGCACACATCATAAAATACACTTTTATTATTATAGTAGTTCATCAATCAATTGCAACATTCACCTCTGCACCAAAATCAGATTACAGGTAAGTATGTAGTAGGTACACACTAATTACATAGTCGGTTATAGTGTTCCGACTTCATCCCTAGGCAGGACATCCATTATACCGCCCAATACGGCTTTCCATATTTCCAGACCATCTAACCGATTATCGTCCATACGCCCAAGGCATGGCACCGTATAAAATTTTTGATTCATCTGCGAATGGCATTTAGTTCGTAAGCAATTTCAGCCTTTTGGAATCCGTACAATTCATTTATTTTGAACCTTGTCGGTCGGTCGCCACGATCTTGTTTTGTTCTATTGTCTTCATGAACCGCGATTACTGCACGTGGGTTTTCTCCAAGTTTCTTGGTAGGCGCAAATTTCAGTCACCCCTTGTCCGTTTTTTTTTTCTTTTTGTTTTTGCCCTTTCTATGTCAGGCTCGTGGCGGCGACGTTCTGTATTTAATTGTTGCTAACGCCAGATGTGTGATTGTAAAAGCATTGTAAACCTTCCCATCCATTGTCCATAACTCAGTGGCTTAAAAGAGCATGAAGCTTCCGCTATGGGCTTGAAGGAAAAAACAATGATTGTATATTACCCGCTAGGCGAAAGCAATCACCCAAAATAGTTTTAGTAATTATTAGCTGGACTCTAAGATAAAGGGGCAAATCGCGACACGGCGTTACATGCTAATATTAGTAATAAAATCAAATGGATAATACATATAGGTATATCATTCTAAACATAATAAATTAAATTGTAAACTTCCACCATTGGCCATTGCCATTACAAAACTTATGATCTAAGGATTCTAAGGTTTCAAGCCTTTTTGCACCGAAAGTCTTTGAATGTTACAGAACAGCGTGCAACCCTTGAGTATGTGCTTACTGTTAAATGTGAACGATTAAAAGGAAGTAAATGATTATCTAAATATATATTGTGTACACATTTAGATAATTAACTAGTGGAGGTTTATCGACATAACAGTGCGTCATCAACATCATAACAAGAGGAGGACGAATCAGGCAAGGTTGGTCCGCTATATCGGAGCCCGCCAAATACCGCCACCTCACGGTGATTTATGCGTACATTTGAATATTGGAGAGACCTCATCAAATGTATCGCTTCAACTTGGACAAGCGTCGTCGTAGCTGGCGAAGACGATAGAAGATGACCGCACATTAATCAGCTGCATTCACTGTTATATAATATATAGACGCACTGCAATTTTTTTTTTGTAGACCAGCATGTATCGCGAAATGAGTACGAGTATCGAAGCGAGTTATCGGAACGGACAGCGTGGTTTTAGGCGATGGAGATCGAGGCGAGCGCTTCAGATGTGTATTTCTAATTTAACCATTGATCCACCTCCTCCCTGCATTAGTATATAGTTATTTCTAGTTTAACGATCGTTAAAATAAACTATTTATATGACTGACATCTACTCCATGCAATATTAGGTAACTAAGTAAATAACTAATTAACAGCAGAGGTGCAATTTTATAGCTTCTCTGCTTCCCTAGGTGTGGGTCAAAGCAGATGTTCTTCGCCGTTGATCATTAGGAAGAAACAAGAAGTGATAAGTGCGCGGGATGGCAGGGTGTTGTACATTGTATTAAGTATTCTACACAATATTAAGTTGGAGGCCTTTGTGCTAGGTGCTAGGGGCGTAAACAGATGTGTTATGTTGCTCGTCTGAAAGTGGGATACGTTAGGACCAGGTAAAATAGCTTTTCCCGAGACCAAGGGGCCTCGTAGATTTACCCGTCATTTTCAAATCACTGAGCGATTTAGCCTTCAGAAAAAGGGTCAACTTTAATGGAAGGACCTCACCGGTTTTTAACTGTGACGACGGCGTGCCCTGTTAGGTGGCGACAGGTACAGGGTTGCTATTGCTGCAATTCACGGAGCTTGGAGTTGCACGCACTTTTATTGCACTCACTGTTTATACCCCCAATATATAACACACTGCGATTAACCCGGCACAACACAATTTGAAAAAATCGAAGGGATGACTCAATGTATAAGTCACGCGTGTTATTTGGACTTGCGAAAGACGCGGGCGCAAGCAACATCTGCAACTGACCGACCTATTGTCTCATGGGCTTTTGTTAAATTTTATGGCGATAGGAAAGGACGAGAAAGGATCTCAGGCAACGACCGCTCTGTTCGGCTGCCCATACGAGACTCCCGCTATATTGCAGTGGTGCCAACTTCATAAACAAATATTTCGAAATAAAAGTTTTTACTACAATAATAATAAATCATCATCTATTGTGTGTTAAATTACATGTTTTATAAATTCTTGGTATTATTTATGAAAATAAAGTTCGAATTCGGTCCGGGTCTGGATTAGGTTTGGTTCGGATGGCAAATGCAAACAAATTAAAAACAAAACAAACCATAAACAAGAAGTGTCACATTTCCCATATCCCACCAAAATACTCGTATATAAAGTTCAAAATGAAAAGATGAAAGATGATAAACTGTTAGTCCTAGAATATTAAGATTTTATTCGTGTTTGTGAAGATAAAAGGGTACGTTCCTTTTAAAATGGTCGAAGCAATTAATAACTGCAGCACTCCTGAAGAAATTGCGTGAGTATCAAATGTACGAATAGAAAACTTACTGCCCGAAAAGGCTAACTATTTTATAGTCTGCTATTTATTTAAAATTTGTCGTAGAAAAAGTATTGTATGCAACGGTGTATAACTGGTCTAAAGGTCTCGTGGCGTCTTTAATTGCGATGCTCGCCAAGGCTCGCATCGCAACTCACGCCACTCGCGTTTTAAGATCCTTCTTATAAAACAGTTTCATAAAACACTATTAATGAATATGCTATTCGCAGTATTTCGCCGTACATCGTATTACGTCGGAGTGATTCGTAAAGTGTCGTTTGATTACTTACTTTCTCGCCTAGGGGATAGGATTGTCTTTCTCTCACTCAACTAAAGATTTGTTCACAAGGAAGTGCTTAACTTTATTTATTAATTTGGTTCTAAAAAAATATTTTGTTAAAATGCTTAATTGTACCTATGTTTATATAACATTAATTAATCGTAATATCTTTAGGAGTACGCTGCTAAAATCTGTCGGGTTCCTCAGGCCCACGGTGTATATACCACAGAATAAATACATGTTACTACATTTTATTCGACCGCGATTAGTTTGGGAATGGAATACGTAAGTATATGGCGGAACTGTCACCTAATAGAGTTAGATGCTCCATCCCCTGGCCTAGGGTCCTGCACAATGTAGGGTGTTCCAGTGCCTAGGTAATGGAGCATCCAGCCTCGCAGCCAACGTCCTCAGGATACTGTTACCGCTGCCAAACATCCGCCGCATTAGTGATAAAGGCGCACTTTCAGAGCAAGTGCATTGTAGTCATTTTCACAAAAATTAATAAACCCTACTTCCCGCCATACAAATTTAGCTTATTTAAGGACCACTAGTTTTTTTGTAACTTTGACAGTTGCCTTCCCCGTTGCGTTTTTAACCCCCTACGCAAAAAGAGAGGTGTTATAAGTTTGACGTGTCTGTGTATCTGTCTGTGGCATCGTAGCTCCTAAACAAATGGCCCGATTTTAATGCGGGTTATTAGTCCGAAAGCTGACGTGATAGAGATGGTTCTTAGCTACGTTTCAACAAAATCGGTCCAGCCGGTTTTTAAATATTGAAGTTTGAAATGAAAATGTCGGGGGCTTTTCAACTTTTCTAAAAAGTTGTTAATCATGATGATAACAGATTCCGCACAGCCTAAGAGCTTGGCCACTACTTTGAGCGGCAGTTTTCTACCTACGGTGCATCGCTTGACAAAGGGGGGACAACTGTCACTTGCGTCCGCAGGAGCTACCTTTTTTTTTGTTTTAAATTTTTTCTTCTTAGATTCCATCGCGCTTTGGGGAGGCGCAATGGATAATGGCCGGATTCGTACCGGCTAAAAACCCTGGGGAGTTCTTCCCACTGCCAGTGGCGGAGTCACGGGAACGATCTCGCACACATCCGCGACTCCACCAGCAGTTGTCCAGCTCACTGGACCCACCTGTGGGGGAATTGGTTGAGTGTTTTTTTTTGCGTACATTTTTGTACCGCACGCACTCCTACCCTGGGACCTCGAATCGCTGGGCGACAGTTGTCCCCGTGCCTGTCACCCGGAGATCCATACTAAGGGGGCAGCCGGCGGTTATGCCCCTGCCGTCTGCGCCCAGGGCGCCTGCGGTGCCGTTGGTCGGACGCATTGGAGTCCTCCCTGGCCCGTTCCGCCGTCTCCTTCTGCCGCATTACCTCCTCGCTGTCGACCATGGATTGAATCACGGCCGGCAGCGATATATCGGGTCCCACTGCAAGTGAGAGGCGAGCTCTCTCTTCGTTGAAGGCGGGACACACTTCCAGCGTGTGCTGTGCTGTGTCTTCCGCCCCTCCACACTGGTGACAGACGGGTGTCGGTTCCCACCCTGCGATCTTCCACAGATACCTCCCGAAGCAGCCATGGCCTGTGAGCATCTGTGTGAAGTGGAAGGAAACCGCACCCCACTTCCTATTGAGCCATCCCTGCAGGACAGGCCGCACTGCAGTTATGGTGGCTCTCGGCTGCTCCAGAGCTTCCGTCCACTTCCGGAGAAGAGTTTGGTGGGCGGCTTCTCTCCATCGCCTTATCTTCTCGAGGCCTGGCTGGTCTCCTCTGTGGCCCATATAGGCCCAGATATGTGGTACATATCCGCCAGCACTTCGGCGTCCAGCTCCCAGGGTGGGGTCCCCGCCAGAACGCAGGCCGCCTCAAATGAGGTGGTGCGATATGCCCTCGATACCCTGACCGCCATGACCCTTTGCTGTTGCCGCAGGTCGGCTTTGTTCTGGTAGGCGGACAGGGCGTGCACCAAGATGGATGCCCCGTACAGGGCCATCGACCGCACCACGCCCGTGTACAGTCGGCGGCAGCCTGCTTTCGGCTCGCCCACGTTCGGAAGAAGCCGGCTTAGGGCGGAGGCTGCACCCACGAGCTTTGGGGCCAGTCTCCGGAAGTGCTCCTTAAAATCCCATCGGCTGTCGAGGACGAGCCCGAGGTACTTAATCGTCTTCTCGACGCCAACAGATACTCCGCCGACAACAATCTGAGCACCAGGTGGAGGCGCCCTCCGAGGTCCGTGGAAACACAGGGCTTATGACTTTTTAGGGCGACCTGTAGTCCCAGTTTCCGGATTTTTTCCGCTACGTCACCACTACAGGAGCTACCTACCACAACCCTGCACGTGTCCCCTGGGTGGTACTAAAGAGTGACAAACTCAAAGGCCTAATAATGTATGCCATACGATTAAATTAATATCGCTGCCGCTGCCGCCGAAGCTGTAAGTCATGGCCGAGCACTAAAGGATGGAGCGAGGCTTATATTAAGTAGCATCGATAAATAGCTATCCAATTGTAGGATATGCTAATTGGTCACCTTCAGGCCAGCGCTACATTTGCTAGTTTTAATCTAGTCACCAAACGTAACCGTGGCTGAAAAGTTTAGAACATTCGTTCATCTCTATCTCTAGAGATACAGCGCAGAGAATTTCTCAGCTACTCTCCAGTGCCACGGATGGTAGACCTAGACACTCATAGCAAGGTCCCGTTTACATCCACTAAAATAATTTACTTTAAAAACAAAGTTTTAACCGACTTCAAATCACTAGCCAAATTCCTTCGAGTTTGCCTATAAAATTTTAAGAGTTCCCTCGTTTTCTCCAGGATTCATCAGAACTGCATTTTGGTGACAACGGGACTAATCTGGAAGTATTATTCAAACAAAGAAATATTTTTTTTAAATCGGTTTATAAATTACTGAGTTATTGCGTAGCAAACACAAAAAAAACCGGTTCCGTGCA
Source organism: Epinotia brunnichana (assembly GCA_963854355.1). Lineage (NCBI taxonomy): Eukaryota > Metazoa > Arthropoda > Insecta > Lepidoptera > Tortricidae > Epinotia > Epinotia brunnichana. Next base: position 38,331,284 of record OY977935.1, on the reverse strand, counting down.
AACGTTAATACACCACATCACGTCACGACCCATTCGATTCATTCTTGAACAATCTTAACAGCTCATAGTAAAAGTTACCGTTGTACAGCGCCATCTGCATTTTGGTACTAATAACTTGCAACCTAGTATATTTGTTTATCAGCCATATTTAGATTATTATTTTTTTATTTGAAAGAAAGGATTTAAACGATAATCTCATAGGACTTTCAAGACATAAAATGTCATACAAAAGTAATAAAAAAAAATTCAACAAACTTAAAAAAAACGAACGTAAAAATACAAACTTAGTTAAGAAATGATTTCTGATAATAGTATTTTATGCAACTGTTGTATAAGTAGGGTCTTAAAACGCGAGTGGCGTGGGTTGCGATGCGAGCCTTGGCGAGCATCGCAATTAAAGACGCCACGAGCGTTTTTAGACCAGTTATACACCGTTGCATACAATACTTTTTCTACGACAAATTTTAAATAAATAGCAGACTACAGAATAATTAAACTTTTCAGGCAGCAAGTTTTCTATTTTTACTTTTGCTACTCACGCAATTTCTTCAGGAGTGCAGTTATTAATTTATTCGACCATTTTAAAAGGAATGTACACTTTTGTCTTCACAAACACGAATAAAATCTTAATAGTTTAGGACTAATAGTACCTATATCATATTTCGTCTTTTCATTTTGAACTGTATTTTGGTGGGAAATCGGAAATGTGACACCTCTTGCTTATGGTTTGTTTTGTTTTTAATTTGTTTGCACTTGCCATCCGCAACAAACCGAATCCGAACTGTTTATTTTTATAAATAATACCAAGAACTTATAAAACATGTAAAATAACACACAATGGATAATGATTTATTATTATTGTAGTAAATAACTTATAATATACAAATTTTAAATCGTAAATAAATACTTTTATTTCGAAATATTTGTTTATGAAGTTCGGCCGATTAAAAAGTTACAGTGCTTTTATGAAAAATGTATGAATCAAAAAAGTACGCTAAACAGTGCGTTTTTGGGCCATAGAGCATAGAGTTTTTCGAAGACTTATTAGTGGTTTTATTTCATAGATTGCTAGGTTACATTGAAAATAAGGTTGGGTCTTCCTAGTAGGTAAAAAATACCTGTGTCAGGAAGACCCGCTCCTCCATAAAAAAGCAGTTAATGTTAATTTCTTATATGTAGGTAAATATTTATAACATAAAATAAAAACAAAGACGAATTAGGTATAGTGGTAGTGGTGTCATTGCATTTGAGCTACAGCCTATATAAATGACAGATAACAGTAATACGCTAGATAGAGGCATCGTTTTATTTTTCCTGTATTATTTATGTTACTCTTAATAATATGTAATCATTTCAGAATTTTTTCTTGGTAAAGTTCGGAGATAAGGGGGGGAAGGTGGTATTTTTTTTTAACATTTTTCTTCATAAATCAAAATTCAACAGTAGAAAAAAAAATAGGTTTTATAAAACGCAACTCAAGCCCTTTCATATGATACTTACCCCACTTGATATATTTACTAGACTTTGAATTTTTAACCTCATATTCGTCATTTATACAGAAAATAAAAATGTATATTAAAAAAAAACATTTCCCATACACGTGTCTTAACCTTCTCAACAGTTGCTCCAAATTTCAAATTGATAGCTTAAGTAGTTCCTGAGATATTTAACGTTGTGACAGACGGACAGAGTCGCACCATAAGGGTTCCTGTTTTACCTTTTTAGTACGGAACCCTAAAAAAGAAAAAAAACAGTTGAATTAACCACTTAACCTCCTCCTTTTTTGAAGTCGATTAATAACTGCGGAAGCGCGTGGCAACGGGCGGTGCGGACCGTAACAAACGTGGGTGTACCTTTGGTTGGTATGATACCTCTATTACTCATGATTTCTCTGCTTTTTCATGATATCATGATTCAAAAATCAAATATATAATTTTGCAAGTAGACGACCTCATGGACTCTTTTACACCTCAGCATACAATTTTAAAATGAGGTCTTATCAGCCCATATCAGAAAATGCCAGCGTCTGTTCTAATGGGTCTACTAAGTTGTATAATAGGGCGTGATTCAATATCAATGTATTCTACATAAGTAAAACTAGCATATCTTTACAGAATACTACAAACAGGGTGTTGCTAAAATAAGTTTCGTCACTTTTCTCACAAACACAAAAGTCACGGTAAACTAATTTTAACGCCATTCTAACTAAAAGTTTAATGGATGTTTTTGAATAAACATATTGTACTATTAAATGTTTTCTTTCTCTTGAAGTGTAAGTATATAAAAAACATTTTATACTGACAATTGAATAAATCAGAGATAAAATGCCTAGATAACTCTAGGCATTTTACGGCTAGATACTTTAGGCTATATACGTATTATTCTATCGCGCTATGTTTCTTTTTCTAATACTCAATCATGCGCATCTTTAGTTTATTTTATGCATACATTCGCTTCTGCTCAATATATCTATCTGATTTCTCAATAATTATATGTACACATTTTAATTTATATTATCATGAGGAAGTAAAGTTCCCCGCTTGCGCCTGGATTCTCTGTAAAGCCGGGGTTATATTAGAACCACGCCGCGTGTCGCCACGCGTACTTTGTATTGAACGTGGCGACACGCGGGACTGAGTTAATATAACCATGTTCATACAAAATGTATGTAACCGATTGCGTTGCGACACGCGGCGTGGCTCTAATATAACCCCGGCTTAAGTCGCGGTGAAGCCGTTCGTGTAGACAGTACTATGTACTATAATAAGTTGATTATTTCGTTATATTCCCTGCCAAAATGCTATGAAACGGCAACTTATCTTGTTCTAAGTAAGTGGGTCTCATTGTTTAGTCTAATATAAGATTGTTGACCAATAAATAACAGTACCTACGTACAGGTCAAAATACTGAAATGCTTATAGAGCAAGTTATATATTTACGTCCTAGCGAAAAGAAGGGTACTTGTACCCTTCTTTTCGCTAGGTAAGTAAGTACTTGTTTAACAAGGGGCGTATGAGGAATATTGCAAACGAGAGTCTATTAAGAGCCCGACGCCGTAAGGCAGAGGGCTTTTGATGACTTGAGTTTGCAACATTCTTACGCCCGTGTTTTTCATCACATTTGCGAGGAAATAAATAACCACAAAAGACAGAAAAACCTATGTTTTATACAAGCGCATCAATCAAAAATGTTGACGAAATTGACAACTTCACTTCTAGATCAGTGCGAGTGGAGGGCGGAGCTTCAATATTTCAACCAATCACAGAGCATGGAGTATGTGGTTCTTGCAGGGCATGAACCACATGCTCCATGCTCGATTTTATTTTCCAACCAATCACAGAGCAGAATTCTTGCCGTCCAGATTTGCTTAACCAATCAGATCACACACAAGCTCATTACTTCCCTTGGGACCATTATTTCCCGCGGGACCAATTTAGGCCTTTGTCCTTCTGTATACAGGCAAGGAATAACACCATTTATGAGCAAGTGTGATGAAAAGATTATTATTCCCGTGCGGACGTATGCGCATAAATCTATGTGCTAGGCCCTAGCCCCTAGCATATCATCGACTTGAACAAACTTTCACTATGGCGTCGGCTTACAAAATCTCTTTGTCAGATATAATTCTTCAAACATGTAGTTTTACATGGACACAAACATTGTTTTTCTATCATTTGCGTATTATCCAAGTAATACGCAAATACTTTGTATAGTATAAAATATGAGGGCGTAGGTTACGATATTTATGTTCTCAAATGACTAAGTTATAAGGTGCTTAAATAGGTAATTTGGTGGCATCTGTGAGCTCGCCATTGCTCTACAGAAAATATATATGATGACATTGTAGTCATCATATGAACTTTCACGTGTCTTTAAGAATTCATAGATGCCTGAGGCAAGAGGTACATTTGCAAATACAATAAAACACAGGACATAATTCGCATGGGCCTAAATTGGAGCTAAAACATCTGCCCGACTCTATAATCTAATAATCAGCTTAGAAGTATGACCAGCGCAAGTGAGAGGTTTGACAACATTTATAACTACTCTGACAAACAGATGATTTTGGTTCCACTATAGCACAAAATCATAAATGTAAAATCATAATTAAATTCGCAGATATTATGGACTGTCTCTTACCGTCTGATCAACTCCAGATGCTCCCAGTCATAAAAGGAGAATGCCATTCCACTGATAGACTTCACTCCAAGCATGTACCCACCAAATATTCCTGCAAAGAAAATATTAATGTTGCAAACTGTATTACAGATAATGCCAAATTTGGATCACTAATCTTTAAATGTTTACCTTCTGCTCCATATTCAGGCTTGAAGCTTTTTCTTTCTTTGAAGTTCTTGAACACTTTGACAGTGCTAGAGTTCTCCAGCGTCGCGTATTCAGAGCTATCAAACGCCCAGACGAACTCTTGGGCTGTGCCGAAGGCCTTGTTTCTAAGAGCCATGGCCGTGTATATGATATATTCTCCATCTCCACACACGACTACGAATCTGCCATTGGGGTTGTGGGCGATGGTTTGTGGATAGATTTCACACGAGCCCATATCTTTGGCCACTACTGGGACCCGTTCGCCGTCTCTCATGTCAGTACCTGGAAATCATATTGATGTTAGTGTTATCTGATGTAATGAAAGGAAATTCATCATCCTCCTAGCGTTATTCCCGGATATGCCCCTAAAGGAGCCCGGGGTCCGCTTTGACACCTAATCCCAAGATTAGTTTTACGAAAGCGACTGCCATCTGACCTTCCAACCCAGAGGGAAAACTAGACCTTATTGGGATTGACTGGTTTCCTCACGATGTTTTCCTTCACCGAAAAGCTAACGGTAAATATTCCGTACATAAGTTCCGTAATGTAATGAAAGGAAATTGATTATGAAAAATTATTACCTTCAGGTAATGCTTTTAAATTAACTTGCTGCATTTCGGAATGTTTTGCCCAGATAATTTTTCCTCCATTGACATCCATGGAAATAGCTGGTTCTTCTCTACCAACTTTGATCATTATGGTGCCTTCATCATAACTGAAATGAATAGTTCATTGTCACCTAACTTTTGAAAACACACAATTATATGGTACAACAATAGTGAGATTAGATCAGAATACTTACCCAATAGCCACATTATTTGAAGCATGCATGGAAGATATAGTCCACACTCTTTCAAAACCATAATTGAGTGAAGATTCCAGTCTGTAAGTGCCAGCGTGCCATATCCGGACCGTGCCGTCCTCGGAGCCGGTCAGCAGGATAGGAAGTTCTGGGTGGAATGAAACAGCCGACACGTTTTGCGCGTGACCTAAATAAAAACAATATCAGGAGTTAAAAATGTTTACAAGACCGTTAAAAGATACCACTACAAGTCATTGAAACACATACCTTCCAGGGTCTGTACACATGTTTTGTTCTGATAGTCCCATATTTTGACAAGCCGGTCGTCGGCACCACTGATGAGGTAGGGTTTGTCACCTCCATGGTAGTAGTCAACACAGTTGACTCCTTTCTCATGCCCTTCCAATGTGAAGTTTGACATTGAAGAGCCCAGCTGCCATACCTGAGAGATAAGGTAAAACCTTTGAAATATAGTCAGTGCTGTCAATATAAATAACTAATAAATGGCACAAAACATACCTTGACAGTGGTATCAAGACTGGCACTTGCAAAGGTATTGTTGTCTTTAGGATTGATGACTATCTGCATCACATAGTGAGTGTGGCCCTCAAACACCTGTTGGCAAGCCCAGTTCCGGTCCCAATTCCATAATTTTATCAATAAATCATCTGCAAGGAAGACATATTTGTGCATAATGTACACATACTGCATATAGTATAGTCAAAGAATTTAATTTCCTACCCATTTAGGACTATTTCAAAGTGACACTGTAAATAAAATCATAAGAAGTCTCTTACGTTTTGATTGATTACGTCACTTTGACAAAGTCCAAAGTGGGTAGGAAATTAAATTCTTTGACTGTACATGTTTATAGGTCTTTTATTCCATGCTACTTGTAGAAGATCATTTACTTATTTTTTATAAGATCATGAAATTATATATGAATTACTTACCACTGCAGGTCAAGATATAAGGTTGTGTGGGGTGAATAGCAATACATCGAACATAATCTGAATGAGCCTCAAAGGAGTGTATTCTTTCCAGAGTGTTATAGTTGAACACTCTAATCTGCATGTCATCCGAGCCTGTCACTACCCAGTTCTTCCTGGGCACGAATTTGGCTGACCGCACAGGCAAGTCCATACATACCTGTAATGTTGGTTACATAACTCATATTATTAGAAATATGTAATAATTATAATTTGATCTTCTTTTTTACATTCTGTCTTCAGCTCATTTAAGTGATGACACCATCTGTTTATGATGTTGGTTACAGATATAAATCTAAATAAAGACCTAATTTCTATTAAACTTCATTAGAGTACAAATACAATACAAATAAATACAAATATTTTATTTAACAGAAACAGATTAGCATACAAAAAAATATCCATCAGACTCCAAACTAGGCTGAGCCTGTGTCTTGGACGTCTGCGAGAGTGATTAACAACTTAAAATTAAAATTCAAGATAAGTTTAAATGACATTATTACACCAAAATTTAGACAATGCGGTGATATTTCAAGTAAACATTAATACTAGACTAACAGGAATACCAGATAGGCTGACATAACCAATTTATAATATAAAAAAGTTTAATCTAATTGTTCGTATCTTGTGCGTGTGAGTGTGTGTGTGTATGTAGTAGTGTATGAAAAAAAAATTCACTTCTGTAATGCCTCCAAGTTCCTCTGATATAATTATATTGATATATGTTGATATATAATTTACAAAATTATTGAAATAAATACAATATGATAACTTGAATCCATTGAGCAACCAATGTGTTATAAATATGTAAAATACAAAGGCCCTAATCAGGACTGACAAATTTGGCAGTATACATACAATGCTATCTAATGATATTTTATATTTATGTACATATTTTCTTAAAAGGGTCATTGCACTACTTAGCAACCATTTAATTTAAGGTGCCACTTCCATCATCCACTTCGATAAGTTAGTGACTTGAAAGGATATTTTCTCGTCTTTTAAGTAATTCATCTTATATAACCACAAATGTAGTATACGGCACTGTTCATTTAGGATCTGTAGTAATGTTATCTTTAATTGAACAAACTGTGTCCAATAGGTTTTAACTAACTGAAGCTGGTAGCGTAAATGGCGTAATAACCCTAAATTTCAAATTCCAGTCATAGTATGGGTATTTTAAGTTCTCAGTCTAAGATTATACATGTGTGTGTGAACCAAAAATACCATTTAAGTGTGTGTTTAAATGGTATTTTTGGTTCACAGTTTGTATAACCAAAGCCATTATCAATATATATCATAAAGTTAAATAACCTGATTTTAATAATTTCAAAATAGGCATGGAGAAAATCAGAAACAAAAGGCAAACAAAAACAAATAAGTTTAAACACTATTGACATACCAGTATGACATGTTTGTATATTTAGGTGATTTGACTGACAACATTGTAATCTGCATGGTATGTAAATTATGAAATAAACCTACAGGAATATCCCAAAACTAAAATGAAGTAGTAAGGATGGAAGTCCCCTTTAATTAGAAGCATAATTTTATTTAGCCTGCAATATCCGTTTGATTGCATGGAATTACCTCGAACCGCTTGATCTGCAGCTGCGTCTCATAGTTCCATATGTTCACGTCACCGTTGTAGAGCGAGCAAAGCAGCCAGGGCTCTGTGGGGTGCTGGTCCACGCACTTGACGCGGTCCGACCTCGCCGTCAACTTCCTTTTGATATCCAACCTCAACGGCTTTGAAAACATTAATTAATTACTCAATGACACTCTGATATACAGCAAAACTACAAATATCAATAAAATCAGCATAAACGCCGAAGTATAACGTTGGCGATGATGACACACTATGTAAGTCGTTTAACTACAATACGTACAAGTTTACACCAGATACTATTCTATTTTATTTCATCTATATCACAAGTAGCATCATATAAACCTTACCATTATTTTAATTATCAAACATGAAAAACTATAACGCAGAAATTAGTGGCTGAAGAACCGTGTAAGTTTGACAGGGTGGGTGGACGTGTCACTTAAATTTTTTAACTAACCACAGAGACGTCCACATCCACGAAACACTTTAGGTAAAGGTTGGTACTTAGAACCAAATTAAATTAAGAGACACTCACACCTTACAATTTGTCATAATGCAACATGCAATGAATGTAACTATCTTTGGTAACTATTGTTGTCCCATTGTAACTATAGCTGCGTCTCTGTCAGTTATTACGAAGCAAGCTACAAACCATGCAATTTGACACAAAAACTTGCTATAGGTGGAATGTGACATCTATCGGTACCTGTACAATCGCCCTCGAGTAGGGAAATTGCGTATTTAGCTAAACGAAAGCTACAAAGTTCTACGAGAAATGCCAGTGAAAGTAAATCGAAAATGACGGTCAACTCACCCTGGCGTGCCCGGCGAACAGATGAGTCGGTACCGACAGTCCACACTTACACAGGCGCGAGCTGATGAAGCACTTGTTGATGCGAAGGGTTTTGGGACGTGTTTCACCAAATTTGCGATCTTTAGGCGCGACGAATGGGCTTGCGCGCGGAGCCGTTCTCAGCCATCAAAACGATATACCCTCAACTGGCGTTTTACTAATGTCAAAAAAACTAGACAACTACCCTACCTAACTGTCGCTAATGAATGCGTTCCCTTTCGCGAAATATACTATAAAATGCATTAAAAATAACTACTTAAGCTAAGTGACGATGTCCGGAACCAACATTCCGCCCACCAAAATACTACGTATTTTACAAGCTAATCTAATCGATAGGTAAAGGACACAGCTTTACCAGAGGTCTTTGCATAACACCTGACTGTGTTTTGACTGTAGCTACGCGAGATATGCCGTCCTTACCGGGATGCAAGGTAAGAATTCGGCCGAGAGACCAATTGAGTGGTTTGAGTTGTTCGTCTTTAATTAAAACTAAGGCTCCGATCTTGGGTTAATTAGCGTTCGAGTGCCATTTCGAGCGTTGATTTAATGTATGTAAATACTCCATATGCCATCGCTTCCAAAAGTCGCGATGTAGCTTTTGCACTAGTTGCCAGCGATTCGAAATAGATAATTATGTTTGCATCGTTGATAGGAGCTTCTACAAGCGACGTCAATGGCTCTAATGTAAGGAAATGTCCGGGAGACAATACTGACATGTCATTTGGATCAGAGCTCATCTCACAGAGCGGGCGTGAATTTAAAGCAGCCTCAATCTGGGCAGCAACTGTGAGAAACTCTTCGTAGGTCAAAATTTGATTCCCAACGACGCGAGAAAGATGTGTCTTAAAATACTTAATGTTCGCTTCCCACAGACCACCGAAGTGTGGCGATGCTGGTGGGTTAAAGCCACAGATTAATACTTAGTTACTCCGGTTAAAGCAGAACTCGATATTTACGTGAGAGGCCGCATCTTGCATTAGAGGTAACAATGCTGTGCGCGACAGAACACACCTTCCATACCACCTGCGAGTGGCAGACGTGCGAGGGAGATGGTCACCTACGGGTGAGAGGGACAGAGCATTCCATTTTTATAAATAAATAGGTAATACAGCTAATAATGTTTTTGAATACCCTATTCAATGTATAAGGCGATATCGCAATAATTCAGCTCATAAAGCATACCGCTAATTTATAAAGCGCGTAATTTGTTTAGAGTCATGTACTGGAAGAACATTCATAGTAAATAGCCTATAGGAAGGCTAAAGGTACGAACTACCTACTATAATTAATTCATAAATATCGCTATGAGGAGAGCCGCCCGTAACTAAGGAAGAGACGTGGGCAAATGATTGTAATTTTTTTTTTTTTTTTTTGAACCTGACTGTTGCTATGATAGGACGAACCCAATATAGCAGTCGAACTGCGTGGTTGGAGGGTAGCTTGGGGAAAATCCAAGGGGAACCTCCGGCACGACCACGCGGGAAGGGGTAAACACTGGAATACTCTAAAAGTTTGCGCTCCAGTGAGATTGGTTGAACGGTTTCAACCGAATCTGAGGTGTGAGTGGTGATGAACTACTGGGATTGCTGGTTCGCTAAAAGCTGAGAAGAGTCCAGCAAGAAACTCAGCTAGGCCCGACATCGGTCGGGTTTGTCGGACTGACTCTACCCGGTATGCGGCGGTACCGGGACGAATATGGACTATAAGTGTCTGTGTTGTCGCGATCACGCGGTGGACGTAACCGGCAACTCGAGACTATATCAATAGCGAGTCCGTGAACGAGTCACATCTGTGACTAGCACACTTAAATTCACTTAAGCCAATAAAGGCAGTAATAATTGTATAAGCGGCGTAACGCGAATTACGCCGCGTATATAAAAGTGTTTATGTACATTAGTAGTGAATAGAACCCCAGAACGGGATCCCCTTCATTGGCATATTTTTTTTTGACTAATATAGTTTCGCATAATTGATTTGGCATAATTTATATTGGCATAATAATACTGTCGCATAATAATACTTTGGCCTACTACTTTTTTGGCATACTACGCTCATAACATCATTTCTGTTGACCTAATCTTTATTGGCCGAATACACATTACGCATACTATTGTTTGGGCTAATAATTATTTGGTATATCTCTCATTATCTCATAATCCATAGTTTCAGTTTTATAAATGAATAAAACTCAGTTTAGTTATTGTCATATTATTAGTTTTTCCGCTATTTTATAAAAAAAAATAACCTCGAAGACTCCCTTTTCTCTGAGATCAATCAATGAGAGTGATCGTAGCGTAAGTACTAGGGAACAGGGGCTTAGTGGCAAAACCGACTCGGATCGCAGATAGGTTAGAGCCTTGCTCCCGCTTTCGTCTTCGAGGTTTTTTTTTATAAAAGAGCGGAAAAACCTTTTATTTAAACTTACTACTAATGAAAATTAGGCAATTTACTACTAAGAAAACCATAGGCTAAAATCTAAATTTCAGGGATTTTGAACGTGTAGATAGGTATCACTTTATATGAGCCATTTGTACCTACATAACTTTTTTTTGTTATGCATTTTGATATGATGCCAATTGATTATTATGCCTATTTGTGCTTATGCTATTTGACATTAGTCTTCATGAAGATTATGCTTTCAGTGTTTATGCTTCTTAATGTTATGCGTATATAATTATGCGTAATGAGAATTATGCACATCATTATTCAGGCGAAAACAATTATGCTTAACAATAATAGTACAAATGACTTTATGCCTTCCAATAGAGAACCCCCCAGAACATGCCATTTTAGGAGGAAAAGTGTGACATAATTTGATAAAACCGAGTATATCAGGAAAGCATTACCATAACGTAAGCCCTTAGCAAAATGGTCAAGTTCGAGTTAGATTCTCTGATTGGTCAATATTATAGTATAGAAGATTTACAATTGACGGGCCTTCATGGTAAAATGTGCCTATTATGTTCGGCTTAAACGGGCGTAATTATGTAACCGTTTGAGCTATAATAGTGACAGATATGTCGTCTTAACTTATTACTAGCTGTCCACGCGTCTCCACCCGCGTATTAGAGATAACCCAACCCAGATGCAGGATTAAATAAAGCCAGGTGAAATAATTTTATTTTTGAAATGGGATGAATAGTTCCGGAGATTACTCGCTACATAAAAGCTTTGCCTCTTTTTTGTGAGTATAGAGTAAATATAAGTATACAAAAATAGATCCCACCCATTTTATAAGAATGTTATGTAATAACAAGTACGAGAACTTTGTTAAAGTATAAATTACCCGAGAAATGGGGTATTTTTAAGTTGTATTGGCTGGTATCCCTAAAATGATTGCAAAGAAGCTAAATGTGAGAAGACATTCTTATACCTGTCACAGCTTACCATAAACAACCTACGTAATTTGGGCGGATAATTTGTCAACGAATATTTTCTTGAACAATGTAAACAATGATGTTATTTCTATTATAATCGTCTAATTTAACAAGATTTTGAGCGTAATGTAATTTTACCATGCTATTTTTACGTATTGCGTATACAGAAAAGTGTTCTACCTACGTGTGAAAGGTTATATTTTCATCACATCGTTCCGACCGTATTTTACAGCCGAGAACACAGCAGTCAAAGAGTAATGTAATATATAGGACAGCAGTAGACCATTTTTTGGCATAGTCAGAACACAGACACCTTATTGTGAACAAAATAACCTTAATAGCGTCGATTTTAGTCACATTAGCATTAAATAATTTAGGATATTCTAGCTCGTATGCCGCCACACGTGCGCTTTGTATGGCACAACAGTTCAAACAGTTGTGCCCAGCCCAACAGAAAAAAAGTGGAACTATGACAAGAACAACGAATGATATATCTCTTTTCAACACACCTGCTCGTAAAGTAGGTCTTATTACAGCGTATTTACACTGATAATGCAGAATATTACCCATGCCGTGCCTTTTACATTAAATTATCGCACTAGTGCCTTTTCATTACATATCTTTTTAAATATTAGCAAAATAATGCAGAATATTACCCATGCCGTGACTTTTACATTACATTATCGCACTAGTGCCTTTTCATTACATATCTTTTGACATTTTCATTTTTTATTTTTTTTCCTCGCAAATGTGTTGAAAAACGTCGTATGAAACACGTGAGCATTGGTCATTACACTTCTCGTCTCCATCTCGACTCGAGTGTAATGACCAACATAGCACACTTGTATCATAATGTACTATTATGTCACACTTTTGGTATAGCACTGTCGCGCTTGCTCGTGGTATTATTATTACCATAGCCTGTCCATAGTATCCTAGGTTCATGTTTATAAACGAAAATGAAATGTCACTTTCGACAGGTGTCAATGCATTTTCTGCTTGTATTGTTTTTTGTTGGTACTCTGTAAAGTCCTACATTTCGTATCAAACTATGTAAATTTACTGAATATACAACTATGACAACGTAATTTTTTTCTAAAGCCATGTGTTCTTTTCAGTTCTTTTACTGTTGTGTAAAGAAAATAAATTTATGATTATTTTTAGATTTTGTCTCGTGACCATGATTAATATTTTTAATTAAGCCTTATTTACATAATATTAGTTAATTTATAGACTTTAGAAAACGTACTTCACTTACTTTTGCAGCTAACTGCCGGCATGGTGGCTTTTGATTGTAATTAAATATGTGAAAGAAAAAGGTATATTGCTGTGGTAATGAGGAGAACAGATTAATGTACTGTTTATACTGGAGATCAACTTACAAAGCTTGACTGCGTCGCCTGTAGCGTAGCCAACGCACGAAGCAGCCAAGATGAGTGAAGAAAGGGTTAAGATGCGTAAACAGCTTGGGCTGTTAGAGGGGGTAGCCATAATTTTGGGCATCATATTTGGGAGTGGAATATTTATATCTCCCAAAGAGGTTTTGGAAAACACAGGGTCAGTGTGGGGGGCCCTGTCCGTTTGGGTTGCTTGTGGGCTGTTGGCAACTCTAGGAGCTTTGTGCTATGCAGAACTAGGTAAGTACACTTGAAATTGTTAAATTGAGCTGATCTACTACTTATCATCAAAACAATACCATTCAAGCCAAACAATGCTATTGTGTGGTCGGCACATGCAATCTCTTTAAAAAAAAAGGTTACCGTCTCATAAGATGTTCGACCAGTAATTTTGGAAATATTATAACAATGTTTTTAATAATATATTTACATAGGCACAACTTTGGCTCAAAGTGGAGGTGATTACCACTACATCAATGAAGCGTATGGACCACTTCCGGCATTCCTTTACCTATGGGATGCTAATTTAGTATTTGTGTGAGTGAAACATCTTATCTTTTTTTACATTTATTTACTTCCATTTTGCCTAAATGTCTGTCTAGACAGTCACTCAGCTTATGTATGACTTTAATAATCAACCAGATTTAAAATTTCATTTGAATTATTCATACATTGCTTTTTAACACATACCTAAATAAAATTATAGTTCACGTTTTAAAAATAGCATCCATATGTGTTAATCAATCAATAAATAATTTTTAAATTCTCTACGATAATGCAAGCAACCACTAATTTCATCAATCAAAAGTAGCTGTGTATGAAGAGGTCAAAATGATTTGCTCATGGCTTTATTATAAGGGAATACAAGCTTGTTTAGAATAGGTTAGATCAATTTGAGCATTTCACCCGCTTAGCTACTTTGCCTGGTGACTGTACCTACATTCGCTTATCATCTATACATATAAATGCCTATGTCCTGACTGACTCACTCATTCACTCATCAACGCATAGCCGAAACTACGGGACTAAAAACTTGAAATTAATACCAGAAATACCTTTTATAATGTAGGCGACTGATAAGAAGGGATTTTTGGAAATTCCACCCCTGAAGGGGTTAAATAGTGGTGCAAAGTTTGTATGGGGAAAACTTTTTGGTTTGAGCTAGTTATCAATATACTTAAGACCGACATGGGCCTCCTCAGAGTTGGGCGTTATTTAGATAATTATTTCAAATAAATCTATTCGAAGATAAATTTAATCACAAATAGTGCATTGACAAGATAAATTATCTAGATGAAGATAACCGACCTCGTTTGTTATTGAAGTAAGCTTATAATTAATAAATGTATACAGAATGTCATGTCGGGTCAAACCGTCACACTGACATTCATCTTTTATTTAAAATCCCAACTAATTTTACTAGATAAAAATGAAACTGATCTAGATAAATTCAAAATAACAAATGACGGATTATTTAGTTACTTCAAATAAAAGATGAGTTAGTTATCTTCCCGGTTTTTCGTAAATAGATAATTTTTGCCCAACACTGGGCCTCCTCTAAAGTTTTCCAATTGACTATATCTTGTGCTAATCTTGTCCACTTTAGAGGAGACACATGTCAGTGAAAACTGGCAACCTGACAAAAAGAAAGAAACAAATAAGTTTCTGTCAAAAATTTCATTTTTGGTACAAGCTTTTATTGTCGACTTTTGTTTTCTGTATACCGTAATCAACTACTAATTTAATTCTAACAAGCCCAAACTCAATGGGGTTCCACCCAGACAAACATTAGTTACATACATACATACTTACATATAGTTAGGTACATACATTGCAAGTAAATAGAAAGCTTGTAAAAATGTCGTAAAATATTTATATTAAATTGTAAAATCATAGTTAGTGAATTCATAATTCATAAATTCATAATTCATTTATTGCTTTTCCATGTAGTTTTACAATAGGTCTTAAATTACAATTATGTGCTAATACATGACCCTGGTAGGGCACAGCAATACCTTATAACTAGAAAAATTATATAACACTTAACACAGCGGTATTATTATAAGATACAAACTGGATCAATATATTTTATGTCAAAAACTTAATGCTACTTTTGCTACGCTTATTATAAATGGAGATAATTAATGACATAATGACTATATGTTTAAGGAAACTACATATAATGTCAAAAGCTTAATTTTCACATAGAGGTATCAGACAGGTATTCATTCGTAGAATAATAACATTTTTCCAGGAGCAGCATAATCAATCTTGATTTGAATTTAAATATATCAATTTCATCCTTGATTATATCCGGAAATTTATTATAAATTTTTACGCACATCGCAAATGGGCCTGAATGTACCATTTGTAGCTTTGAGGATGGTTTGCACAGCTTGTTGCGAGGCCTTAAGTTTTGTGGCCGTGAGTATTGTGGAAATAGAGGCAAGTTTTTCTGTACAAAAACACATAGGTACTTCCAAGATGTATATTGATGGAAGAGAAAGGATATTTTGTTCAATAAAGTGTTTTCTACAGCTCTCCATTGAGTCGATAATCCAAAACCCTAATGCATCTAAATAAATGAATACAATCTACACTGTTACCCCATAAAACAATTCCGTACTTGAGCCAAGAATATACAGGGTGGCTCATTCAAATCGGTCAGTATGGGAATGTCTGAAACTATAAGACATACGAAGATTTGTTCTTAGGAACCATGTCACCGATTTTGATAAAAATAAAAACTGCATTCATACATTTGAAAAAAAACTGTACTCAGCTCGGGAATCGAAACCGGTTGTTTTGAAAAAATAAACTTTCACTTTTTCTGTTTAAATATCGATTGTGTAGGTCTTAAGCTGTAAATGTCTCTTAGAAACGTAATGTCTAAAATGAATAAAATGCATTGTTTTGACATACTTTAATTTATCATAGTAGGTGTTCGAAGTGACCACCGTTTTTAACACGTCTCTCTATCTACAATATCTACATACTTACTTTAAGTGGGCTTTTCTATTGATTGTTTATGTTTGATTACTGTAGATAACAAAACTTCCTTAAAGATTTAATGCAATGCTAATGCCACATGATAAGGTGTATGTCACAAGTAGAGAGGCACAAACAGCCATAGAGACAATTTTACATGCCTGAACTTGTTGAATATTGTAACGGTGGTCACTTCGAACACCTACTATGATAAATTAAAGTATGTCAAAACAATGCATTTTATTAATTTTAGACATCATGTTTCTTAGAGACATTTACAGCTTAAGACCTACACAATCGATATTTAAATAGAAAAAGTGTAAGTTTATTTTTTCAAAACAACCAGGTTCGATCCCCGAGCTGAGTACAGTTTTTTTTCAAATGTATGAATGCAGTTTTTCTTTTTATCAAAATCGGTGACATGGTTCCTAAGAACAAATCTTCGTATGTCTTATAGTTTCAGACATTCCCATACTGACCGATTTGAATGAGCCACCCTGTATATATATATATATATATATAATAAAGGCTATTTGTATTTGTTTACACTTACCACCAATGTATACTTTTTGCTTATTATGTATTCCTGTTTTTAGACCGAGCACTAATGCTATCATGGCATTAACATTTGCTAATAATCTATTGGAGCCCATCTTTCCAAATTGTCCAATTGATCCATTAAGCCAGAAACTAATTGCTGCAGTGACTATTTGTAAGTACAATTTTCATACTGCTGATGAATGACTCATCTCATCAGCCGCCCATGTCTAATTAGAAGTAATGTCATGGGGGTTTGCCACAAGCTGAGCAAGATATTTCTACTATCAGAAAAGACAACAAATACATTCATTTGTTTTATTGAAGTTGAAGTTGATCGTGACTCATACAATTCTAAATTTTAATTTGTACCTCACATCTCTTCACCAGTGGAATAGCTAATTAAAGCATACAATATGATTGTAATTATTGTACAGAGAAAAATTTACACTTTTGAACTGTCACAGCATTAAAATAGACTTAGAGTCCGCTTTCATCTACCATGTATAATCAATACATAGTATAAAACAAAGTCGCTTCCCGCTGTCTGTCTGTCTGTCCCTATGTATGCGTAGATCTTTAAAACTACGCAACGGATTTTGATGCGGTTTTTTTTTAATAGATAGAGTGATTCAAGAGGAAGGTTTATATGTATAATACAAACCATACATGCATGTATTATGCACATAAACCCGTGCGAAGCAGGGGCGGGTCGCTAGCAATACTATAACATCATATTCTATTTACAGGTTTCCTCACGTTCATAAACGCATATGATGTTAAGTTTACTACCAGAGTCCAAAATGTGTTCATGTTCACAAAAATATCTGCATTGTTTATTATAATTATTGGCGGTATTGTGTGGATGGGCCAAGGTAATTCTTATTAATTACCTACACAATGTAGAGCAAAATTTTATTAAATTTGATTAGTTAATTTATATGTACGGTATTTTATATGAATCTATGATTTCAGGAAAGGTAGACAACTTTGAGGATGGTTGGGTGGGAACTAAAACCTCTGTTAGTGACTGGTCTGTTGCTTTCTACTCGGGAATATTTTCGTATTCTGGATGGTAAGATTCCAACGCACCTAGTGATGTTTCATCAATAGCCGTGTCGACACTGGACGCATGCTCGGGCGATAAGTGGCTCGCCGAGGCACGACTACACTGAGCGCGCACGCTAGGGCGAGGCGTGCTCGGTCGAGGCATGCGGATGCTCAGCTGGCTTGCCGAGGCACGTCCACACTGAGCGCGCACGCTCGGGCGAGGCGTGCTCGGTCGAGGCATGCGGATGCTCAGCTGGCTCGCCGAGGCACGTCCACACTGAGCGCGCACGCTCGGGCGAGGCGTGCTCGGTCGAGGCATGCGGATGCTCAGCTGGCTCGCCGAGGCACGTCCACACTGAGCGCGCACGCTCGGGCGAGGCGTGCTCGGCCGAGGCATGCGTCCGGGTGCAGACACAGCTATTGATGGTGGTGATGAGTGATGGTTCTATAGAACCGCCTCATCCTCAATATGTATTCAATTAATATGCATGTCTTGAGGTTGAGGCTTTATTTATTCACAAAGTACTCATCATAGGTATTTTGAAGTGTCTTATGTAACGACTCACGATTGCCAGTGCCCATTATACGTATATCGTGCACCTGTCGTTTCGCTTTCTATACCTACTAACTGAAGGAACATTCCAATGTCCTTATTCTTCTACTTCCATCAAACCTATTTAAGTTAAAATGACGTTAAAATGACTATCTGTACCTGATACGGTTTATTTATT
Source organism: Epinotia brunnichana (assembly GCA_963854355.1). NCBI lineage: Eukaryota > Metazoa > Arthropoda > Insecta > Lepidoptera > Tortricidae > Epinotia > Epinotia brunnichana. The sequence continues at coordinate 38,312,625 of OY977935.1, read as the reverse complement.
TAATGTGACCTAGTTTTTATAAAGCTCATTGGATTTGAAATCTTCTACATTTAACGGTAGAGTTGCTTTTTGAATGGACTACTTTGATGTAATTCGGCCAACACAAATAATCTCCATGGTCGCAATACATAGTTTTCCACAAAATAATCTTTTTACCGTTGCTGCCTATCCCACAACTCATCTAGAATCCACATCAACACCTAGACAGTCTTTATATATTAATTCATATAAAATTTAATTTTTTACGTTAATTTATATATATAATTTAATTTTATACGTTAATTTATAAGAATTTAAATGGCAAATGTATATTTGTGTTTATGTGAAAGAGACAAAACACATTTTAGATAACAGAGGTTTTTTTAAGTTTGATGAATAATGAGGCAAGTGTATAGTAGATGTGATGCTTAAATACTTAAGTAAATGTATGGCACATTTGCGGAAAATTAAAAACTTATGAAGAATATCTATATCGGTCGATAAACCTTTTGAATTGGTGTAGAATAGATACTGTCTACAAATACTCCCAGCAACGTTTTTGGTTGAAATCTATCCATACTTCTACACTAATATTATAAATGCGAAAGTGGGTCTGTCTGTCTGTTACTCAACAGAGTAACAGACATTAAGCGTGAAGAGGTAACAACCTCTTCACGCTTAAAATGCTAAACCGATTTGGATGAAATTTGGTATAGAGATAGTTTGAGTCCCGAGGAAGGACATAGGATCGTTTTTATTCCGAAAATTATCCCCTGAGGGGTGGGGGGGGGGGTCTACGACGACTAAACGAGTTCCACGCGGACGGAGTCGCGAGCAGAAGCTAGTATACTATATGTTTGTGTTTTTATTATCTTCCAGTGACATTAATTTAATCTTGATTTTTATTATTTCACGTACAAAGGAGCTACCTAAACTTTATGACGGAGGAGCTCAGGGATCCCTTCGTGAACTTGCCTCGAGCTATATACATATCTCTACCATTGGTGACGGCTATTTATTTGCTGGCAAATGTTGCATATTTGGCCGTATTGGGGCCTGTTGGAGTCAGGGCGACGGAAGCTATTGCTGTCGTGAGTATTAACAACAATGATAATATTTTGAGATTATAAAAGATGAACAGGGAAACAAACAGCATTCACAACTTTTCTAGACTCACCTCACCACTAAACCCTACTAGAACTTGACTCCGATATTCATATGTCTAATGGGAGGTTAGCGTTATTCTGGTTTTTCTAAGGTTAGCAGTTTGTGAATTTTGACCAACCCTTAACTTTAGCCTGTCGTGGCGTGCGGCGTGCGTGTTAAACAAATGAAACTCATACAGATGTCCTGAGCAGACGTGGCAGACAAAGCGAATGCACGCTCGCCCGCCCCGCCGAACGCTCCGCTCCGAGCGTCCACTCAGGCCTTACACTAGCCGCGCTACAGCCGCTGTAATGATTAAAAACGCCTATATGTGAAAGCGCTCTTACAGCCCGTTAGCATGTGGCTCGTTTATTTCAAACCGTCGGTAATCGTAATTGTAAGTACTGTTGTCCGTTAAAATATGTTTGTATAGCAAGTTTTCTATGTGATGACAGCTGCTGGTTGACGGTTTTGGTCGCCATTCTTCAGGTACTAAATAGTGACACTGACACGCCAACTTTTTTTCCATAATGCCTCCACTACACGTCCGCAGATGCGTCCGCGGACGTCATCTCCGGATGCATCCGCGCACGTGTAGAGGGGGTAATTTGGTAATCCGTGGTAAGTATTTGACGTCCGCAGACGCATCTGCCACCGATCCGTTTGTAGTCGGTTTTTGTGGCACGGATCAAAGGATTAGGAGGAATTAGACTGAACGATCAACAGACGTGTGGTCGGTTGGTGGAGATTCGTCTGCGGATGCATTTGCCGACGTCCGCGGATGCATCTGCGGACGTGTAGTGGAGGCATAAGAGAGTGAATATGAACATAAGTTGAAAGCACGAATGTGACTTTGACAGCGTACGCCACAGCTCATACTCGTATAGTCGTCCTTGGTGCCGTGGGCGAGCCAACAGGCAACACGCACAGGTGTTCTTGGCGTCTAAACTAAAGGGTTAACGTTTACCGAACATTAAAGTGTGGTCCATGCAACCCGCTCTAAGACGTGTGATGTTTTCAGGATTTTTCCGCAGCCGCCCTGGGTTGGATGAGGTTCGCCATGCCGACGCTGGTGGCCATCGCCATCCTGGGCGGACTTACCGTGCACATCATGACGTCATCGCGGATGTGCTTCGCGGGCGCGCGCAATGGCCACATGCCCGAACTACTCGCGCACATCAACGTCAAATGCATGTCTCCGTTGCCGTCGCTCATTTTTTTGGTGAGTTAGACGAAGCGATCGAAAACTCTGGCATGTTCTGTTAACTATTCTTAGTGAAAAGACAACCGTAAAGGAAGAATGTTCGTTCGTTTAGCCTGGACTTACCTTAAGATTTAGTAAGAATTATTACTGGATATTAAAATGAACTGTTGTTTATTGTTTCAGATGTTAATTTCATTAATAATGCTGATTCCTAGCAATCTGACGTCGCTAATCACGTATTGCACCATAGTGGAGTCCTTCTTCACGACGCTCAGTTGCAGTGCGGTGTTGTGGCTGCGATACAAGAAACCCGATTTGCCTAGACCTATTAAGGTAATTTATTATATATAATCGGAGTAGCTATGTGATTCACTAAAATAAACTTAAATCACGTAGTTAAATTGGACATTACCGAATACTTGCCTACAAGAGGTTCAGCCAGCCGCAAAAATAACAAAGCGGGCGTGATACCGTGAAATGGCGTAACATGGGACACGCGTGGTTAATTGAGATAACGATTTCACCAGAATTTGTATTTGTTAGTTAGTAGGAATAACCTTTACCTCTAGCACAACACGCAACATAAATATTATTTCTATAGACAAACTCTAGTTCCTTGTGAAAACCTGTATATAAAGTAACTGGCAAAATTAAGAGGTATCACAAGTCTAATACATCCTTTAACATGATTTTGACATCTCATGTCCTGTCGTGTTATACAGGGTGTATTGTAAAGTGTGTGCCAAACGACTAGGGTAGGTAGAGGCCATGGCGGCCAATCTTAGTACCAGGTGCGCGGTAATGACAGCGTAATAAGTTTACTAGAGGCTGTCAAGGTATTTCAAAATTCGCCGTAATGTCATAATACATCAGTAGCCTAGGGGTCCAGACGGAGGTATTTGGAGTCGATGAGCCGGGGTTCAATCCCTGCGACCGACGCACTTTTTGTATGTTTTAACATTCAAGTGGAGTATTTCAACTAACGATACTAGATAGCGCATCAAATACAGGGTTACCGATTTTAGGCCCAGAGATTGTTCTCTATTTCAGTATATAACAAAGTACTTTGTGGTAGAGACCTTTACAACACATTTGGGGTAAATGAACAATTTTCCCGCCCTCTATATATTTTTATCTATTTTATAAAAAAATACTATTTCCGTTACCTATCTTTTTTTTTCATGTGCTAGCAAAACAGGTTTGAATACAAGCGTTTTTAACAAAAAACTTATTTAATAAAAATATTGATTATAACAATATTATGGGCCAGAAAGTGTAAGGGTCTGGACACATGTCGCCGGTACGGTGCCGTCTACGGTGTCACGGCGCGGCGCCGTCAAACGGCGTCGTGCCGAAACACGGTGCCGCGTACGGTGCCGTACACGGCGCCGCGAACGGCGTCGTACCACGGCGCGGTGCCGTGTACGGCGCCGTGCACGGTGCATCGCTTGGTAGTTTAACTAGTTTTCGTTTTGCAGCTGAACGCATAACATGCAAGTAAATAGTGCATAAAAGTGGCTGAAGATTATGATGTAGATTTTATAATTTCTTTAGCAGTAGGAGCAGGAGAATACGTTTTTCTTGGTCCATGTCAAGGCAAAAACTGTATACTTGTATATATTTAAAACGACAATTGTTTTGTATATTTGAACCGATGGTTGTACTTGCGTGTTATGCGTTCAGCAGCAAAACGAAAACTAGTTAAACTACCAACCGATGCACCGTGCACGGCGCCGTACACGGCACCGCGCCGTGGTACGACGCCGTTCGCGGCGCCGTGTACGGCACCGTACGCGGCACCGTGTTTCGGCACGACGCCGTTTGACGGCGCCGCGCCGTGACACCGTAGACGGCACCGTACCGGCGACATGTGTCCAGGCCCTAAGTACACCGAAAATTAAAATCGCATCGGTCTGTCTGTAATCGTAAGTTGGTGTAACCCGCCGTTATTAGTAGCACCAGACCCGTACTTAAGCCACTACGGCTCTTGCAGCTGGTCGCTCGGACGCGGTCACGAAACGCTCGGTGTTCGCCGATGCTATACTATACGTAGGTGAATCAAAGCGAACAGAATGGAGAATGTATGAAAATTTTAGAAGTGCCTGATTTTTTGTCTGGTGTTAGGAATAACCTTGCTTAACACCAGAAAAAAATTTAAGACTTTTCAGGTGCGTCAATTATTTTTGAAAAATATAAACAGTTTCCTCACTTACGTTTTGAGTTTAGGACGGCGAATGAGAAACTTTCCTTGATTCGTCTGATATTACAAAAAATATTTTGAATATTTGACCTTGGCAATGACAAATATAGCTGCTGCAGCTGTCAATAGTCAGTGTCAGTTTACCACGTATTTTTAAGATATTTTTTGTAATATGAGACGAATCAATGAAAATGTCTCATTCGCCATCCTAAACCCAAAACGTAATCGTAAGTGAGGAAACTGTTTATATTTTTCAAAAATAATTGACGCACCTGAAATGTCTGCAATTTTTTTCTAGTGTTAAGGAAGGTTATTACTAACACCAAAAAAAAAATCAGGCACTTCTAAAATTTTCATCCATTCCCCATTGCAACGCGATGCGACGACACGCGAATGCGATGCGACGCGGCGGCGTTGTCCTACGTGCGGGCGAATCGCCCCGCCGCGCCGCAGGACTATGCACCGCCGCCGCGCTGTCGCGTCTGGTTCGCGCGTAAATATCAAACCAACTGATCGCGTCGCGCCGCGTCGCCCGCACGCCGCGCCTTAATTGGTCACGTAGGGTAGGCCACTTCAATAGCTGTCGACTGTTTGTTTCTTTCGCGCCGCGCCGCGTCGCACCGCGCCGCTTCGCTTCGCGTTCGCGAGGATTCCGCCCACGTAGGACGGCGCGTATACAAAACGTATGCAAGAACTCGTCCGTAACTTGTGGCAGCCGCTCCAATGTGCGGCGACTCCTACACTTGGTCTGTGGCAGGTGCCGACGTGGATGCCGGTGGTGTTCGTCTCGCTGTGCGCGGTGCTGCTGGTGGTGCCGGCGCGCGCCGAGCCGGTGGCGGTGCTGGCGGGCGCGCTCATGACGCTAGCCGGCGTGCCCGTCTACTACGCGCTAGTGCGCTGTCGCCCGGACTGGCTCGCTCCTATTGCTAGTAAGTCATACTGATACACTATTTTTTCACTCGTCGATTAAAATCTGTGTATTAGGATTTCATAGAGAATACTGCAACGTCACTCTTTTCATAGTTGTAGTCCATGTTACTGTCGAAACAATCGAAATAACTGTTTCGATACGCTCCAGACAACCGAAAAAAATTTGAAAATAGAACTAAAATTAATTCGACCAATCACGTGGCTGCTTTACCGAACTGTAATGAATTGGACCAATAGAATTATTGAGTTTACTCGTTGATGTCGTACGCTGGTTGATGTGTTTTATAGTATTTTATGCAAGTGTTCTATAAGAAGGGTCTTAAAACGCGAGTGGCGTGGGTTGCGATGCGAGCCTTGGCGAGCATCGCAATTAAAGACGCCACGAGCGTTTTTAGACCAGTTATACACAGTTGCATACAATACTTTTTCTACGACAAATTTAAAATAAATAGCAGACTACATAATAGTTAAACTTTTCAGGAGGCAGGTTTTCTATTCGTACTTTTGCTACCTACTCGCGCAATTACTTCAGTAGGTGGAGTTAATTTCTTCGACCATTTTTAAAGGAACGTACACTTTTGTCTTCACAAACACGAATAAAATCTTAATAGTTTAGGACTAATAGTTTATCATCTTTCATCCTTTCATTTTGAACTGTATTTTGGTAAGAAATTGGAAATGTGACACCTCTTGCTTATGGTTTGTTTTGTTTTTAATTTGTTTGCACTTGCCATCCGAACCAAACAGAATCCGGACCCTGACCGAATTCGAACTGTTTATTTTCATAAATAATACCAAGAATTTATAAAACATGTAATTTAACACACAATAGATGATGATTTATTATTATTGTAGTAAATAATTTATAATATACAAATGTTTAATCGTAAATAAATACTTTTATTTCGAAATATTTGTTTATGAAGTTGGCACCACTGCAATATAGCGGCCGATTGAAAAAAAAGTTAAACAGTGCTTTTATGAAAAATGTATGAACCAAAAAAGTACGCTAAACAGTGCGTTTTTGGGCCATAGAGCATAGAGTTTTTCGCCGACTTATTAGTGGTGTCATTGTATTTGAGCTACAGCCTATATAAATGACAGATAACGGTTCAGGAGTAGAAAAAGATATCAACGAGCGTACGAGCGATAGGCTGCACTTCGTTTCAACAGTATCGAGTTTGTTTAATTCGTTCAGTTGACTCGTAGAAAATCAATTTTAATGAACTCGTACAAAAAGTATTGTTCACAATAGTGTTATAATCAAGCTTTTTAATCTCGTACCTTACTTAGCTAACTAAACACGATACTCGACTAAAAAGCTCTCTATTATAACACGATTGTGAAAAATACTATTTTAACACCCGGCGCAAAAAGACAGGTGTCATAAGTTTTAGGTGTCTGTGTGTCTGTCTGTGGCATCTTAGCTCCTAAACGAATGGACCGATTTTAATGCGGTTTTTTTATTCGAAAGCTGATTTGATGGAGATGGTTCTTAGCTACGTTTCAACAAAATCGGTTCAGCCGTTTTAGAGATATTGAGCTTTGAAATGAAAATGTCGGGGGTTTTTCAACTTTTCTAAGTGGTAGTTATTAACTTTTCTAAGTGGTTTTCTATTTTATACACTACGACTGACTAGTGTATGCGTGATGGTAAGCAGACACCGTTGTCTATGGACGCATTTGTGAGCAACTCACAAGCGCGCTGCCGTCCCTTTGTTGATATGAAGGTATGTTGAGCTGACACCACCAGGAACACAACACCACATTTAGTCACCACCAGGAACACAACACCACATTTAGTCACCACCAGAAACAACACCACATTTAGCCACCACCAGAAACACAACACCACATTTAGTCACCACCAGAAACACAACACCACATTTAGTCACCACCAGGAACACACCCCCAATGCAATTATATTATACCTGTGGTCCTCTAGGTACTGCCCGAGTTGGGCTGCTCCAAATATGAGCGAAATTCAATGTGAGAGAGACACACTGCCGTTCCTCTCTCTTTTACTAGTCGCTGGTCAATATGATGGATCGTGGGCCTGAGAATAATTCAATAATTAGGTACTTTCCTCATATTGACACTTATATATAACGTAGTCAAGAACACTACGTAGTGTGTTCTTGTGTTATATTGATAGGAAACGATCAAATTATTACAATAAAGTGTAAATTAAAAAATATGATTAAAATCACAAAAAGATATGAGGCTTGAAGTACAAAAGCAAAGGCCATGCCAGTATAAGCTAAGTGAATCTGCCCCCAGCGAGTTTTGGCTTGTAATTTTTTTTATTGATTTGTGTTTCTATTAGTATCGAGTATGCCTAATTTCAGTTCCCCAAACTTTATCGTTTTAAAAATATATATACGAATTATGATCTTTCTTCTATTTCTTTTTAGCCTGCCGATTATGACGTGAGTCACGTATATTGTGCATGTAGTAAAGACAATTATATGATATTAATTTTAGGCAATATGCCTTACAAAAACTCGAAAAAAAATAGTTTTTTTTTTAAAGTATTGTCACGTCAGCGACACCTCCAGATCTTTCACCAAAGTAAGCCTCTTTAATAAGCTATCAAATGAATATTACTACTTTATTTTATCTGTGGTAGAACAATGTGTTTTTTTTATTGAATACATCACTATACATTTTTTGCATACCCGCTCGTTAACACTAATCGCTTAAAAACTCTTTAGAGAAACATGCACGTGTTCGTCATAAACACTGGCCACTAATAAAATAAAAATAAAAAAAAGAATATTAATCAAAGATATCCTATCCTGTCTTTGAGTATTAAGCCCACTGGAGATGTCAGCTAATGTGCGCTCTTAATTCAATGATTAAAGTCGACGAGTAGAAAAAGAGTTTTTAAGCGATTAGTTTTAACGAGTGGCTATGCAAAAAAATGTATAGTGGTGTATTCAATTTTAAAAAAACACATTGTTCTACCACAGATAAAATAAAGTACCTAGTTATATTAATTTGATAGCTTATTACACTGGGCTTACTTTGGTGAAAAATCCGTGATATTACTTTAGTATATTTTTTTAAATAAACTCTATTTTTTTTCAAGTTTTTTATATGGCAATGTCCTAAAATTAATATCATATAATTGTCTTTATTACATGCACAATATACGTGACTCAAGTCAAAGGCTAGAAAAAAAATATTGAAGAAAGATCAGATTTCGTTTTTTTTTTTTTAAAAAACGATAAAGTTTGGGGAGCAAATCAATAAAAAAAATTACAAGCCATAACTCGCTGGGGGCAGATTCACTTAGCTTATCCTGGCATGGCCTTTAAAGATAGAAACTTACACTTTTAATAATAATAATAAATGTATAACAATTAGGTAGGTACTTAAACGCAGTATTTCACTTCCATAACAGCAATTTAAGTGATTTTATCTATCCAAATATCATAAACCCTCCATGATGCGTTCAAGAACCGCACATTATGACCACCATAAAAACAGACTGTTTTGTTACAACAAATTTCTTATCTGTGGAAATGTTATTATTGCTAAATAATAACATCGATTTCGATAATACTCGTATTATTTCATTTAAATTTCGAACATCTCTGAAAAACAAAGAAATTTGATTTGACCTCTATTCTAATATCAGTCGAGATGACGTTTAGTTCGAAATGAATTGTCAAGTTGCATACAAATTTGACATAAACCCACACTCGTGTTTAATGCCCTTCATTATGTACACGTACAGTCACATAAACTACTATTACATACAACGGTTATGACGAATACTATGTCAGTTAGTATGAGCCGTTTCGGTTGTTGCTAGCCAGGGTCCGCCTTTGACTCTCATTTTTGTCGTTTTACGTGCTCTAATTGTAGTGAGTCCCATTCAAACATTTAATCCACTCAGAAAACTGGTTCGAACGGCATCGTGAAACAAATTAGTAGCCAATTATATTAGGTACCATTATAAAATGATTCACTAAATTGCTTTCCCCTAAAAATATTATGTTTTTATTGCAGCTAAGTTCACACACGGATGCCAAAAACTGTTTCTATCCGCCGTAGAAGATAAAGAAGAATGAACCATAAGACTTAATATTGAATACTAATGAATCTCAACTGTGTCCTATTGTATCTCATGTTGCTTGTTTTTAATGTACCTACTTACCTAGTTATGCTCTGATTATTTAGAAGTGTACCAAGTGTAAAAATATGGATGCAATAAAATTCCGGATAATAATGTGGCCTTAATGGCAACGAAGGAATTTTGAGATATTGAGCCCTACCCTATTTTTACATGCTACTGGTACAAACGCCAACACAGTTAACTGACCATCCTGTATTTATATTGAACCTTATTACAATGTAAATAAAGTGCACGGATGGTCAGTTAACTGTGTTGACGATGGTACTGTACCCTAGAATATTTTACATGCTACTGGTGCAAACGCCAACACAGTTAACTGACCATCCTGTATTTATATTGAACCTTATTACAATTTTTTTTAATAAAGTGCTCGGATGGTCAGTTAACTGTGTTGGCGATGGTGCTGTACCCTAGAATATTTTACATGCTACTGGTGCAAACGCCAACACAGTTAACTGACCATCCTGTATTTATATTGAACCTTATTACAATTTTTTTTAATAAAGTGCTCGGATGGTCAGTTAACTGTGTTGGCGATGGTGCTGTACCCTAGAATATTTTTTAAGTGTGTTGTGTTTTAGTTAAATTTAGATTTACGTTACGCCATGTTATAATATTTAAGTAGTAGCTACCCACGCGGTTTTGCCCGCGTATTACAGACAACAAAAGCGGAGCCGGGGGATGAAATATAGCCTAAGTCCAACCTGAAAGTCGATTCTATATACTGGTTAAATAATACAGCGATTTGGTTTATTTGTCTAATAATCAACGCATTTGCTCTTGGATATCAGTGCAGACGGTAAATTGAAAAAAAACGAAATGTTCATGTGGCTTGGCGGAGTACTGAATTGAAGTCGGTTAAAACTTCGTTTTTAAAGTAAATTATACTATAACAAACCTCAATTCGAGAAATACTTTAAATCGTACTTGATCCCTAGACACTTTTGGGCAGAGTAAATCAATAATAGTTAATAACGTATAAAAAAAACGGACCTACGACATGTGATTTTAATTGATTAAACCAGGACAAGTCATAACATTAATCTTGTGGTACACCCTGTATATTAAATAAAATAATAAATGGCCTAAAATTTTACACAAACTTAACTGTTTATTGTAAATTAGCTCTAACTATGCTAATAATGATATTTATGATGGTAGCATCGGGTTTCAATATGAAGAAACAACCCAAGGAGTTTAGGCGTCGTGTAGTGCCTAACTCGTTTAACCATTTTTGATGCGTATTTATTATTTTAAATAGTCTTTTTTTTATATTTATCAGCAGACTCATTCTGTGAATACATTACCGTGTGATACCTTCGATACATAGAATGCTCGCCCACCAGCAGCCATCAATTACCACTACGTCGGTGGAGTTTTAACTTGCACCAAGTGCGCTCGGACTTTTGTCAGGAAGATAGGGTACATAAGCCACTTGAGAGCGCACCAGAGAGTAGAAGAACAACACTCTAGTTTTTAATAATTGTTAATAACAAGTAAAAGCCAGAATACACAGTCGCTGTGGCCGAAATCGGTCAGGACAACATCATCATCATATTCATCATCATCACATAGAATGTATTTATAAAACAGACTCCAGTCGCAGGTTCTCCTGTAGTATTAAAATGTATTGTATTATGTATTAATAACCGTCTTCTGTTTTAGAAATTGTTGTGCTTGTTTAACCTCTTTATTATAATAATGACTATTCGTGTATTCGTGGTATTTTATGAAATGTACAGGTACAAGTGTAGATATTTGTAAATGTATCTCACTAATCTGGTCAAGTTTTCACAATTTTTGTATTGTTTGATAGTGCTAATAAGTGTACTTATATTAGTAGCTTTTATACATGAATATACATTGGTTTTGCTGAGTTGTATATTTGTACATTAATTATCCCGCATAGTGTAAGGTCGCGTTTACGAACCAAGTGTAATTTCGCGGGATACGTCGTGCGCAACGCAATAGGGGTGTACACTCAAAATGTATTATTACTCCAACAGAAAGAAGTCAAAAAAATATGCCTAGAGACGAAAATCACATTCAGAGGGCCTACCGCGAAAGGCATTCGAAGTTTCCCCTCTCTGTCATACTTACGAGTTAGTACCTAAGTGCGATAGAGAGGGAAAACTTCGAATACCGTTCGCGGTAGGCCCTCAGATATCTCAATTAATGACGAAGCTTCAACCGTTTTAATATTGCTTGTTAGAGAGAGAACGCACGTGGATCGTCACGGTCCCTGAGCGTCATAGTCAATGACAATCGTTTCATATGAAGGTACGTTTTGCAGAAAAGGGACAAAATATACCCCCTCTTAAAACGTTGGGCACTGATAACAGTGATAACTTTGTGATTATTATTTTACTTTTTACTCAATTTGGCAATATTTTTAATCCTTTTTCGAGAAAATTCATTATTATTGTATTTTATTTGGTGTCTACACCCCTATTACGCCTGTGGGTAAATGCGGCAGAAGAATAGGACTTTAACTATATTTCAGGTCGAATGACTATATTAACACATTCTTCCATATTTCATATATGTACACTCAGCGTCAAATACTTTGTAGCAACCAGTAGTCAAATAGTTCGGTACACCTTATATTTAGTATGATGTACCGAACTGTTTGGTCACTTTGACTGCTACAGAGTATTTGACGCTGAGTGTACATAAAACCTGAGAAATAACAAGTAGGTAACAATCAATTCATTGTGTTACTTTTAACAAGCTCGTTAATATCGAAGCAATTATTTTTTATTGGGTTAATCATTCTAGCGGAGAGCTGCCGGCACACAGGCAGGTTGCGCTGGAGGAATGTGGCTTATTCCTTATGTACTATTTTCCTTGTGGATAAGTCAGGTAAGCTTAAAAAAAACGGTCAAGTGCGAGCCTGACTCGCGAACCGAAGATTCCGTAGAAACTTTCATGCTACTTTCCCGCCCATTCATTCCCATAAAACCTTAACAACGCATAGTAGTAGGTACCAGTATGGGGAACAGCGTCTTTACAGGTGCATTTTGTTCCTAACTTGCGCAACCAAGGAATTCGGTATGTATGTTGCTTTTTCAGCGATATTTTTTCGTCATATAATTTTATTTTGTACAGTCGCCATCACATACATCGGTACACTCTAGGTGTTCAAAAATATCGTCACATGCACCCTAATGCCTTGAAAATAGAGGTGTGTTCCGATGTTTGTGACGTGCTTGTTTGCTCCGATGTATGTGATGGCGACTGTAATAACGTACTTTTAGAATAATCTAATGGGAATATGCATATTTTATGAGATGACTAAGTACAGCGACTTACTTAAGTACAGTCGCGGAATGGAAAGGTTCGCCATTTTTGGACCTTAACGTCATTAAAATAAAGCTGAAAAGTGGCGAACCTTTTCACTCCTCGACTCTACATCTGTATTATGAACGAATGAATAAAAAAGGCCACCAATGTCTGTACAACGTCGCCTTCGTTAAAAATTAAAGCTTAGAGGTCTCAGTACTGTACCATTAATTTCGTATGGTACCTACTTCATTATAATTGTATGGGAATTTTTCGCGCGTGGACGCATTGGCAGCTCCTTTAAGTGAGTATTATGTTCTTTGGTTCAAATTAAGCTCTCATTTGTTTGGCACCTAATAAATTTCGTGAGAATGAATTTAACTGTAGTCTCATGATCTCACTTAATATAACGTCGCGTTACAGGGCCATGGACAGAAGAGTAGCAGTAAAATAAAGGCGCACAGTTTCACAATCTCGCCGGATGAGGTCATTCCGATGTTGCCGGACGAGGGCATGCAGGTCAGCACCGTCATCGCCGGTCTCATGCCTGATTCCTTCGGGGAAATGTTTAATTTCCTCGACGGAGACAGCTTTGGAATAGGTATGTTCAATACTACATCCAAGTACAGTCGAATTCTTAAGTAGCTGAACACCTTGGTATACCTTGTGTTTTATGTTTGACAACTTCGTGGGGCAGTAAACATGACGTTAACCCTTATCCAGGCCAAAGGTACCTCATTTTTTCATTGCCTTTGGACCTTATCACAGGAGAATTAAAGTACAAAATCATGTCCTATATAGTCCACTGCATAAAGTTAAAGCATAGGTTAAAGCAACAAAATATTCGCCCCTCTTCAGGCCGACCCTACAACTATTATAATTTTCTGATACACCACTTGACCGTTTTTTGTTTGTCAGGTCCGATGCACGAATTCGTTTACGGTTGGCAAGCGATCGTGAATACCATGAGCATGAAGAATAATGTTGAAGTCCGTAAGCGAGCGGGCATGCAGCGGTTCGCCCTGGCCGGTATCAACGGCATCACCCTCATCTCCCACATCGGTGTGACGGAGATTATGATCAATGGCACGCGGAGCTACTGCTACGGAGGCGTCGCAAGGCCCCCCGGCAGGCGAAGTGTCATCTGCAAGGTTATTTACCCATTTGGTTCATCTCTTCGTCTTTCCTCTTAGCCTCACCTACTAATATTATAAACGCGACAATTTGTGATAATATTGAGATTCTTTTTGCTCTTTCACGTAAAGACTACTATACTATAAACTATACATATAGATCGGGCAAACTGCAAAGATGTGCCCCACCCCTATGTACTGTACAGTCAGGGGTATTAATAAAGGTAGGTACATAAATATCTGTACAGGATTTTATTGTCAAAGTCATAAAGGCGTGTACAATTGTTTAAGTCGTTATTTGTACGTATATTATAATACCCTTGACTGTACGCTATGGATAAAACACTAAGTGGGGCGTTTCCTCGTGGATAGAACAACAAATAAAGTAGGCTACCGAGGAGGTACTTCAATCTATAATCCGTTCTCGTTAATGGTTAACATCAGTTTTATAAAAAAAATTACAGGGTGCGATGTACCAAGAGGGGAGGTTTTCATGTAAAGTACCATACCTTCGTTTTCCAACTGTCACGGGGTACAAATTATGTATTGATAAGTATGCTGCAGTGAAGTCTATGGATGGCACTTATAAAAGTAAGTTATGCATGGTGTTAATAGTGTAAGTAGTATTTTTTTCTGAGCCTATGTAGTGTGCCACTTCTGGGCAAAGGCCTCCCCCTAAATTTACATACGGCATACGTGGCCAGCCCAGTTCCATTTGAGCCTAGCAGTCTTAACGACGTCCCCGTCTCCAACGTCAACGACGCCCGTTTTAGAGCGCAGAGTACTGTTTCGGATCCGATTTATTCTTTTCACTCCAAGTATGCTGCGCTTCATCGCCCTCTGGCAAGCCTTCAGTTTGGTCTTTTGTGACTCTGTCAGCGAACTGGTTTGAGCTCCGTGAGTTAGGACAGGCAGTATATCTACACATGTCAACGAGCCTCCGCTTCTAACCAAAAATAAATTATTATAAATATAATTTTCAGAAACGTATTGTGCTCGAGGTGACGTAGTTCCCAAGTTCCATTACGACTATATTTGTGAACGCAGAGAGATCAAGATAAAGAAAATAAACATGTCGGATCCGAACGAGCGGTTTAATATAAGAAATCCCGTTGTGAGGAGAGCGGAATATTACAGGGCGCCATACGATATACTGAAAGCTTGCCCCGACTGGTAAATTCCTTTTTTATTTATATCTTGCTTTATTTATTAATTTTATCATGGGTTCTTCGAGAGATATGTCATGCATGACATCGATGTCACATCGACTGGTTTATTAGCAAGTTCCTGTTTCCAATTCATGTCCCAGAAACGTCTAGGACCATTCAAAAATTGACCGAGGTATAAATTGGAAATAGTACCTATTTAATCTAAAATACGCCCGATAAATAAATAAATATTTGATGTCATTCTTACACAAATTGACCTAGTCCCAAAATATAACCTGTAGGTACTATGGGCTTAGACGACATGACTACTAAAACACATTGAAAACATCCAAGACTAAGAAACAAATATACGTGTTCATTAGACGAATTTGTAAACGGCCTTACCGGATTCGAACCCGGGATCGTCAGCTTTCAACTTCGTAGGCAGGCTCACTGCCGAGTAGGCTAAAGTGTTCGTGAATGCTAAACAATAGAAATGCTATACTAACAGGTATGGGTGCAATTTGCGCATATCTCCAGAAGAGGTGCACACGGAGGTGCCAGCGGCGCTCCTGCGAGTCAACGACACGGAGTTCATCGCTCACGGAGGCAAATACTGGCTTGCGCTTTACTATACTCAGGTAACACGTGGGTCATACTTGTCCTCTCAGCGATATCTGACTCTGGGTCTTCTCAGCCTGGAGTCAGCCTGCCACCTAATCCCATGTATTGGTGTAGGCACTAGGTTTCGCGGAAGCGTGGGTCATACGCACACTGAAAGAATGTCTCTCCTGTTTCTGAAAATTAAAAACTAGAGCCTAATTTACGTCGTCGAAATAAATCCGCATATAGCTGCCCTGCCGTTAAATATTTGTAGGTAAATTGGAATTAATTTATGCTAGGCTATGCTTTTCAAGTGGGACAGGATAGGAGAGCCTGTGCGCATTGTTGTGTTCTATGGACGGCTCGCTGGTCCCGACGTAGTTTTGGCCTACTATATTCAAATTATTATCAAAGTCCTATTATAAGCCACAGAAAAGACAAATTAGAACCTAAGCCGTTCCTTACGTGCCAAATATTGTAATTCTCCCCAAATGTTGAATTCATGAGTCAGATTTCTGGAATCGAGTATGTTGGTAATAAACTGAATATTGAAAACTCCTTAATTCTTACTGTAATTGTAGCTTTCTACGTACGCTATTTACTTCCAAGCGCATGCTGAGTACCCATGGCAATCCAACAGACCAGTCGTGCCTGCTGATAAAGGTAATTTGTATTCCTACAGTCATGAACGCATGAATGAAGTTGTTGCTGTTATTCCGTATCCCACCAAAAACATATATGTAAAAAAGGAGAGCCAAGTTCAATACAAAAATTATGCTTCGCCGCAAAAAGAATGGAGATCTAAATGAGTGCCAAGTTCTATGCAAAATCCAAATATGTATTTATAGGAACAAAATAACATTATGAACAAGTATTAAACTCTATGTCTTTGCTTTATTGGATACCTATAACAATTGCTGTTATTTAAAAATGTGAGATCGTAAAGTAGGTTAAATTTGACTTGGCCAGATTTTATTACATCAGTCATTTCATAAAGTTATTCAACATATATATATATATATATATATATATACACCGTGGCCGTGAATAACCCGAAAGATTTAAACCACGTATTTTTGACGACAGTACGAGTAAATAATGTTGTATCAACATGGGTCTAATTATGTGTCTTAATTAAATTACTATTTCAGTACAAATTAAATCTTATTAATTGCCCGCTTCTTTGTGAACAACTCTTTAGTTGAGAAACTCAAGTTGAAGAACAGAGAGCGAGCATAACACTTCACGAATCGCTCCGAAATCATACGACGAACGGCGAATGCCGTGACTTGTGTTCCATGACAAGAAGTGTCAAGTTATGCTCAAGCCTTTAGGGTGTGTTAGACTGGAGATTTTTTAACTTTTGATTTGTTTCAAATAATGAATATCTCCTTAATTATGAGTTTTTGGACTATATGTTACATAACTTTATATACTCTAATTAGGCTCTAGTATCGTTAGCTTAAATCTTTCGGGTTATTCACGGCCACGGTGTATATATATTTTAATTCTGATAAAAACTGGCCAAGTCAAATCTAACATACTTTAAGATCTCACATTTTTAAATAACAGCAATTGTTATAGGTATCCAATAAAGCAAAGACAGAGTTTAATACTTGTTCATAATGTTATTTTGTTCCTATAAATACATATTTGGATTTTGCATAGAACTTGGCACTCATTTAGATCTCCATTCTTTTTGACGTGAAGTCCACAGCCGAGCATAATTTTTGTATTGAACTTGACTCTCCTTTTTTACATTTATGTTTTTGGTGGGATATCATTACTTTTTGTAAAGAAAACTAGGCAGGTATTGCGATTTACTTCTGTTCTGTGTATAATTATGTGGTGCCGCGCGCCGCGACCGTTGGCCGGCTGTTTAGCGCGTTTTACAAGTTTTTTGTATGGGGACACCACTTATTTTTTGAGTTAACTTTATTTTTATATTTCTGTTATATAGCAAATATAATAATACATATATTGGGATAGTTTCAAATATTTGCTTGTAACGGTTCCAACGCTACAATAAAAATAAAATCAATTGTATGGGGACCCCCCCCCCATTTTTTTACTTCTTTTATTAGTGATTTTTTCCTACGCTTACACACAATTACCGAGCTGGATTCCAAAAGTAGGTTAGGTTTAGGCACTATATGTCAGTCAGTCAGTGCTAAAATTTACGACTTTTTGACCTTCATATCTTTATATAACCGTTTGAGCTAGCTTCATGAAATTTGGGCTTCTAGATGTCCTTATGGATATAATTAAACACACGTAGTTTTATGTGTTATGTTGAAGAGGTTTTGAGTTATAGAAGGGTCAAAAGTGGCTCCAAGTAGTTCGTGTAATATTACACTTGGCGCTGGCTAGCCATTCCTTTGCTTGAACTTTTCTTGACACGCTGCCGCGTGTCTAGATTTGAATATAAAACGAACAAGTACTACATATTAGACTGAGAGCTGAGTGACCTAAACTGCAACAGTTTTATAAAGGCTGGTATTTTAATATTAGGTCATTAATAGGTCGAATATCAATAGCCTGCCGTCAGTCAGCCAGTTTTTGGGACCACTCTGGCGTGGGGGTGGTTCCGAACTTGTTAAGAAAACACCTACGTCGCAACTGTTTTATAAAATCTGAAAATCTGTCTGTGGATAGTAAGACAACTAACAAACTATGCGGACATAGTCAGTCTGCAGAATATTGGGACAACACGCGTCAGCAGCCCGCTAAACCCGTCAAAAAATTGGTTGGTGAAAGTGTTTTATAAAATTTAAAAGAAATCGTGCAAGTAGTTCATAGTTCCCAAAACAAGACTAACATAGTCAGCCCAAAGTTTTATGGAACATACGCCGTCAGCAGTCAATAGAACGGCGCGCCGAACGCTTAATTTATATAGCGAGCTTTATGGCGCGGACTGAATTGTTCAATATTACAAAACAATGAAAAGATATTTAATAATAAAATACGATAAAAATATAATATACAGGGTGTCCGCTAAATAATGGACAACCTTCTAACCACCTTAGACTGGTCCAGAAAATCGACTTTGAGGTTTCGTAAAAGTCCCCTGGTTTTCGAGATATTCGCACTTTTTGAAGAGCGAATTGTACCAAAACAAGATGTTTAAAAGTGAACATTTTTAGCAACATCTTTATTTGTAAAGATGTAAATGGCATGTGTTATACCATTTTAGAATCAGTATTAGATACACTATTTTTCAGGAAGTTGGCCACTCTGGTCCTCATACATTTTTTTTCACAACAAGCAATCAAACTTGTAGAACATTTTAAAGAAAAATGTGATTTTATTAATTGAGCGTTTTTCAAAAAAAGTGTACAAAACAACTTTTTTTTCAAAATTCTTTTTTTTTTGTTTTTCTTATTATTATGACTTTGAAATATGTAGGTAAGATTGAATTACAATTCACTACATAGTATAAAACAAATTCGCTTTCCGCTCCTCCGTCTGTCCCTATGTATGCTTAGTTCTTTAAAACTACGCGACGGATTTTGATGCGTTTTTTTAAATAGATAGAGTGATTCAACAGGACGGTTTATATGTATAATACATACCCGTGCGAAGCCGGGGCGAGTCGCTAGTTTGAATATAAAACGAACAAGTACATATTAAGTTAGAAAGGTTGCTCGAACTAGTAAGTGCGACAGAGAGGGAGATACACGAACAAAGTTCGTTTTCGTTTAGCGGTATGTAGGCCCTCAGTTTATTTGCCATAGGAAAAAAATACAGGTCAGGTACTTAGGTAGTGGAAAAACTTTTCCATAAGCCTGTTGAAATTCAATCTTATATATTTCAAAGCCATAAGGACTTTGACAGGGAAATACCATTCTCACTTAATATGTAGGTACAGTCAAAGAATTTAATTTCCTACCCACTTTGGACTTTGTCAAAGTGACGTAATCAATCAAAACGTAAGAGACTTCTTATGATTTTATTTACAGTGTCACTTTGAAATAGTCCTAAATGGGTAGGAAATTAAATTCTTTGACTGTACTTGTTCGTTTTATATTCAAATCATTCATCAATTCCGTTATCACCAAAATCCAGTTCTGATGCTGGGATCCTGGAGAAATCGAGGGAACTCTTCAAATTTTATAGGCAAACTTGAAGCAATTTGGCTACTGATTTGAAGTCGGTTAAATTAAAACTTTGTTTTGAAAAGTAAATTATTTACTATTCCATTGAAATATAATAAATAAATACATATAAGTAAATGTGACGAATATTAGAAACATTGCAGTAGTTAATATCATTTGGTATTTGCAGGTGGAATTTGGGAGCAGCTGCTCAAAGCTAACATTGGGCCAGACATGAATCTTCATTACAACTTGAATGGAATATACAACAGATTCCCCAACTATCCAGCGGCGATGGATCTTTTGAAGAACGATGGACAGGTATAGGACCGTGAATGGGATGCTTGCTTGTTAGTAGAATCTACTTACCTGTAGGTATATAAGTAGTACCTACTAGAAAGTATTAGTATTTGTAAGGTGAACATAAAAGCTCGCGACATACAGATTGAATTCCGCGACCAAATTCCTGCGGGCTGATTCCGTCTCAAGCTGCTCTATACAGAATATATGGACCTTCCACAGACAAGCGGACGAATACCTCGAAGGAATTCGTGCTGTGTCAAATAGGTGGTCACATCACTAAGCACATTTCGCAGCACTGGTTGCGCCCAGCACCATAAAGAGGCATGGCGTGGTGACGATCTCCTCCCTATTAAACTCGTGGCCATATATTAGTACCTTTACATTGTGTACCTACACGTAATAATACATATTTGTTTATAACAGGTGCAACCTGCAAACTTCAGATCTCTGTCAGCGACGGGTGGGGAAGATGTGCTATCAAATCCACACTTAGTTGACGGACCAGGTAACTAAACTCAAGCACCACTTACCATTTAATGAGTAATTAAGGGTAGTTTTGAGGCTTTTATGATCCTTTTAGATATAAAAACCTCAGACATACTACATACAGACCTCGCCGGCTTACTGACATCTGTTATATCCTACGTCGGATATTGTTTTTACGAGATACTATCTCACGTGTGCCAATTAGCTCTTCATCATGGGCGGTAATTACAATCATTGGCTCATTCAAGTTAATAGAGACCTGCTTGCAATACTTTACATATCGCCCTTAATACACATTCTAGGTACAGTGAGTTCATAAATATATGTAGGTACGTTCCCAAAGGTTTAAAAATATGCAACCTTATGCCATTAACCATAAATTTGTGTTCACATATTTTTTATCACTTTTGTCCGTGCACATATTTTTTTTTTATTGGCCGGGAGTGATATAGCAAAAAGCAAGTAATGGCACGGCCGACGGTGGCGGTCAATAGTAATTATGATATTAATTGTAACGTTTAATTGACCGCCACCGCAGGCCGTGCCATTACTTGCTTTTTGCTATATCACTCCCGGCCAATAAAAAAAAAATATGTGCGTGAGAGGCTTTATACGTATCTGATCGGCGATAAAGGTATCGTTACGGAATCGGTATATCATAATTTCATGGTATAATCTCGTTGTTCGTCGCCTTTTTGTTTAGCTCTCCCTCTGTCACCAATGTGTTACAATTATAGAAATTAATGGGTATTTTATTTCGTTATAGGTGGAGATATGAGTCTTGGGAATAATTACTTCCGACATGATTCACAAGCTCAACCATCATTCGATCAAGGATAAAAAAGATTTTATGGATGTTTTCCAAATGGCAGAAATTTTAATAAATACAATTTAACAAACGTTTTCTCCGTTTTATTTCTGCCTGCAGTCCGCCAATTTCGTAGATGTAGCTGCACCTTATTGCTATAAGGTCCAACGATAGCAAATTGCTAAGTGTGTAATGGCTAAGGTCTTGATTTGGGCGGCGGTCAATTGTAAACTGCCGCCACCGCAGGCCGCGCCAGTGTGATTCAGGGCCTAAAGCCTGCATCACACTGGCGCGGCGCAGGGTGATGCGGGCTTTAAGGGTTCAATCCATGTAATGATTTGTCATCGTAAATTTATCACAGTCAGCTGACTCATTGCTACTCTCAGCACGGTTAGCACAAGACGGCGCGCGAGCTATCTCGCACTATCCGTCTCTCTCTTATTAGAAAACTTAGAAAGAGACGGATAGTAAGAGAGAGCTCACGCGCCGTATTGTGCTAACCGTGCTGGTAGCATGATGTGCTGATGTCAAAAGAGTAGAATTGACAAATTGCATGTACATCACAACCAACACAATTTGGACCATGGAAATAATTTATGATCAGCCAAGTTTTCCGTGAAGTATTTTTGAAGTAAACTATTTAAAATATAATATTGGGATTCTGCCACGTTTTGATGTTTTTATGTATTTTTTATCATCACGTTGCGTCTTACTGCGAATATTGATGAGAATAAATAAGTAACATCACAATCAACAGACAGTACTTTATTATGGCAACATTATATCGACGATCATGTATGAGAAATGTTATGAAAGTGAGTGAAGCGAAAGTGGTTTGTCAGGATCGTAGCAAATGGAGATCCGTGATCTCTGCCTACCCCTCTGAGAAAGAGGCGTGATTATGTATGTATATTGACTAAATGGTATCCCTAGGTACGAACAGACAGTGAGGTTGCATTGAAGACACTAGGAAAAGCAACGGTAACAACCGCCTTAGTGAGAAAATATAATGAAGAGCTCAACAACATAGGAGTATACCCAGGTGTCACGGTGGCGTGGGTGCCGGGGCATCAGGGGATAGCGGGTAACGAGGTCGCGGATGAATTGGCTAGGGAGGGCGCGTGAAGGGAATTTATACTTATAGGCCCATAACCGGTCTTTCTCGGCTCAAGTCACAAAGGGGGTCATAGAAAGCCAATAACAAGACCCCCTCCAAGAGAGAATGGAGGGAAGCATCTGGATGTAGACAGGCAAATATGATGATAGCAGGTATGGATCACAGGTATCTGCTGAAACTGGGTAAGAGCAATCTGAGGTTGCTGACTGGTATAGTAACTGGTCCCAATACTCTAAACATACACTTAAAGGTAATAGGTATCAGTAACGATGCTTCCTGCCCACACTGTTGGGAGGAAGAAACCAGTAAGTATGTATTAGCGGAATGTATTATGTACGCGGCACCGCGGTTTAATACATTCGGTAAAGATGTGTTAGAGGAGAGGGCATTGAGGGATGTCGACCTTAAAGATGTCATGCAGGAAAACGAGAAGAATGGAAGAATTTGATCTGGGAACGCCGCCGGGACTCCAACCTAAGGGAATTGGGCTGAATGAACGGGACAAACGATCGACAGCCCGTCTGTTTCCGGCCAGGCGTTCCTTCACAACATCAACATCCCTAAATAGGGAACATTACTCAAAGCTCTGCGTAGGGGGCGACACTAACTAACACAACCCGTAAACAAACCGCCATGACGTACAATGTCATATTTATTTACCTAACAAATCATTGATAAAAACGCGTTAAACTACAATCTTTTTTTTATCATTCGTGTGTAAATAAAATACCTGTACTGTTATATTAAAATGGCATCCTATAGCAATTTAAAGGTGGATGAGGGCTTTTTTTTGCTTTACGACGTATTGCCGCTTCCCATAGTTTTCGTATCATCGTTTCCTTAGGAAATGGATGATGCCCTTCATTCTTGCATCCAATTACGCAGCACTGATGCATTTTATTTATTGAAATATTTGATCCAGAGCTTTGAAGGACTGGTCAAAGTTGTCAAAAAAACTGTTTACTAATTGTGATAGTGCTGCACTCTGGCGGCAGAACATTGCAGTAATGTTCCCTATTGGTAAGGGTATATGTAAGTGATAAGGGTATATTACATGTAGGTATGTAATGTTTTGTCAACCCCAATTTATCAAAAGCTGAATAATGGCTAATATTGCGTTGCTTACCCAACTGTCAAACGAGTAATACTGAGAAATTGCATGCATGTGGTTGGATTGTTCTATCTGTACGACACATCCAATTATGACTTCGATATGTTGTAATGACAAATTGTGGTAAAATCACATAATCTGTAGAACCCTGTAATTGAATGGTTTGTAGACCCCAGGCCGCGCCAGTGTATTGCAGGCTTAAATCAAGATAAGTTTCCGAACGAAAACCACAGATTAGGTACGGGCTGAATTATACAGTAATTGCCACCGCACTAGAGCTCGATTTAAAAAAATCGTAGCCGTCTCTGACATCTTTCTTTGTGCAATTTCTGTCAGGTCTCTCATGAAAAATCCCGTTATTTTGCTTTTGTAACTCATCAAACAAAGGCTTTTGCTTGTTCCGACGGTTGACCGCGGTTAGTGGAACACGCGTTACAAACGCTGATCCATTCGGTGATATTGTGTGAAGATTTATTTTGGTCTTTTAATTTATCGATTTTAGCCTTCCTCTGAAAGATAGTGTTTATTTATTAGTGAGCTCAAGTGATTGCTGCTCAAGCAACAATTTTTTGTGCCACAGTCCCATTCAAGGTATGTATACGCATTTCACGAAGAGTGGTAATTAGTTATGAAACTGTGTGTCGAAGACAGTTTGAGTTCCAAGTACTTACTGTACTGTCATACGTTCTGATGAGTACAGTGGATGATGCATGCTATGATGTTCCTTTAGGAAAACTGGGTTACACTACCGAGGACTTGCACTGCTGTATCTAGGACAGCTGCAGCACACTGTTCATCAGTCCTCATTTATTGCAGATAATGTTAAAAGTGCACCCAGATTACAAACACTTGTTGCCATACATCATCTGGAATAACCATATTAAAATCATGTCTCAAAAGTTAAAGAGATGCAGTAGAGCTCTAGTAAAAGCAATTTATTAACACAATAGAATGCTCTATTGTGCTTTTATTTAAATAATGGACATAATCTTAGAAGATGTCATAATAATTTTTATTTTCTGACTATTATACACACTAACACACACCATGAATAGAAGAAAATTGTAGCAAACATTAGGTTATGTAACCTCTGGATCAAAACAAAACATAGAATAAAGATCCTAGACCAGTGTAGCATTATTAATAAATAAGTTGGGGCTCATGGTTGTAGATATTATTTTGTTTTCATTAGGACCCTTTATCCACCACCGTTGCCCAACCCTTACCCAACAATCCAGTTGCAAATTGAGCTAGCTTTGCACAATGGGTTCAGTACTAGTTGTTACTCCACTCATCCTAATAATTATAAATGTAAAAGTCTGTGTCAATGTAACATACTTTTAATCACAAAAACTGCTGAATGGATTTTGATGAATCTTTCTAGTGGTGTAGCTCCATCATAAAATAATAACGAAAGTGGTCGCAAAATTTTGATCTAAGTAACTATAGATTACAATCATATAGGATACATCCTTAGAGGCTAATACTAATTAATAGGTTAAGATTATACCTAGTCGGTCCTTAAGTTCTGTCACAAGGTTTTTGATAGATAAAACTCAGCAATAAACTTTTTCTTATTTGTATTATACAAGATTAAAAAGCTTATTTTATACAAACCAATTGCAATAAAATACATTTTGAACAATTATCGCAATATGACAAAAAAACCTTGTAACTTGAGACAACCGTGAACCCAAAACACGCCGCATCTAACAGAAATACCACTTACACAAATTTAATAAAAAAACAGTGTTCCAGATGACCAACAAGGTTTTTTTTTTATTTATTCTGAAACCTCGATTTTAGACCATGCTTAGCAACTAGCTTTTGATTTTCTGTTAGCATTCAATTCCAACTGCTCCCATCGAGAAATTTACGTACTTTTTACGTTTTCAGAAAAACGCGTAAATTTGAGCTTGTGGGCAACAAGTACACTACGTAAAATGTGAATATGAAAATTAGTTGTACCCAGACTTACTTATCTTATGCTTCAAAATGGAGGAGGGAGGGTTCAGGGAGGGGTTCTGACTAAAATCTCACGTAAGTTTGTAAGGTTTTTAAAATCATGGAAAAAAGATACAGTGATCCCGTCCGTGTTTTTGATTGGCTAAAAAAGTGCGAAATCTCTTAAGAAACTAGCATTTGTGTAATATGGCTTTAAGCATTTAAATCCAATAATCGTTCTTATTTATCAGTATTTCATGAGCTGTCAAACCATATATAGCATTAAATAAAAACATTCTTGGTATTATTTACTATGCGGCAAAATATTTGTGACAGAACTTAAGAACTGACTAAGTACTAACAATATATGGATATACAAAAAAAAAATTCTGAAATAAATAAATCTATTCTATTCTATTCTATAAAAAGGCATAGACTACAATTTACTAAGATTTTAACTCAGAGCCACTCACTTTGTAGGAATAAAGACTGCACACAATATAATCCGGGCGCACCTGATCTAGTATATTTTTCTACCAACTGCTTATTAAGAAACAACACTTTTTTAAAATAATCCTTAGATATAATACTTTAATATAAAAATACAATCATATCAAAATGTACGAGCAAGTATGAGTTTTTGTGTTATGCATTCCAACACACTTATAATTTTTTGTGCAACATTATTTGACAATGGTCATTCACTTTTTACTACAATACAATTATCGTATTTACATTATAACAAGGTGTTTTACACTTTTAAGAATATAATTTGACCAAAAAGTTACATTAGTTGACTGGTTTCTACTTGGGGTAGCCAGCAAGACTGTCCACTTCAAGCACTGAAAGTGGTTTTTGTATGGAAGGCAAATATTTGACAAATATCAGCCAAAAAGAAAATGGACTAAAGTGGTAAATATTTCCTAACTGCCCCAAACAGAAGTTAATGAAAAAAATGTTAGTTATTGTTAAAAGACAATTTAATAAAGCTTAGAATAGCTCTTCGAACACTTACAAAAACCTAATATATCAATAATTTAGAGGCAGAAACCTACCAAAGACTGTCAGAATTTGCTGGTAAAAAAACAATAAGTATGTTGGAATATATAACGGAAAACCTCACACATGCTCAAATATTTTAATATGATTGTACTTTTATTTCATAGTGTTACATCTAAGGATTATTTAAAAAAAGTGTTGTTTCTTAATAAGCAGTTGGGAGAAAAATATACTAGATCAGGTGCGGCCGGATTTTATCGTGTATAGTCTTTAGTACAGATAAAGTAAGACTAAATATGACAGTTTGGCGGGAAATTATGTACATTAATGAAACTTTGTTTATAACTTTATCTTTGCACTAGAAATGAAGATCTGCAGAGTCCTACCAAATAATAGAGTCAAAAGTGGCTTACAGTATGTACATAACTAGTAATATGGTCCCATTACTCATCAAACAATCCATGTTTTAGTGTATGTGTGCATAAAGTAATATTAAAAACACATGAGCTTATCGCACAGCATGTTGTAAATACGTACCAAAATCTGTTCATGCGACAAACAATAACACACCTGATACACCATGATTACTTTTTGACATTTGAATTTAACATTGTAGTATGATACTAGAGAATAGTATAGTATTAAGAGTCCCGAGGACGCGCGATTGTCTCTAGAAATGATAGTATATAACTTTACTCGGGTCATTGTCAGATTTAGGTTCCCGTCTCTTCGGTGGACATTGTCAAAGTTAAGGGCTATAAAGCCTAATTATTGGTTGAACTCTAAATCCGCATAAACGGCGTTGCCCCTTCTATAATTCCATGTGATAAAAACATATTATATGTAAACGTAAGCCTTAACTATTGACCACCAGATAGATCAATTTTGTTTTTGTGACTGACAATGACCCACTACATCCTGTGTGTTAACATGTCGTCAAGTTGACACTGCAAATGTAATGTAATATTTGAATGATATATTTTAATACATCATGAATCATGATTACTTTTTGACATTGTAGTATGATACTAGAGAACAGTATAGTATTAAGAGTCCCGAGGACGCGCGACTCTCTCTAGAAATTATAGTAGAAAACTTTACTCCACCCTGTGTGTTTACATGTCGTCAAGTTGTCACTGCAAATGTATTGTTAATATTCTACTTACCTGAGTAGGAAATCTATAGACATGGGTACTGTGCAAGCAAGAGATAAGAAGTTACGAGTAGCTGCTGCCGTAAATTTCAATATTTCACCCGTTTCTTAACAGTACATAGTTGAGAGGTGGCATTGTCCCAAGAGAAGTTGTAGAAAATAAGATTTGTTACTTTGAATGCAGTAATAAACTATTTAAACTAAATACCGTAACCTCGGGGTACATTAACCCAATGGAGGGTTACTTTGGCCCGTATAAAAACCACACATAGCAATGTCAAATAATAAAAGTACCAACATGAGCAGTTAGCTGAAACTAAAAATAAGGTGATCAGACCACTCTTAAACTCATAAAAAAGCGGAGGACCAAGTAATTCGCGAAAGCCAAAGTAACCCGAGGTTACGGTACATGTAAAGTAAGCACCAGTTGAAAACGAAAAAAATGTAAACAAACGATGTATTGAATTTGACATATTAGATGTCAAATTCAATACATCGTTTGTTTACATCAAGTTTACATTGTTTTCGTTTTCAACTCTTGCTTACTTTATGTATATACTCGTATGTGTGTGAATGATATATTTTAACAGGGTTGAAATAAGTGGCTTGTGATAGTGCCTACCAACTGGTACAATTATCCTGTGACATATTATATGTATATAAAACATATTTTTTTTACATTATTTCCGCAGAGAGAGCCGTGTCTTGGGGGAGAAGCACCACGGGCACTACGGTGGCCCCAGATACACCGGCACCAGCACCCCAGCCTCCGGGTATGTCATATTATATTTTGTATACACTACAGTCAAAAAGTTTAAGACCAAAAATAATGTTTAGTTTCATACTTATAAATTCTTCTAAAAAACATCAAATTAAATTTGCAATCAATAGCTAATAAAGAACGGCAAGGTGTGTTAAAAAACATGATTTGGCCACCACAATCACCAGACCATAACCCGATCGAGTTTTTATGGGATGAACTCGACCATAGAGTCCGAAGACAATGTCCGACATCTGCAACTGCTCTATGGTTAGATATGAGTGGAAATCCATTAGCCAAGAAACGCTACACTAACTTGTAGAAAGAATGCCAAGAATCTGCTCCGAAGCGAAAAAGCGTGAAAAAGTCTCGTCAGCGTTAACTTTTTTATTATTATTATGTTCTCTTTTTAAATGAAATTTCTGCGGAATAAATTGTTATTACGCTTTATTTTCTCGATTGCAGATACTGCAAAGTAATATTGACATAGGATTTTCATAAAATGTTGATTATTTGCATATTTTCTGTTCCGTCTTAAACTTTTTGACGGTAGTGTAGGTATATGTAAATTTATATTATGTAGGTAAGAATGTAAATATGCCAATCCTGCCTATTAATTGATTATTGTTTGTCCTTATTATTGTTAAGTATTTATTTATATATAATTTTATGTCAAAAAAATCCCTTTTTGGTACAAGGTTTTATTGCTGACTGTACTTTTTTTGCAGTCATTAACTACTCATTGAGATGGATCCAATGCCCAAACACCACGGGTTTAACTTGTGTAGTTTAGGAGATCCTATGGCCACCTTCCAAATCCATCATCAGACCAGCTCTAAGGTACCATATTATTGCATTGTCACTGAAGATACGCAAGTATACCAAATTTCAATTTAATCGAAAACCAGGAAGTGGTTGAAATATGGTTTTCACTTCTCATGCTCGCAAAGTTCGCCTTTGTGCTGGATGTATGCTGCACAAAATGCCACTTTTATGCTCTAGTTTACAAAGTAAAATTGTTTTAAAGACTAAGATAATCGGGCCTAACAGCCACACACACAATAAAACTTCGTAGAATAAACTTGTCATTTGATTTGATTTGCTATTGCAAAATTTGCTAAATTTCACATCCATGTTATCCATACTAAATTAATAAAACCAGATAAAATAGGAGCCAATTATTATTTTAAAATGTATTGAACCATTAAATGACTTGGCAGTATGAAGTACCTAAGTCTAATATCACTAGTGTCGAAAATTAAACATAAAAAGTTAAGTGACGGGAATGAGCTATTATTTTATTTTATTTTGCAATTATTTGTTATTTTCTCGCAATCGAAGTGAAAAGCAGTGTGTATCACTCGGGCATAAATTAGCCATTTAACCCCTCGACTAACTATCCACCCTCGCCGGTGGCTCGGGTGGATATTAAACGCCTCAGGTTACATGGCTCGTTTTATGCGCTTGTTGTACAATCTACTATTGCAAGTTTAGGAACGGACAACATACATACGAACATTGCGAGTTAAATAAAAGCTTGTAATAATATTTGTCTTTACGAAGTAATCTGAATAAGTTTATGACAAAAATTTAATTTTTGGTACAAGCTTTTATTGCTGACTGTACATTTCTGTATACTGTCATCATTGAGTGCTGACTCATTGAGACAATTCTAACGAGCCCAAACTCAACAGGGTTACGTCGGTGAAGCACTGAATTCCCATGGCCACTTTCTGGCGCCATCATCAGATCAGCTCGATGGTACCATAGTATTGAATTTTCATCCAAACCGTACTAATACCTAAAATTTCAGCTCAATTGGATAACGGCAAGTGACTGAAAAATGGATTGCAAATTTTGACGGACAACTTACATACTTATATTCTTACATACTTATGTACTTACATACATACGAACAGTTCAAGTTAATATAAAGATTGTAATAAAAATGCTTCTTTATCATTGGTCATCATCACACGTTATCTTATCAAATAGTAGGCTTATTAAGTGTCCATTGATTCGCCGCCAAATTGCCGCGGTGGGGAGAGGTAGCTTATTTCGGTGCGAGTTGGGCAGTGGACATTCCGGCTGTAGTACTATTACAGATATGAGTAAATAGGTAAAGAATACCATATTAAGTAATGATTTTAGTAATAATATAGAAAATAAATAGAAAATGTAGAATATGGAATGTTTATTGGAACACTTCGCTTCTACATACAAGAGGGGTCTTTCTTAAGTTTTATATCTAAACTACCTTACAGAAGGTTCTCTGTTGCATTATCCATGGTCTTGAGTGCAAGATCGAGATATTACTAATTTTTCTCAAACTTGTTAGGTACTTACCTACTCGTCAGGTGAGGTGACGGATAATTAGATTCTAATGTATGAATTACATATTCATTTCCATACTCGGTTTTAAGGGTTCCGTACTTCAAAAGGAAAAATATTAAATAAATATTTGGGCACATGCTTACACAAATCGACCTATTCCAAACTAAGCAAAGCTTGTTCTATGGGTATTGGGTACTAGACGACGATATACATACTTTGTTGTCTGTCTGTCCGTCTGTCAAGACCCTTTTTCTCACGAAAGCGTGGAGCGATCAAGTGGAAATCAAAAGCAAATAGGGTTAGTTCTACAGTCCCTTGTAGCTGTAAAAACTTCTAAGTTAACACAATCAAAAGATATGGCCGTTTATGCTTCATATTCCGTACTTTCGCTAGGGAATCAAAAACCTATAGGGCACTTTTCGACTCTGACCTAGAATCATGAAATTTGGCAATAGATGGAAAACATCCCAGACTCAGATACAAATCGTCGGGTGACAAGCAAAAGTCACTACCAAAACTGTCACTGCTCTTCAAAACCTCGTATCTCAATACGTAGTCCATATCGAGATACGACCTTTGATTTAAGTAGGTATTTATTGATGTAGGTACTTAGTGAGTTTTGCTTGTCACCCAACGAAATATTCATGCTCATCACACAAATATTTGGGGATTGGACCTGGGTCACCTGGACCTTCAGCTTCGTAGGCAGCGTCACTAACAATATTTGGGGATTGGACCTGGGTCATCTGGACCTTCAGCTTCGTAGGCAGCGTCACTAACAATATTTGGGGATTGGACCTGGGTCACCTGGACCTTCAGCTTCGTAGGCAGCGTCACTAACAATATTTGGGGATTGGACCTGGGTCACCTGGACCTTCAGCTTCGTAGGCAGCGTCACTAACAATATTTGGGGATTGGACCTGGGTCACCTGGACCTTCAGCTTCGTAGGCAGCGTCACTAACCACTAGGCCAACCATGCAGTCGTCAAGTATTACAAATTAGAAAAAAGTTGTCTTATATTACAAATTAGGAAAAAAGTCTGAAAAGTATGAATTTGTTACTGTATTGCATAAAAATACTGTTTGAACATAACCAGCGTAAAGGGACACCCAGACCGGCGTACACATTTCGTGACGGGAGCTCATGTTACTTTCATTAGATATGCCCAAAATAGTTAAAATAGCTACAAATCACGTGAGCACGGTGCGGAACCCTCCTTGCGCGACTCCGACTCGCACTGGGCAAGTGTTTTTACTATAACGTCCTACGCCATACTATTTCTATGCATAGGAATCAAATAGGTGTACCATTACTATTTACTAAAGGCAGCAGTTTATGGCAAAAAACATCGGCCAAGTGCGTGTCGGACCACGCACAACGAAGTGTTCCGTGCCTACAAAAAGCTCGTATCGTCACCTCATGCCTCGTCACATATCGTTTTACGGCATTTACGTCATTTTCTATAGGGAAGGCAGTTTCTCAGCAATAACACGAAAACCTTTGAACCGACCCTGTTCAAAAAGATTTTCGGTGAAAAAAAATTGTAGTCCATGAATCTAAAAAAAAAAAGTTAATACACCGTTCGAAAATTAAAGGGATACACACAATTTTTGTGACTTTCGGGGCGATTATCTCCGACTATATTCACTTACTAGTAATCAAAAAAATTGCTGAGACACTTTAATATTTCTTTTGAAAGGCCTATCGATTCATCTCATCATCTGGCACGGAAAAGGTCAGATTCTACCTCAAGCATACAAACACAACATATAGCAACAACCAACCGATATCATCACCAGATCACCACAAATGACCATACAAGAAAAAAAAAATTATGAACAAGTATAGTAAACACAACAAATAAAATACCAAAAGATCTCCCACAACGGCTTGTCACCACGGGAGAGCTCGACTAAAACCCTCCAAAACTTTACTCAACAACAAAGCTTGTTAGTAAATAAAAAACCGGCCAAGTGCGAGTCGGACTCGCGCACGAAGGGTTCCGTACCGTTATCTATAAAAAACTATTTTATTCTGTGTTTTTAGTATTTGTTGTTATAGCGGCAACAGAAATACATCATCTGTGAAAATTTCAGACGGACGGACGGACGGACAGCGGAGTCTTAGTAATAGGGTCCCGTTTTACTCTTTGTGTACGGAACCCTAAAAAGGACTTTTGTTTACAAAAACAAGAAGAGAAGAGAAGGAATCACCATAGAAGACAAAGGTCACAAAAGTAAATGCCAGGGAAACCTGGAAAGCTTAGGATATAGGAGGCTTTTACCGCTATAGGCGGTCCTTATACAGAAGAAGAAGAATATTATGAAAAATAGTGAAATAAGAAAAAATAAGCAATACAAAAACTTTCTCTATTAAATAGTGCACAATATATATTTAAAACTCTGTTGTAAGGAAATAAAAGTTCATTTAATCTAATCTAATCTATTCATGTGCCACATGTGGACTTACAATGATATAGTTTTTCTTTGACTTGCAGTTACAAGTATAGAGTGCTACCTAAAACAATTTTTTTTTTGCATTTCTATTACAACAGAACTATGTAGTGGCTAACAAAATACATTTTTTGTCCGTAAGTGTACACCTATCCTCCAAATTTTATTCAAATACACCTTATAGTTTTCGACTAAAATGCCTGTGACATACGGACAGACGGACATGACGAAAGTATAAGGGTCTCGTTTTTGACATTTTGGCTACGGAACCCTCAA
Organism: Epinotia brunnichana; assembly: GCA_963854355.1. Classification (NCBI taxonomy): domain Eukaryota; kingdom Metazoa; phylum Arthropoda; class Insecta; order Lepidoptera; family Tortricidae; genus Epinotia; species Epinotia brunnichana. The sequence continues at coordinate 38,279,017 of OY977935.1, read as the reverse complement.
AAGAGTAGTTATAGTATCGTTTCATTATGTATTTTTGATTTAATTTATTATCCATATAATTTTAAGTGTAGGTACACATAGCTAGTGTGGTGTGTGCAGTGAGTGAGCGCTGATAGCCTCGTCTCCGCTAATAAATCGCGAGGTTACAGAACAGATACTTCGCCGTTCGGGATGTTTACGGCCGTCTGTGTATACTCGCGATGAACATATTGTAGTCGTATTTTTAATTAGCTGGACTAGCAAGTTTACACTGGCTTTACGGCTGCTAATTTTACGGTTAACCCTTTTACAGTATACAATTACTTGAAGTTTGTTAATGACTGGTGTCAAATGCAATATGAAATAGATTACCACAATCGGTCAGTGGTAAACTAACAAGTAAAATCAAAAGATTTTTTGAAAAGCCCAACTGCTTTTTTCCAATATTATAGCCTATGTCACTACGATTAAGGGGAATCCAACGACACCTCATATGTCGAAATCCGTCACACGGTTTAGGCTGTAGGGCGTGTCAAAGAATAACAAGAAGAAGGAGGGTTGTTTTCAAAAAACAACCCTCCTTCGGCAGTCGGGTAATAGTATTTTATGCAACTGTTGTATAAGAAGGGTCTTAAAAGGCGAGTGGCGTGGGTTGCGATGCGAGCCTTGGCGAGCATCGCAATAAAAGACGCCACGAGCGTTTTTAGACCAGTTATACACCGTTGCATACAATACTTTTTCTACGACAAATTTTAAATAAATAACAGACTACAGAATAGTTAAACTTTTCAGGCAGCAAGTTTTCTATTCGTACTTTTGCTACACACGCAATTTCTTCAGGAGTGCAGTTATTAATTACTTCGACCATTTTAAAAGGAACGTACACTTTTGTCTTCACAAACACGAATAAAATCTTAATAGTTTAGGACTAATAGTTTATCATCTTTTGTCTTTTTATTTTGAGCTGTATTTTGGTGGGAAATCGGAAATGTGACAGCTCTTGCTTATGGTTTGTTTTGTTTTTAATTTGTTTGCACTTGCCAATTCGAACTGTTTATTTTTATAAATAATACCAAAAAATTATAGAACATGTAATTTAACATACAATAGATGATGATTAATTATTATTGTAGTAAATAATGTATAATATACAAATGTTAAATCGTAAATAAATACTTTTATTTCGAAATATTTGTTTATGAAGTTGGCACCACTGCAATATAGCGGCCGATTAAAAAAAAGTTAAACAGTGCTTTAATGAAAAATGTATGAACCAAAAAAGTACGCTAAACAGTTCGTTTTTGGGCCATAGAGCATAGAGTTTTTCGACGACTTATTAGTGGTGTCATTGTATTTGAGCTACAGCCTATTTAAATGACAGATAACGGTACAGGAGTAGAAAAAATAGTTTACCTGTATGTAACGGGTGTCTCCATAAGAGTGCCCTATTCATTACCCTAATAATACCTACGTTAAGTGTTATTTTGTATAAATTACACTCAGAGGCTCTAGTATACATTTTATCGATTCAATACGCTTTCGAACGCGTTTGCGTTTAGTTTAAATTTGTATGGCAACGCGAACAGCGCCTCTGGTGGTAACTATTAGGAACTAAGCGTTGCCATACAAATTTAAACTAAACGCAAACGCGTTCGAAAACGTATATGTATCGATAAAACTTATACTAGGGCTACAGATCACAGATTTTCTGCCTTATTCTTATTACAATAGAGCCGTTATTATGAGTGATTTATTTTACGGCAGCGTGTTTGTAATAAAGTGTTTATTTATTTGTGGTTAAGGTAAAAAATACATTTGTTAATTATTAATAGCTTTAGTTTCATTTAAATAACGTATACCTATTATTTACTATGTATGTTGAATTGTTACGGACAAGAACCCCTCATCAGGTGAAGGCCGCCTCCAAGGACTTCCACTTTTTTCTGTCGATGGCTTTTTCTTGCCAGTGAGTACAAGCAATTTTTCTTATGTCGTCGGACCAACGACTTTTTGGACTCCCCCTACGTCGTTTTCCTGTAGGCCCCTTCCAGGCAGTAACTTGAGCATTGCAGTCCAGCGAGAGTCAGGCAGTCTGGCGACATATCAAACCCATCTCCATTTAAGTGATTTGGCATGTTTTAGAGCATCTATTACCTTAGTTATGGTCCTTATGTGTATGTGGGGTATGTTCTGCATTTTCCTAATATTTATCAGACTTCTTTCCACTGCTCTCTGGCATCTCGTTAATTTAGTTTTTTATCTTATTGGTGAACAGCCAAGTTTGACTAACATATATAAGCGTAGGTAGGATACATGTATCCATAACTTGTGTTGGGTAAGCCGGGTCAAAAAAGTCATGAAAGAGTTAAGGGGCTACCCGAGGGTTTCATCGATTTTTAACTAGTTTTGAATCGATACAAATATTTTTGCACTACAGATAGAATTATAAGGCAAACGGCTATCGATTCTTCAATCTTTAATCTCCATTTTGATCTACCATATTTTGAAAGAAATTTATTGTTATTTTTTATGATTTTTTTAAACGTTGTCTAAAAAAACACCTTTTTTGTTATAAGATTGCTGTGAAAGATCTAATATATACAAAATCTACACAGTTGGGTTTGTCTCTGATGTCTCTATAAACGTGTGTAGGGTTTTGATTTTAAACTAATTAACACAAAAGTTATGGCCAGAAAACCTGTTTTGTGGTCTAAAATTGTTCAACTTTGATGCCAAATATATATTGGATACTATATTGCTTAAAGCTGTTGTTGTTAATATGATAAGCTACAAAAAACATTAGAAAACTAAGGGATTTAGATCGAAGGTCGTTGGCGTATGGGATCCCCTTAAGAGTATATAACTAAAGGCTTGCCTAAAAATAAATTTTAGCCAAGCCGGCAGCCGGTGGGAGTTGGCTTGTATGGGCGCTCCGCCACTGTTGCCTAGGTACATATATATATATATGGCTATCTACAAAGTCTAGCGGCGTGTTGTCTACTGTTTTATGGGGCTTCTAAACGAGCCATATTTATTTTCACTGCAATATGTGGCCGGCAATTATTGGCGTCCCTCTCTTACTCACATTTTAGAGAAAGACACCAATAGTTGCCGGCCACATATTGCATTGCAGTGAAAAAATAGCCCGTTTAGAAGCCCCATTATGGTTTTGTCGCTGCTATGACTAAGTAACAAATTTATCAATAGGTAAATTTTAATAACTTAATTCACAATTGTAATATATTTTAGTAATTATAAGAATCCTAGCAAAATCGACCATGTAAAAACTTACTTACAGGACAAGAAATAAAATGCTTTTTTATTTTATTTTATAAGGTAGAAAATATGGTCAAGGTGTTGATTCGTTTTTCTACTGATGGCAAAAGTTACGTGTGTATAGTCGACGCCAAAAATATGTTCACACTTTTGCGCCTTATTCCATTGTTATAAGGCGAAAACTGTAAACATATTTTTGGCGTCGACTGTACATACAATCAATTAGATGATTTTATGTTCCTACACACGTAAATATAACCTACCCTAGTTTCACCGACTACATGTTTTCATACAAATGTAAATAAATACTTCAGTTCAACATTGAGCGTTGTTACAAAAACTAGTCTCCATAAAACTCCCTATATATCCTGATCGTCCTGAATTATAATCAGCCTGCCACTGCTGGGTATATGGGCGGTAACATGAAGTCACGAAGACAAAGCTCGATAATCCCATGCTTTGACGCTCCAACATATAACTGCAATTTAAATCGAGCTATACACGAGGTTGCTTCTCCGATCTTCATATTCTGTCTTACATTCCTTATAAAAGCAGACTATTTCTAACGTTTAGCCGGCCAAATCACTCAATTCTATTGTCCACTAAAGCGAAATCGTAATTGCTATCAATCTATTTGATAACGCAACATATTTTTATGTCTCGAGTCCCTTTTGTTTATGACTTGCTGATAGGCAATAATAATAAAAATATCACGATAAACCTGACATAGTTTCTGATTTCGTGCTTACGAGGGGCGTTCAATAAGTTCTCGGTATCGGCATGATCACGTCTCATGATAATAATTTCTGATTGTTTTTAATGACTAAATAAGTAAAAAAATATATCAGTAATTTGTTTTATTTAATAGTTAAACGAAGACGACGGGGCAGCAAATATTCTGACGTGAGTAATATTGGAGGATTATATTTTGGAATTTTAGGTTCGATTTTGGTAAAATTCTGGTGCGGTATTCCAGAATATTGATTTTAAAGTGAAATACTTATTTGTCTATTTAGAAGCCTGGAAATTAAAAAAAATCTGTATTTTCATATTTTTAAACCACAGCTCCCTTACCATAGTTAAAGGTGGGTTTTATTGGCCATCAATATATATTTTTTAATTTCTAGAAATCGGGTTAATATAAATGAAAAATATATGTATGTAAATAACACGGAAGAGTGATACAAGATAATCTTATGGCAATTAGAGGCGGTAGGCTAAGAAAAAAATTAAGAAAAATAAATGCCAATTTTATGACCTTTCTGTTTGGAGGAGATTGCAGATTACTACGTGCTATTCAGGGACGTAAATTCTATACAATTAAGTACCTACCCTGTCATCTAGACCAGGGGTCGGCAACCTTTTAGGAACCAAATGCCATATAGGACCTAAAAAAAATATGCGGGCCGCAACGCTTAATTATTTGTGACTTTAGCAGGCAATTCCAAAATTCTGAATTCAACAACCTGTACAAACAGAACAGCCTCCCTGCTCGCGGGCCGCAAGCAAGGGCATTCGGCCCGCCTGTTGCCGACCGCTGATCTACGAGTAGACCAACTCTTTTACTTTTACTTATTATTCTTTGTTATTAAAAATGCCTCAATTAAATCTGTGCAACTGCGTTGATTTAAAATATGAGCCTTATTTCATCAAACATAAGTTAAAAAAATTTAATGTTGCAAAATTAAATTAATTTTATTTTATTATATATGCACGAGAAAGAAACAAGAAAGAGTATATTTAATAATTAAAAATTATACGATACGAATAACTTCTGTTTTTAATGACGATACCGAGAACTTATTGAACGCCCCCTCGTTTGTGTAAGAATACTTTCGGTATCGCTCACTCTGACTCTGGAGAGTCAAGTATCTCACGGCAGAGATAACGCAGTTCCAAGAATATGATGTCATTACACATACGCTGAGATGAACGCTACGCACTGCCATAATTACGGCGGTGATAAAAATAATAAACAGTAAAAAACCCCTGCGCGCTAAACCCAGAGCGGTGTCGTTCGGCCTTGTCGATACCCAAAGCGTGTGTAGTAGAATTATGATTTATAACTGATTTCAAAAAAAGGAAGAGTATCGCTAATTTGTTGTAATTTTTTTTATTTACATTTAGCGATTATTCTTTACTTTACAGACCACGCCACACTATGAATATCGTAATACAGTCTATAATTTGAATGAGATGTTAAAGGATTATCGTGACCGGAACGCACGCAGGGGACGTTTTGAGGTGTGAAGGTGGTCACATTGGTGGCGAGGCATGGAACGCGCGTTAAGGCGTTTGTTCAGTGGCCTGCGAAAATATCTATCACGCTCTAACGGCTCTATAAACATTTTTGGGTCAGATATTTTTGCGCGTTTTGTGTGTCAATTCGTGCAGGTGACGTTCACTAGCACGGTTGCGTGGTAGGTAGGTAATTCATAAACAAACATTATGCGTAAAAAAACAGTGTTTGGTATTTATTGCATTGAATATATTTGAATTTAAAACAGGCATTATGATTAGCCCTTAAAGGAATTGTTATAATTAAGCAATTCTTGACAAGTTTGTACTTATAATACTTTTATTTTTCCTTTTTTTTGTAATTTAATATGACATTTATTATTTTTTTGGACAATTAAGGTTCTATTATACTTATATTTTCTAGGTAACAAAGGGGAAAATTATAAGTATGCCTTGATTGACGACTTAATTAATACAAACTTTTCTAGAAGAGTGTTGTAGCGGAGATTTACTCTTAGGGGGATGTAATAATAATCTCGCTACATGGATCTATACATATATAAAGCACAGTATATGAAAGCTACTGCAGCGACCATGAATCAACACTCGATGGGCGCTCAATTCCATCTTCTCTCAAAACTCATATCTCTTGTTATGAATGTAACCTCAACTCTCTCGGGGAAAATTAGAAGGGCCCCAAGTCCCGTGGCTCTTATCGGTGGATGCACGGCACAACTGAATCTCCACGGGAGAACTCATCGTGCATCCCGCAACTCATTACTCTCATATCTCTCAACTCAGCTCATATAGCTATGCGATGAGTACTGAGGTGGGGACCATGTGGTCCCCGACGAGCCTCCACAACAACCCCTACAGCTCATCCATCAGCCTCCATAAATAACCTCCAGTAACTCAAACCGATAACCATCAGCCACCTCACTTGTTACATTCATACTCGAGCTACACACAAATAATATCAATATATTCTTCAACTCAGCTCTATCTCAAGGTAGACGTTAAGTCAAGGTCGCCGCAATATCTATATATATCAAGATTATAGATATGTTTCGCTTACCAAGAGTCTCCTGTATCTGATTACACGCGCCACACCGCGTATCCCGTCCAAGCCATCGGACTCCCTCTACCGACTTGTCTCACCTCGTTCCCGCCATTTCTCCCCGCTCTGACATATAACACTCGTCGACCTCGATCGCCAGTGTTACCAGTGAAAATACACTAAGAGTGACAGATAGAATACATACCACAATAACAGACTTCGCAGGTGCACTCCACGGAACCGTAAACCCAAAACTTCCCCCACTTGACATTGGCAAAGTGCCTAAGCAGCAAAAAGCCACAATACGGAAAAAAAAAACAGACTTCGCGATCACCGCGACAAGTGTAGACTCAAAATTTATTATTACTCCGAAAGAAAGAAGGCAATAAAATATGTCTAGTGACGAAAATCCCAATCAGATATCTCAAAAAATTACTAAGCTAGGTACAACCGTTTTAATATTGCTTGTTAGAGAGAGAAAACGCTAGTGTATCGTGACGTCACGATCCCTGAGCGTCTTAGTAAATGACAATCGTTTCATATGAAGATGCGTTTTGCGGAAAAGGGATAGAATATGCCCCCTCTTAAAACTTTGGATACTTTTAACTTTGTGATTATTTAATCGCCTGCTCTACTTTATTCTCCATTTGACATCATATTTGATCCTTTTTCGAGAGTAATGGTAATTTTATTTGCCCCTATTGCTCAATTATTCATCAATCAATAATCTCTGATGTGCTTTTACTGTACATGGACATATAATCGCCATGTTATTGTTTGATGTTAGTCTGATATGTTAGCAATAATTAGTATAGTATTGCTAACGATGCAGCAAGGTCGCAAGTATGTGACGCAATGTCAGCGTTCCTCCTGAGAGCGGGGCGAGCGCGCTGTGTCGTCGTCACGCTTCTGCCTTGTTACATGACGTTGACGGGGAGTTGTGCCATCAGGTTAATTCGTTTACTAACGAGAAGAAATAGGTACTAAGTTTGCTTTGGTTTTACTTAATGCAAAAACTTGAATTGGTCGGTTATGTTAAATAAAGACATGTGTGTTCATATCAGTTACTCTTCATTTTGAATAATTTAAATACCTTCAAACCTTATTCTATGCATGATACAAATTTAATCACCTCGCTAGGCTCATAATACGCCATGCACAATAAGCACAGAAGCGGTCGTTCATTATTGTAAATATAAAATCAATTTGGAAGACGACGACATATATTTTACTGTATGTTCGAAGAAGTAAAACTATAGCCATTGATAGGCAATATGTGAATAATGGGGAATGGATGAAAATTTTAGAAATGCCTGTTTTTTTTTTGGTGATAGGAATAACCTTCCTTAGCTCTAGAAAAAAGTTGCAGGATTTTCAGATGCGTCAATTATTTTTGAAATACCCATTATATTAATATACCTACATAAAAATGCCGCGAAAGTTGTACCTCCTAAGAAGCATATTATTTCCCTTGGAAGATTCCCTTGGCTAGTAACGGGACGGAAGCATGTAATTTACAATGTGTCCTGTTGCAGGGGTGCTGGATATGACGGCCACGGACAACATCCGCTTCAGCGGGCACACGCTCGACAAGGCCACTAAGGCCAAGGTCACCTTAGAAAATTTCTATACAAATCTCATAACCCAACATTATGAGAGAAAACAGAGGTAAACAACGCTTGCAATTTTGTATAGCTAAATTCGGTTTATAAAGATATGTATGTCTAACTATTCATTTGAACATTATTAGGTTGGAGAAACTGGAGGAGTCACTCAAAGATGAAAACTTGACAGAGAGCCAAAAACAAGAAAAAAGACAGCAACACGCTCAGAAAGAAACTGAGTTTTTGAGGCTGAAACGATCGAGGCTTGGCGTAGAGGACTTTGAACCGCTGAAAGTGAGTTGGCATTCGTCAGCAACCGATGAAAATCGATTTAGTGACTTAGGAGGAACCCAACGTTCAATGTGTTCGTTAATGTGTTCACAGGTGATCGGCCGAGGCGCGTTTGGTGAGGTTCGCCTCGTTCAAAAGAAAGACACGGGGCATGTTTACGCTATGAAAATACTCAGAAAAGCCGATATGCTTGAAAAAGAACAAGTAAGAAACTTTGATTGAATGCAATGTTTATTGTACTTGTTCTGATAGTTAAACCCTTTGCAAGACGTGATGAACGTGGTTTGTATTGTAACAGGTTCATATATATGTATTCGATGAATACATTTGGTATAGTCACTTTCAATAAGTATCTGACAAAGGGTTCAAAAATATGACACCTTGTGAGTCTTGTCGTGCCGGACTACATTGCCGGCGACAACACTGTAGGTCTATTTCATTGAAGCATAGTAGAATTTTATTAGTGGAATCGGTGCTGTGCTGAACATTTCAATGGAAATGAAGAAGTAAGGTTATTTGCTAACACTAATTATTCATTTCTATTCGATTTATCTGCACCAGTTATATTAACACCGCTATAACTCAACAAAAATACTGTAAATATTACTACATACTAACGCGTTTGCTAAGTTCTGGTTATTTTTCGACCTGTGCTTTATTGTTGCCATATTGGCAAAGTTGACGTTGTACGCCTGCATTCTATTGTGGCTCTCTAATGTTTGAATTTGTATCTCGTCAGGTGGCCCACGTTCGAGCAGAGCGCGACATTCTAGTAGAAGCTGACCACCAGTGGGTAGTGAAGATGTACTATAGTTTTCAAGACCCCATGAATTTATACCTCATCATGGAGTTCCTGCCCGGAGGTGACATGATGACCTTACTCATGAAAAAAGACACCCTTAGCGAAGAATGCGCGCAATTTTATGTTGCCGAAACGGCGTTGGCGATCGACAGTATACATAAACTTGGCTTCATACACAGGTATATCCAAGCTTCTTTTTTATCAGTCGTCATATCGGTCTTGGTAGGTCAAATCTACTACATTTAAATAATAAAAAAAGTGTTATGACATCGCTTTTGGTTCATTTAAGAATTAATTGAAGGGAAACCACGAGTCCACTCTTCATTGCGTGTCTACGCTTTTAATGTGTACCATAAATCCAGATAAATGATTTTTGTAAATGATATATGTTGACAAGTTTGTAATGATTGTTTTCCATACTAGCGTGTTATTTTTGTGCAGAGACATAAAACCGGACAATCTGTTATTGGACGCGCGCGGGCACATCAAGCTGAGCGACTTCGGGCTCTGCACCGGGCTGAAGAAGAGCCACCGCACCGACTTCTACCGCGACCTGTCGCGCGCCACGCCTTCCGACTTCAGTAAGTATTCACCAATCATCTCACGCAGTCTTACCCACTAACTTACACTAATTACCATCGCTTTTGAAGTCGGTTAGACTTGAAAAAAACCGGCCAAGTGCGAGTTGGACTCGGGCACGAAGGGTTCCGTACCATTATCTATAAAAACGGCAAAAAATCACTTTTGTTGTATGGGAGCCCCCCTTAAAAAAACATTTTATTTTGTTTTTAGTATTTGTCGTTATAGCGGCAACAGAAATACATAATCTGTGAAAATTTCATCTCTCTAGCTATCACGGTTTTTGAAATACAGCCTGGTGACAGACAGACGGACGGACGGACAGCGAAGTCTTAGTAATAGGGTCCCGTTTTACTCTTTGAGTACGGAACCCTAAAAAAGGAGGAGGTTCTCAATTCGATTAAAAATTATACATTTTACCTTTTTTTTATGTGTGTTACCTCAGAACTCCGTCATTTATGTTATGAGCCGACTAGTAAATTCTTTTTTGTTTGACATTTATATACGCTTTCAGGTAGGTCCCTTTCGTTTCAAAAATCCAGATGGATGATGGGATCCATGAGGAATTGAGGGAACGTCGGAACTATTAAATTATATTAGGCACGCGTGTAGTGATTTTGATATTTTCTATTATAACTCGTGTATTTACCATTTACCCTCGTAAACCATAAATTTGGTGAAGTGGAACTGATGATGAAGACCCCACATGATTTCTGGAACTCATCAATGATATAAAGTACTCTACAGATTCTAATATGATTCCGTTAATGAAGTGCCAAAGGTAGTTCTGAAATCCTTGAGGAATCGACGGAAGTCCTCAAATATTATCGGCCTTCATACAGCGATTTGTTTTTTTTTCGCTAATAATCAACGCATTTGCACTCGGAAATTAGTTCATCTGGTAAATTGGAAAAGAAATGTGGAAATGTTCATGATGTTGCTTGGCGGAGTATTGAATTGAAGTCAGTTAAAACTTTGTTTTTAAAGTAGATTATTGTCTCTCAACACCATGATCATTCTGAACTAATATTGACATGTACTCCAGTGGCTCTCAAGGGAGCTGACGGGTTTAACACTTATATATGGCAAACTTCGGTACAATTTTTAGCATAGGAGTGGCTCCATGGTTACCAAAAGGTTAAAATTAATTAAATTGTATTTTTTTTACATATTTTTTTATTTGAATCATGTCGTTATCATTCATGAATAATTAGCGGGTGCGTCACGTTAGACTTTTTTTCAGTTTCGACGTCGTCGTCGGCGATGGACTCGAAGCGGCGCGCAGAGTCTTGGAAGCGCAACCGGCGGGCGCTGGCCTACTCCACCGTGGGCACGCCCGACTACATCGCGCCCGAGGTGTTCCTGCAGACCGGCTACGGCCCACAGGCCGACTGGTGGAGTCTAGGGGTCATCATGTAAGTACACACGCCCCATTATTTGTGCAACATGTTGCCTTTTTGTGTTCTCATTGCGAATGGATGGCTTTAGGGTGGGTTAAACCCGTCTGTAATCGTAAGCGGTGTTCGTTGAAATCTGAATGTATGGAAACTTTGACAAGCTTGCCCCACACAACACCGCTCACGATAACAGACGGTGTGGTGCAACCCACCCTTAGTCAAGTGTCTGTGGCCTAGCGAGTTCTTGGGCAGCAACTGTAATATGGTGCTATAAAGCTCCCCTGTCTTTCGGTTGGTTAAGTCTTGCCGATGTTAATAATTTTCCGTGCGTGTTAGCCTGGGCTGTCAATAATTAGAGTCGGGGAATGCCCGCGACCATTCTGCGACGGTTTTCAAATAGTCTCATCCTTATCTGCGTTATTCAGGTTGCAACCTGATGCAGCCTGGAGCGTGGTACGATACCTAATCCCAAGAATTCATGACATGATCTGATCTCTCCTAGCCAAAAGGGAAACTGATAAACCTTCTTGAAATTATTATAGGCTTGTGCAAGCACGTGCAAGGACCGACCCGTGCCGTCATTACTTTACATGCGCAATCGATGCGATTATGCAGGCGCTGCGCCGCTATGAGCTTGCAAAATGTTTTCTATTCTATTATAATATTCCTGCCGTCTGTTGACGTCATTCTGTTGTTTAGTCTATGCGTCTGAAAGTGTCTCAAGGAACACGCGTCTTTTTCGGTCTTGTAGCAATGACAATAAGAACCGTAATTTTACAATTATTAATGGGTGATTAAATTTTTTTTTTCGCTTTAAATAGTTGCCACTCTTACGTGTGCTGGGTCATTTTTCTTAGAATAATTGTAGAAGTAATTACAAGATATAGTTGATTGACTGTAACACAATCATCATCCTCCTAGAGTTTTTTCCTGTAATATAATAAAATGAAGAATTTGTAAATATGATATGAAATTTAAATTACATTTTAATACGTGATGTTGAAGTCAATTGACGTAATTAAGGCTATGATTTTCCCCTTTTTCGCTCAATAAAATACCTTAAATTCTATGTATCCTCGTAAATGTTCCGTATATTATTAATTAGGTTTAAGTTCATTTAGAAGTGGCTAAAGCAAAGCGATGCGAATGTCATGGAATTAGGGCATTTTGACTGATAGCCGGAAGGAGCCTGCTCCTGCGATATGAAGATAATACGTAAAGTAAACCGGCAGTCGGTAAACACGAACATTAGCGAAGCCTTATCATTTGACTTACTTTTTACACGACGGCCTAAACTGGGCTCTATCTCATAAAACTTACAATAATTACCAGTCACGCATTAAGTTCGTGAATTTTGTTACAAACAGGGATTGTATCCGATTTTTTGCAAAAACCTCGAAATAACCACATATCTCAAACTATTTTATACTTCATATGTAGGACTTAGTTGTGTTATGAGGTAACGAGTGCGTATTATTAGATTGCCCAATTAGAAAATGAAATAATTAACAAAGAACGAAATAAACCGGTTACAGTTCCCATACAAAAAATAACCGGTTACAATCGCTGGTTACAAAGCTTGTATTATTTAGTACGATATACGGTCTACTGTTTATTTTAACAATTTTGTCAACTTACACGGTACACTTGTACCGGTAGGATGTAATGAAACAAAGACTTGCGAGGAATAATAAAAATGTATTCTCGGTACACAATCTCCTGGTAAATTTCTACTAGTTATTTATAGTCGTGGGTTCTTAAAGGCCTGTCTGATCTCCCAAACGATATAACGTTCGTTAATTAAAATAATAAAAAAATATAAAAAAACGTGATTTTGAAAAACCGTTAAATTGTAATAATTTGCTGGAGTGTGATTAGCACACTCCCCTGGCTATAAAGGTCGGTGGCACACAGCTGGAGGACACGGGCGTAAGGTGCAGACGGCTCAGCTCGGGATGTCTGACGTCATAAAACGATGACGTGGCATTCCAGAAGCTTCCTTCGTCATACTGCAGTCGTATCCTCGCACCCTGGAATTTTCACGTCCAGTGTCAAATTAATCCCGTCGTTATCCTTCCACTGACTATGACCAGCCTCATGCAAAGCAAGGAAGAAAGTGCTTAGAAAGTGAATGTGAGGTGACAAGGTGGTGTGTGTTGTGTGTTGTTGTTTATTCATAAAACTTAAAATGTCTCTGCTAAATAAAATGTGCTTTGTCCCTTTCTTACGAACACAAATGTCAAAGTGGCAGATAAGGACAAACGAATTTAACGCCATTTTAGTTAAAATAGGCTTGTAGATTGTAGAACGTTTATGAATAGTGTAATATTTTCAGGGTCCATGTTGTAAGTGTCAGAGTTTCCCATTCCTAACAAAAACCCATTAACGCATTCACTGCCACCGCCGCATATATGCGTCACCGTGACTTTCACGCAGTGCCTTCGACGCACAGACGCGTTCATAGTATTAAGTGACTTTCACCCAGTGCCTTCGACGCATATGTGAGTTGTAGATTTTGAAATGTTCCTCTTACGTCTAAAATGTTACTGGTTGGATCAGAAGATATTATAAATGGTAGTAGAAATTATAAGTAAGTAAAATATAATGCTGATGAAAAGACTATAGGTACGCACTTGAACAAAGAGGTTTTGTTATCAATACAAACTTTAGTTAATGTTTCCTAGAGTTAAAATAATTATCTAGTACCAATGCGAACACACCACTGTCAAGTTAGTATGAACTCATATCTGCGGCGGAGGCACTGGGTAATAATCCGTTGAACTCACATATGCGTTTGAGGCACCCAGCAAAGTGCGGCACCTGGCGAATGGCAAGAAAAAGTGGGTGGCAGTGAATGCGTTAACTGATTAGATTAGATGTGTGAGGTATCATTAGAATCTGTACGCTATCCTGGGCAATATAGGCTATGTAACGTTTTAATTAAAAGAATATGGCGGATAATATTGTTGTATATTGTGGGTTCTAAAGAAAGCCTTCCGAACCTGTCGGGTGCGGTATCAAATTAATGGATTTTAATAGCCTATCGCAAAAACAACGTATGAGCTACGAATAAAGACATACAGCCAGCATTTTTTTTTAAATCTCAACTTTTTTCTGAAAGTAATAAGTTTCTGTCAAACATTTAATTTTTGGTGCAGGCTTCTATTGCCGACTGTACTTTTCTGTATACCGTCACCAACAACTCTTTAAGACGATTCTAACGAGTCCAAACTCAACGGGGTTACGTCGGTTAAGTACCCAATTCCCATGGCAACCTTCTGTCTCCATCATCAGATCAACTCGATGGTACAGTCAAGTTCACAAACATGCCAACTTCCCACAAATATGTTTACTCGACTTTAATGTCAGACAGATAAGGTCGAGTAAACATATTTTTGGGAAGTTGGCTTGTAAAGATGTTTGTGAACTCTACTGTACCATAATATTAAATTGTCATCCAAACTATACCTTTACCCAAAATTTCAGCTCAATCGGATAACGGCAAGTGACTGAAAAATGGATTGCAAATTTTGACGGAAAACTTACATACTTACATACATAGTGCAAGTTAAATATAAATAAGTTTCTGTCAAAACAAGCTTTTATTGTCGTCTGTACTTTTCTGTATACCATCATCAACTACTCATTAAGACGATCCTAACGAGCCCAAACTCAACGGGGTTACGTCTGTTAAGTATTTAATTCCCATGGCCACCTTCTGCCTCCATCATCAGATCAGCTCGATGGTACCATAATATTGAATTGTCATCCAAACTATTATACTAGTACTTACCCAAAATTTCATCTCAATCGAATATTGACGGATATACTTACATACATATATATACTTATATACTTACATACATACGAACAGGTCAGGTTAATATAAAAATTGTAAAAAATAATAAGTTACTGTCAAAAATTTAATTTTTGATACAAGCTTTAATTGTCGACTGTACTTTTCTTCTGTAACGAGCCCAAACCAAACTCAACGGGGTTACGTCGGTTATGTACCCAATTCCCATGGCAACCTTCTGTCTCCATCATCAGATCAGCTCGATGGTACCATAATATTAAAATGTCATCCAAACAATATCTTTACCCAAAATTTCAGCTCAATCGGATAACGGCAAGTGACTGAAAAATGAATTGCAAATTTTGACGGAAAACTTACATACTTACATACATACGAACAGTGCAAGTTAAATCAATACATAGTATAACACAAAGTCGCTTCCCGCTGTCTGTCTGTCTGTCTGTCCCTATGTATGCTTAGATCTTTAAAACCACGCAACGGATGTTGACGCGGTTTTTTTAATAAATAGAGTGATTCAAGAGGAAGGTTTATATGTATAATACATGCATGTATTAATTGTATTATACATATAAACTCGTGCGAAGCTGGGGCGGGTCACTAGTATAAAATAAATAAACTAAAGCTTGTAATAAGTTGTCCGGTTGAAGCGAGGCGCACTAGCCACTTACTACAGTCAGTTGTCATTCTTTACGATCCGTGTAGGTATAATAATAAACATAGCGAAGCCATTGTGTATACCTCTAGTAGATGACATCACTAATTGTTGCCATTTGAGAATAATGTGTTTATAATGGCTGATTGTTTAGAAATACTATTGACAATTTCCATCTCGTTGATGTTTTTGAATAATAACCGCATTGCGAATATATAGCGTTTTGTTTGCCAAAGCAATGCATAATTCCTAATGCAAAAAATAAATCAAACGAAAGCGGAGTTGAATGCTTAAGCGAAATCTGTGAATTTGTAAGTTGCACTAACGCTAACGGTTTTAATAAATTTCTGCTTTTAAATAAAACACGGAACATATTTAATTTTTATATATAAGTATGTGTAGCGGACACAAAACTTAGTGAATGTCTTTATTAGACCCGTTTTGAACTTTTTCTTTTATCGGTGCGGTGATGTAAATAGTTAAGTAAAACATCATGACTTGTGACTACCAGTTTCACGAGACGACGTTAGGCCTACAACTAGTGACTTGCACTCAATATGGCTACAGCAAATTCCTTTAACTTTAAACTCTGCCAAAGAGATGATATCTTGAATTATACTTACCTAAACACAAGTTACTCTCGTGGCTCGCTATCAAAGAGGTTTAATTGTAATTGTGATTAGCTAGTGATGCAGTTAATGAGCTATTTTGTATGGATGATGTTGCAGGTACGAGATGTTGATCGGCTACCCGCCGTTCTGTTCGGAGTCGCCGCAAGAGACGTACCGGAAGGTGATGTCGTGGCGCGAGTCGCTCACCTTCCCGCCTGAGATCCCCATCAGCGAGGAGGCCCGGGAAACCATATTGCGCTTCTGCTCCGAACCGGACCGCAGGTACCTTGAGTTATTCGTTTGGGGAACCCTAGACCCACAAGATTGCACATTATACCACTAGTGGCCGCCACTAAACGCGACAACTCTGCCGCAAACTAAGCCACCACTACAGGGGTCGACAAATTTTCTAACCAAAGAGCCTATTTCAGTAAAAAATATATATATTTTAAGAACCGTAAAGAGCTATTTACGCCATGTCCGATCTCACATTTCCTTGAATCTATGTTTTTATAAGTTGTCCTCGAAAAGCCGCAAATGACCCTTCAAAGAGCAGCGGTTTTCCGACCCCTGCACTAGTAGCGAGCGCGAGCCACTCCCGCAGCTTGTGGCTCGGAGGCGGCCAGTAAACGCTCGGTGTGCGCCGATGCTATATATACTAAATGTATGAAAAAACTTGTCTGCAGCATATGGCCGCCACTAGTGCCTCAATGTGCGGCGGCTCTTAGAGCTTGCGGCGGTACACATCACTGTTGATCGTCAAATATTTTTAATTCATATATAAAATGGCTAAAATGTACATAGAATAGTCATATGTATTAGTGTTGGATTGTTAAAATCGTGCCTGTCATTGAAATAAGTGTACATTGCTAACGAAGAGGTAGTTGTCCACGGAATAAAGAATCCATTGGAAGTGGCATTCAACCGATTTTCCTAGAGAACCAGTGTCGCCGCACGCACACAACCGCACTTCAATAAAACACGAACACACAATTGCAATACGCTTTTGATTTGTTAAAATGTACTGTGGCAATAAGTTGTTAAGGGTAGCAAATTTTATATGCAAAAGGTACTTTAACTACTATAAAATTACGGTCTAATTTAGAGTGTCAAGTAAATATTTCTTACGTCCGTTCCCACCTGCGTTGCAAGACTTGCAAGAGACGTGGTGGTTCGGCTACTCGAATCCAGATGGCAGTGTTTTCAAAACTATACGCTTGAAACCAAAAAGTCGCATGTACTGCGAAATGCGTATGATGACACGACTATTTTACCATAACGGAATAGGGATGTGGGTATAATTTTGCATATCGATATTTTTATGATATTTATACATTAAATATTAAAGCTAATAAGACTTAGGTTACTAAAGGCTTAGTTACAAATTGTTTCCAATAAAATGTTGTTAATAATATAGTTAGTTAGTAGGTGACATTTATAGTTCATCGTCATCATCATATCAGCCGAAAGACGTCCACTGCTGGACATAAGCCTCCCCCAAAGAGTGCCAAAATGACCGGTCCTGCGCCACCCGCATCCAGCGGACTCCCGCGACCTTTACCAGGTCATCAGTCCACCTCGTGGGGGACCTACCCACGCGGTGCCTTCCACTCAAGAACCTTTCCGCCCCAACGGCCATCGGTTCTACGAGCAATGTGCCCCGCCCACTGCCACTTAAGACTGAGTCGTGCGAAATATGCCAAAAAGGTAGTGGCCGTTATAAAGATAACGTCAACAGTGTTTGTTTAATCCATTAATAAACTGTACATTTAGCACTTCGAAGAATGTGTTCAAAATCTCAGCGTGGAAAAAACTTAAGATTATTAGTATTTTACCCTACAAAACAAAGTAAAGTTGGACGAAAACTGTAAAATCATAAGCAGGCATTCAAGTGTTTTTTATACTTTAACAGTGGAAATCTATCCTGATTTTCAGTTCAAACGAAACATGAATGTTTATATTACAATTTGAGCGCATTAAATATTTAAATTATTGTCTTGTAATTAAGGTCCAGATTTATCAAAAGGCGCTTCAAATTTGCCATACATTTTCACTATGGCGGCCGCGCGCCCATCTAAATACGCGTTCCTCGCGCTCTGTGGTTCAGTCGCCCGCGAGTGTTCAGAGCGAGTCCACGTCACTTGGCAGAACGACCTACCGATCGCGTCATCGTCACTCGTACGCACACCGGCAATACGGTGTAAGTATATTTTTTGTGTTTTAAATTTATTGCTTGTATTTACTTGAGTTTAAATTAAAACATAACTGATTTGTTTCAGTAAAATGGGAAAACGGAAAGCAAAATATTATATATCAAAAAAAAACTGCGCTAGATTCCAGAAAAAAGTAATAAATCAAAAGTAAGTTTAAATTAAATTATTAAGTAGTTAAATTTATTGCAATTAAATCTATTGTTGAACCGACTATACTTCTAAAAAAGAAGGATATTTTATGAATATTTTCTGAGTACCTACCTACCTACTTGAAGATGGCTGGAAGAACTCATAAGTTGTTTTATTGTTTGTGTCGTGGTGGTTTTGGTATCTAGATAGTATATCGTGCATTTGTGAACATAATAGCTTCATTTGAAGGTGGTTATTTGAGGATATTTAATTTTGTATTTATTATTTGATGAACTGATAAATCCATACTTCCATATATCCATACTAATATTATAAATGCGAAAGTGTGTGTCTGTCTGTCTGACTGTTACCTCTACACGCATAAACCGCTGAACCGATTTAGATAAAATTTGGTATAGAGATAGTTAGAGTCCTAGGGAAAGACATTGGACAATTTTTATTCCGGTAATCATATCAAGAATAATCAAGATGTTAACCCATTTTGATAAAATTTGGTATAGAGATAGTTTGAGTTCCGGGAAAGGACATGAGATAGTTTTTATCCCGGAAATCATCTCCTAAGGGGATGAAATGGGGATTGAACATTTGTATGGACTACCGCTGCATCCGTTTAGATAGAATTTGATATAGAGTTAGTTTGAGCGCAAAAACAACAGTCCGATCGCGGCAAAACATAGTGATTTCAAAGAGGAATATCGATACTTAAATAATACCTGAATAAAAATAACAATAATGTAGAAAACCTGTTAGAAACATACATACAATGTGATGTTATTATGTTTTCATTGATTATTAACATTATAAAACAACATTAAAGTATGAAAATATCGAAAAATTCCCACATAATGCATTTTAGAATAATGGTTGGGTAACAGCACTACTTGTATTATTCTAAGGTGATGACGTCACGCGTTCGCGCCCCCAGCAGTCGCTAGCCACGGAGGGATTGTAAAATGCTGTAATACGAGAGTTGGGAAGCTGTAGTATGCATCAACTTTTCATATCGATATTGTAGGTAGGGATAGCTATAAAATGTAATCTGTATAAAAATGTGTTTTATCATGTAATGTTTAATGAAAGTTTACTTACACAAATTGGAATCAATTATAGTTTCCGTTCAGCGGTAAAATACCATAGGTCGGCGAAGATAACAGATAAGGATTATTACCTGCTTTAGAACAATGAAGTTCGCACCTGCGAACATACACACTCAATAGACCAAGCCAAATTAGGTTTTATGGCATAGGCCGTAAAGTTTAATTATTAAGCAGTACTTTCTAAATTGCCAAAATGAGTGAGAACTCCAGCTGCGTACGTTTTTTTTTCGTTTATTATCTAAATACGTGTTTACCCCGAATAAGAAATTAAAGAAACCTAAATATGAAGGCTTGAATCAAGTTATACTTCCACGGTTGTACAGTTAGTGTCAGAATAATATGCCTGGCTCATATAAAGATAACATAATAAGCATTGTTATAAAGGTTATTCGAGCGCATGGATTCTCATACAAACAAAGTCCTCCATCAATATCCACCCCTAGGCATTCACTTTTAATGAAGCACAGCATATACTGATAACAACTGGTTGCAAAAACTACCCTTTTGCAGCCAAATTTCAGAAGGATTGAACAAACCTACTACTGCTACATCAATAAAAACTTAGTAATAACTACCCTTTATTACATAAATGTATGTTTTAGGATTACAAACCAAAATAAAGATGATGAATCAGCACAAACTTCAGTCTCAAACATGTCGGAACGAGATGAAGATCAGGTCAGTTATTCTAATTATAACAAATAAATATTTAATTCATACGTCTTAGGTCTATATTTTTTAAAGTAACACCTGATTGAAATATAAAGTAACACCTGTTTTTTTATTTCAGAAATCACTGGAAAATGGATCAGATATTGAATTAATTATAGAAAATGAAAATGAAGAGCAAGAAGAATTTACAATAAACGGAAACAGAATTATAGATTTTGCCTACGTTTTTGAACAGCTACAAGAAATTTCAAGACATAACTCGGGATTGGGCTGTAATCTTAGTTGTATAAAACTTATTAAAGAAATAAAAAAAGGATTTCTTTCAAAATTTCATTTTGTCTGCAAAATGTGTCATCTGAAATTGGAATTAAAAAACTGTCCAGATTCTGGTAACTCCACGGATCTCAACCTCAACGACAATATGGTAAGCAGTTTTATGTCTATAGGTGCGGGGTTTTCGGGTGTGGAACTTGTCTCAGCCAGTCTCAACATACCATGTATGTCCGATAAACTATATGCAAAGTGCCATACTAAGGTATGTGAGTTATGGGAACTAGCCAAAGAAAAAAGCATGACAGATGCAGCCAAAGAAGAGTACGATTTAGCTGTTTTAAATGGAGAAGTTGATTCAAATGGAATACCAATGATAACAGTGGTTGCAGATGCTTGCTGGTCAAAAAGATCCTACAGAAAAAATTATAATGCATTATCAGGTGCCGCTGTGATTATAGGCTACAGAACAAAACAAGTTTTATTTATGGCGGTGAAGAATAAATATTGTATGGTTTGTGCGCGAGCAGAAAATAAAAAAACGGCTACACCAGACCATATATGTTTCAAAAACTATACGGGCTCCTCAAGTGGTATGGAAGCAACAGCTTTGGTTGAAGGATTTAAAACTTCCAAGGAAACGCACAAACTGATATACTCTAGGCTGATTGCTGATGGTGATTCAAGTACGTATAGCAGTATCCAAAAAGCTAAACCTTACGGGAACTTATTAGTAGAGAAAATTGAGTGCACCAATCATTTGTTGAGAAATTATTGCACGAAATTAGATGATTTGGCCAGAAATACGAATTATCCAATAAAATATCGAAAAGCTGTACAAAATAATATATTGCGTCTGAGGCGTTCAGTAACTGGGGCAGTAAAACATATAGATGCCAAAGATTTAACTTTTGGAGAAAAAGTTCTGGAGCTCAAAAAGGATTTATTGAATGCGCCGCATCACGTCTTTGGCGACCATGATTCGTGCAAATCCTATTATTGTAGGAACCTAGCTGAAAATGAAAAACCAGAAGAAAATTTAGTACCAGCAATGAAAGGTAAAAACGGTGGTTTTATTTTTCTGGCCATACAGAAAATTCTTTCTAGGCTGGTAAATAACGCAAAAAGTCTGATGCACTGTGTAAATAGTAATATTGCAGAAATTTTCAATAGCGTGATTGCGAAGTTTATTGGCGGCAAACGAATAAACTATTCAAGCAGACAATCGTATTCAGGAAGATGTGCAGCATCGGTTGTTTCGTTTAATTCAAAACAGCCGCAGACTTACCTGAGTAAAAAAGTTTTATTGCGAAGCCCAAACAAACTAATTAAACGCCTGGAATGGAAAAGGAATGTAAGAAGAGTAGCTTCAGCAAGTCGTAGAATTTTTAAATCTCGCAGATCCGCAAGCCAAAAGTCAATCAATACATACAATGACGAGAACTACGGCGAATGTTGTCAAAAACCTGACCTAAGCAAGGCTGATTTTGACTTTGCTAAAACAGAGCACTTAAAAAGCATAACGTTATCCGAAGACGATCGCCATGCTCTCGAAAAAAGGACCGTTCTGCAGGCCGAATCGATGGAATGGCGTCAGGAGAGAAAACTACGGCTTACGGCATCTGTATTTAGCAAAGTGTGCAAACGAGGACTGATCAAATGCGGGCCATTGGTAAAAAATTTGGTGACTGAAAAAAATTTAGACCATGTTAAGTCAATTAATCATGGTCGAAATCATGAACATCTTGCACGCGAACAACTAGAATCCCACCTAAAACAGCCTATCAAAATATGCGGTTTATTCATTGACAAAGATTTGCCATTCTTAGGTGCAAGTCCGGATGGACTTGTAGGAGATGAAACAATTGTCGAATTAAAATGCCCGTATGCGGCTCGGGATCAAAGTGTCGACGACGC
The DNA here is from genome assembly GCA_963854355.1 of Epinotia brunnichana. Taxonomy (NCBI): domain Eukaryota; kingdom Metazoa; phylum Arthropoda; class Insecta; order Lepidoptera; family Tortricidae; genus Epinotia; species Epinotia brunnichana. Next base: position 38,256,395 of record OY977935.1, on the reverse strand, counting down.
TATCGAGGCGAAAAAAATTAAATTTTGGAAAAAAACTAAAGATGGAAATACGATTTTAAATAAAAAACACGATTGGTTCTTTCAAGCCCAAGGACAACTTCATATAACACAAAGAAAAACATGCATATTTGCTGTTTGGACAAATGTGAATATGAAGATAGAGGTGATAGATGAAGATAAAACATTTTGGAATGACATGGCAAATAAATTAAAAAAGTTTTATTTTGATTGTCTTCTTCCAGAATTAATAGATTCAAGATTAGATAGACAGATGGAAATTAAGGAACCCGACTATATTCTGGAAGCAATCGAAAGAAGAAATACAAAAGGAAACAAGCGGAAATTAGATGAAACTACCAGAGAAGCAAATGAAAAAGCAAAAAAAAAGAAGTAACGACAAGTATTCTGTCTGGTTGCCTGGAAGAGAGCTTTAACCAAAATTACCATTTAACATGCTTTTTTAGATTTGAGTTTCTTACACTCTGTTTTTTTTTGTGTGCAATAAAGAATATTGTATTCTATAGTATTTTCTCTCTCCCGTCAATAAAGTCCCATCAATGTACAAATCGTAACAAATATCTTTTCATCACACTTGCTCGTAAAGTCTCTTATTGTACGCAGGCGTACAGAGCAGTTATAGCCGAGTTACCTCCCGGGAGTTATGGATTATAGTAGTCGCCTACCACGAACCGAAAACGAAGTATCTCGCTCTCTGTCGCTCGAATACGCAACTTGCTGCAAGTGCCACAGAGAGACATGTATATTTATATATAGACCGATTTAAATACAGCCGATATAACAGTTTGAAAAGCGCGCGAAATGAACGATGAATGTTTTCTTTGATTTTGATTTGTCATTCTTTGTTATTTTTAATTAAAAAAAAATGTCACATTTTACAAAATCGAGTGTCTATTTAACAAAAGTAAGTTTTATGCATATGAAATACATCATTATTTATTTACTGGGTTTATTAACTACTAAGCCACCGATATCGGTAGGTATCGGTATCGCCGATTATTGACTTCAAAAATCGGTATCGGTATCGTATCGGCAAAATCATGTATCACATCCCTAGTAGCCTAGTACCTACATACAAGCATACATACTTACATGTGTTATTTGTTTTGAGTATGTAGATGTGTATACATTACACACCTAAATACTGAAAAGAAACTACTTACAAAATTACTTCATGTATAATTAGGATTCATAATTTGGAGTCCAGTATTTATAAAGTTCAATAATTCGAGTACGCATTCAAAAGACATTTTACAAGTAAGTATCTCCGTTTATTACAAGATAAATAATAATTGTGTTTACCTACCCTAACACCTAATCAAACAAAAATATTAGTTACGTTCTTCTGCGTTCGGCCGGCCGGTCAAGGTAGATACACTCGCCGTTGTGTGCATTCACGCACACATCTAGCGAAAACCCTAAACAGCGCCCGCGTCTTACGCACGATACAGTCTTAAGTTTAACGATTTGGAGGGCTATATCGGTTACCTTGGTTCTGCTGCGGATAAGCTCATTTCTGATGCGATCATGCTTGTATGTCATCACTGGCAACACACACTGGTCAAAGACTTTCGTCTTGAGACACTGCGGAATACTTATTGGACGAAAAGATGTGCCGTAGCTTCCCGAACGCTGCCCAGCCGAGTCGGATTTGGTACTACATGGGCATTTGGCATGATCTTCGCCTTATCCATGTTCATTCTTGGATCAACTCGCTCGGAAGCTTTACTGAGGTCATCGAGCATCATACTTAAGTCCTCCATGGTCTAAGCCAAGACTAAAATATCGTCCGCAAACCGAAGGTGAGTGATGTACTCGCCGTTGATGTTGACACCTAGCCTTCTCCAGTCCAGAGTCTTAAAAACATCTTCCAGTGCAGCGGTGAACAGTTTTGGCGAAATAATATCTCCTTTCCTGACTCCCCGCTGCAGCGGAATAGGTTTCGAATCGAAACTTTCGATATTTGTTACATTTATAGTTAGGTAATTATTTTTGTTATAAATGTATTTGCAATGAAACACAGATTTGTAATAAACAAAAAGTATAATTAGTTTAATATTATACAAGCACATCCTAACTACTTAGAATTATTTTCCCAGAAATCAAGACTGTCGACTGTGTGCGAGTATGGTAGGCTAAACCAGTCGTCAATTATAAAGAATTGGAAGCAGTGCGTCATGTGTGCGAGCGAAAAAGCGGAGCGCTGCTCTCGCTCTACGTATTGCCTACTGCACCGCTGCTGTTGCCGCCACCGCTCGATATCTTGGCCTAGCTATGTACTACTATACAACATGTAAATAGAGAAACAATAATTAATTATTATGAAATTATTCGTACTTACGCTACATACGATGTTCTGCGTGGGAATTGAACCTTCATGAATGAAGCGTTTTCCTTTTGGCGAAACTCAAAAATCTGTTTCAACAAAATGTTCCGAACAAATGGTGTTCAATCGTTGCGGGAACCAATCCTATCTCCCCGTGGCATCAGTCCATTTTTCCTTTGCATTTGTCTCTTTAGGAAAACTATAAGATTATAATAATTATTTTATTTTATATGACATAATAGTCAGATATTATATATATACATAAATAATAAATTTAATCCTTTTCATTTTGAGTTATCGTTTTATCGATAATTATTATAGACCTTAGCCACAGCATTTGAGTAGCGAACCTTCTGGACATTTGACGTGCATTCCTCGTTCCGAGTAGCGAAATTATGCACAGGATTATGAACTTCATTGTTAAAGAACTAGAATTGATATTTCCTTGACTACATATGCAAATTGTGTCTGAGAAATTGAAACATTAATATCTTTATGTAGGAATTCTAAAACAATACTTACCGATGATAGGAAATACCTCCATGAGACAAGTTTTTTAATGTGCTGCAATTTTAAGCAGCTTCTAACAGAGTAATACTGCATTTTCCTACAATAAACAAATATTTACTCATGTCATACGCCGTGTGCGGTTGCCAGGTGACTGACAATAATCTGTGCAAGAAGTATGCGAATTTACGCTCATGTTCGGCGACACGGGAACGCCCACTCACCACTTCCAATGGATTCTTTATTCCGTGTAGTTGTCTCACCTTCACTGTGGGAAAATAGTCTACTTGAAATTAGCCATACATGTTACGTGCTCGTACGGAGCGTGTAAACCCTTTTTAGGCGGTTGAAATATGACAATCGAATTTCAGCATTACACATACAAATTAAGGATCATCAGTCATCATCGATGAAAGATGGTTAGCATTATACATATAGAACAGAGAGGAGAAAGTTCATATTAGTTAGGTGATAGGTGGACTGAAGTAGTAGAGTAATGTTTGGCTTGCAGGCTGGGGTCCGGGCGCGGCATCGAGGACGTCAAGTCTGTGTCGTTCTTCCGCGGCGTGGACTGGAGCCATGTGCGCGAGCGCCCCGCCGCCATCACCGTCGAGGTACGCTCCATCGACGACACCTCCAACTTCGACGACTTCCCCGACGTCAAGCTCGAGATACGTAAGTACCTACACGTGCACCATGTCCTTTTAAAAATAACATCATTTTTAAACAGCCATACGATGTTGTCAAACATTTGAAAGCGACAAAGTATCAAGTTGTTCAGCTACTTACGAGTTCGAGTGTGTATTGAATGTAGATGTGGACAGTTCGAATAGGTATTGGTTTTGTTTGTGATACTAATGTTAAATATCTTATGTCTATACGAACGTCACAGCTACATATACAAGAGTATATATATCTTGATCATATCTTTAGTTTTTTGTGTGTAAATCCACGAGGAACGACTTCAGTCGTTCTCATCGCGTTAATCGCTGACTAGAAAGAAAGACAGAAAGAAAAAAATATTTCTTTAGTTTTTTGTGTGTAAATCCACGAGGAACGACTTCAGTCGTTCTCATCGCGTTAATCGCTGACTCGAAAGAAAGACAGAAAGAAAAAAATATTTATTCAAGACGTTTAGACTAACACATAACAACAGAACAGTAGACATTTTCAACAAAAGCGTCAGAGAAAAGGACTCCACTCAGCTTAATGACAAGGTACCATGTAAATACCTTGACGCTGATCTTCCGTGGATACCCTTACAAGAGAGTGCTCCTATCCGCGGCAAGACCGATAATGGATGCATAGTAAATGACTAAAATGACATAACTATCCATACATATTATTACTTACGTACTGGTCTACATAAACTAAACTAAACAGTGGACTAAAATGGTTAACGGACGGAACTGAGCTGCTATTGCAAGCTGATAGCGATTTTTTTTTAGATATTAAAAAAATGTTTGAAAATTGGTATGTACAAAATACTAAGACTAAACAGATTTTTGTAAAAATAGAACATATTTTTTGTACTTAACTTTAATTGAAGCAACCGACAACTGACTAGTTCGTGTTTTGTAGAACAATATAATATACAAACACTGCACTGTAATCAGTCTAAAACTTTATCCGTGTAAATATGACAGAATTCACACCGGGCTTCATGTTAATCAGGGCAGCAAGACGTTTTTATTGCTTAAAACATGCCAATATTTACTTACTTAATTACCTATTCAGGACTTTTGACTTTTTATAAAGGGGGTAACTTTAGAAGATGGTTATCTAGTTAGTGACACCAGCTGTAATACCATGACTAAATAGTGAGTGATAGCGAGTTGTAAATGTTCCAGCGGCGGCGCCCATCACACAAGACGGCGAGGTGGCGTACAAAGACTGGGTGTTCATCAACTACACGTTCAAGCGGTTCGAGGGGCTGACCCAGCGCGGCACGCCCACCAAGAAGTGAACGCTGCTGGAACACATGGAAGCAGTGCCCACTCCTGGACCCATGCGGAACATTACCCAGCTCCGCGCGTTCACGTGCCCATCTTAATCACATCGAGCTAATCGTTGTCACTGACCCGGAACAACACATCGTTAGTGTGCTCTCTGATTTTAGTTTGTAACTTGTTTTCACACATGTCGACTATTTATTTCCATAAAACGGCTCCTAACCATTGATACATTTTATAAAAAAAAGACACATTTGTCAAATTTTCACAATTTGTAAATGTTGCTGTTCCGATCTGAAAAAATCGTTTATTGATTCTAAAAGGAGAAAAAGTGTCCTATATTTCGTGTATTTTTGAATATTATGATGACCTTCGTACGTAAGTGTAGGAAAAAGTCACAAACAAATAAAAAAATGTGGGTCGATATTTTCTCCCATTAGAATACAATTCCGGCGGCCAGTAGTGTGAAAAGTAGGTCGACTTACCTCACTCCTCCTAGTGAAATAGATGGCGATGGCACGGCTCTACACATACTACATGCGAAACTTGTTATTTATTAAAGTGACATTGCACACAACTTTAAGACAAAATATGGATACTATTTTATATTGCATTAAATGAAAGCAAAGCCAAAATGATTAAAACGCATCCGGTATAATACTGTATAGAGATCGACGTAACAGAAGGCTTACTTATGTGCGTGGCTTCATGCGACAGAGCCAGCTGGTCGCGTAGACAAGTAGTTCCTTTAATGAACTAACCTATTATTTGAGTTATGAATTATTGTTCGAATTCGAACCCATTAACATCATTTCTTGTGTATCGTTTTTTTATATAATTTAAAGCAACGACATCGTCGGGTGACAAGCAAAACTCACTAAGTGACAAATACCTACTTAAATCAAAAGTCGTATCTCGATATCGACTGCGTACCGAGATACGAGGTTTTGAACAACAGTCACCCGACGACATATATTATGATTTATGAATTTTCTTACACATTGCGTATACAGGAGTTATTCATTAAATTGTAGTTAATTGGGGGTTATTTATTATGATTATAGGTATAGCTGTAGGCAGACGAGGCACCATTATGGATAGTCGATGAGAGTTATGGAGTTTAAAATGAATTGGAATAACCGACGCCTAAAATATGCCATTACAACTTTACCGAAACAAATTAGTATAACCTTTTTGATTTGGTTGACTGTCGTATGCTCATGCATGGGCGTGGATAAAAATATGAATTTAACCTTATTTCTTTCTTCGTTGATTTTTATTTTATCCTCATGATATGAAATATATCAGAAGTCAAAATATGAGTAATCCTGTGGATTTAATGTGAATTTTACAATCATGAGGCGGTTCTCAATGACGCTGTATACATTGACCACGAGTGAATTGTTTATCAGAATTCCTTTTAGTTCCGTTTGGTAAAGTGCTTTTTGAACCGCCTTCTAAACGAAAAAAATCTCATCTCGTAACCAGCTACAAATGGGGAATTTTCTTTAACCTTTTCACCGCCATTGACTTGATACGAAGTCCGCACATTTCGTGCATCACACGCCAATGACTTGATATCAAGTCACAAAATTCAAAATAAAATGCACCTTGACTTGACAATACAAAGTTGACAGTTGTTTACGTGCAATTTGTTGCTTGGCGTGGGTGACACGTGGCACGCTATTTCTTTTTTGACGCGGCGGCGAATAGGTTAACCGATTTGTAACTGTGGTTGGTAACTAGCTTCGTAATGGATATGCAAGTCCCTTGCCGTAATTTAGAGCTGGTTACGAAACTTGAGTCACAAAACGCACACAGGCCCAATATATAACCAGTTACAAATCGGGAATCTTGTTTTCCCATAATGTAGTTTCGAAACAGGACCACGCAGGCCCTATACGCAACCAGTTACAAACCGGGAATATGGATTTCCCATCCCACAGACTTGGTTGGGAGACTTTACAAACAGGGAACATTACGCAAAACTCTTCGTAGGTGGCGACACTAGCAGCGTTGACATTGTATCTCGTTCCAAGCAAGCATTCTTGTCACTCATTTGACAATCAATTGTGCATGTGTGTGTGAATCCCTATATTCCTATACTGGTTTACTATTAGTGGTAGTGCTGCCTCTGGCGGCAGAACATTGCAGTAATGTTCCCTATTGGAACCGTGCAGGCCCGGTCGTAACCAGTAACAAACCACGAATTTTGCTTTTAGATACTGTTGCTGATTACATTTCTTGGTTACCAAACGGAACTAAAAGCAAAAAACATATTTGAATATTATACTCAGAATCGGTGATAGGCGCTTGGCATATTTTTAAACGTCTGTGAAAACAAATGCAACGCACAGGTATCAGGCAGCCTAAAACGCCAGTGAGATCCCAGCGGTCGAACCATTTCTAAATCTGTGTTTCAGAAATGCTTGTCCGTTTTACGTACATGAATATACTATCTAATGTAACAACGAATATGTTGAAAACAAATAGGCTATATGCCTCGCAGGTCAAATCTTTAAGTGTTTATAAAGTGTTAAAACGGAACTATAAATGATAATGTAGTTGTCACATCTCTATTACGTAATAATAATAACTTAATAAATAGCTCAGCTGAAATTTGTAAGCAAGAAAATAAGAGCTATATGCGAATACCCTACTCTATATGAATTTTGAAGATAATTATGTACTTATTACTATACCTACGCAATTGTCACACCTTAGAAGGAATATATGTTAGTAATTAGCTCTTGTTCAATTCACTTGGAATAAAATGCCGTCCAAAATTATGTTACTATTGCATTAATTATTTTAACTATATCTACTTTTAGCACTATATTATATTTAAATATATTTATACATATATACGTAACCGAATAAATAAAGCTTTGCAGATTAGAAGTGTCCCATGTATGTAGTATAAAACTACGTATCCTCGTAAACCTAAGAAATAAGGAACCTATAGTCGAATAGCTACGTGGCGTACAAAGTTAATATATTTACAAGATTTTTGGGATTATAATAAGCTAAGACCTAAGTATCTATAACACGTGCAAGCATTTCTGAAAATAAATTACTTATTCATTCTTATTTACTAATAATACGGATAATATTCGCTATGCTTTTTATCATTTTGATTAAGATCTTAGAACTCTGCAGCGAGGCTCCATTTGCTTAGCTTGTACGGACGATGAGAAATTGAGCTTGTATCTTGTATCCCTGCATTAAATGACGACCATGAAAACTGATTTCCTTTTTTTCTTACTTATTGTAAGATGAAATAAGGTTGAGCTGCCATAAAACCCAGGTGAACTAATAAGGTGCTTTCACAAACACCACAACGTGGCTCAAGCCTTTGGAGGGTACATACATTTTTCCGCACTTCTTGATGGCGATAACACGTTCAAAGCTTTGCGGAGTCGTAATAAAATAAGTACGAGGGGCAAACCGAAATGATCGGGAATAGAAAAAACCGATCAAAGATGTAACTTAATTATGTTTTGTTTAATTTAAGTATAAATTATGTTGATATGTGCGCTTTTGCCTAACGTAAAACATTTTATTATGTCAATGATTCAAGGCTGAAGTTGACATTGGAATGATGGCAAATTCTCGTGCTTTTCTGCCGTATTACAAAGTTCAAACCTCGACCAGTCCCGGATAACGTAATATTTCTGGCTTATAGTAATAGTTTCTTAATTTGCAATAAAATAGTACAATGTAGGAGAGGCCGGAAAACCGCTCAAAGATGGACGAGTGAGTTTCAAATAATACGAGTCCGTTTCCGGCCGAATGAAACTTTGTAGTAGTGGTGGTTCAGGTGCTACAGCTTTTGCCTACTTTCCAGCTTGGTTTTTAGATCATCTATTGCCACATTTCCGAACAGTGGCGTGAACAATATATTATTAATGGGTTTTGACGCTTCTCACCAGAACTTTTGTAGAGTAGGTGAGCAAAAATCAACACAAGTCGCATTTCTTATTCGCATAAAATATCAGGGAACGCAAAACGAAACTACCTTTCAATCCTCTTTTTTTTTTAATAACGTTGTTCTTTTTAGTCATTCGAATACTTATAGATAACGACATTTCGTGGTATACCACATATATATTATGCTATATTTTTTTTCCAGTACCAGTATTGAGGGGTTACCGCGGTTTTTAGTCGACCTATAGAAGTTAGAGCTAGGTCTGGAAATACTGAGATGCTAGCGAGATATTGTCGTTGGGCTGTATTAGATTAAATATCCTGGAAGTAAAAGTCATCAAAAAAAAAGAAGCATACCCAGGCAAACATTTAATACAACCGTTGTGATAGTTTTGAAAAAAAAATTGACTGAGATTTTTCCGCGCAAGCTCTCGATCATTGCATACTTTAAACACTTAGGAAGATTTTTTGTAAAAATTATTAAATTTTTTATAATAATTTGAATGCCATTATGGTTTCAAAAGTCCAATGTTAAGAGCGTAGTCGGTCTGCGACAAAATTGAGAAATAGGTATTTGTATTGCCGTCGCGTTGCGCCCAAGCGACCGCGTGCGATGCGCGATAGGGACAACCGCAGCTCAGACCGATTTTCACTACAAAATCTTGACAAGATCGATGCTTTGTATTCCCCTGTTTTCTCCGCCAAACCTGCGCCGATTCAATTATGTTTGGTGTTGAAATTTAGAGGAAGAGTAGATCTATGTTTCTATTATTTTGTTTTAACGTAAAAACTTTTCATATTTGTCTGGTAGTCATCTGAATATGACAGTAAAAATGGGGCATTTTTTAGGTTTTCGAAAATTCGTATCTGTTTTGGTAATATTTTTTTGGGAAAAAGTAAATGACAGGGGCATACATACAGTACACCTAGATTTTATAAAAAAAAACGAGTCCTCTAGAGTGATAAACCAGGAAGGAAATAGGGGAATACGTTTGTATGGAAAAATGCTGCTAGGATACCCTCTTAAGGCGCTGTCAACACCAAAAACGCGCACACTGTCTATTTGTATCGGAGTAAACGAGAGCGAGTGTTACTTGAGCGGCTAGGTTTTAGACGAAAATAATTAATACATATTGAAATAAAAATAGTGTGGATTATTTGTGAAATATGGCTCGTCTACGGTTTAGGTATGAATATGTGGACTTCGTGTTTTTAATTGCAGACCCATACGTCAAAAAAATAAGGACATAGAACCGTTAAAGATGATTTTAAGACCAATCTTTGCAATTATTTTCTATCGAGCCGATTTCATCCAATTATGTTTCGAGTCCGTCTACGGTCTTGGAAATATGATGAATATTAACTATATTTTTTTGATGTGCTAGAACAAATAGTTTTTCTTATACAACTGCTCAAATAATATCAATTTCAACAAGTTTGGTCTTGTCAGCCTCTTAACGTCATAAAAGAAGATTTTCAGGTAACTTAATTCTAAGTTATCCATTCCCGATCATTTCGGTGTGCCCCTCGTATATGCCGTTATTTCTCTTGCTCCTTTCTACTATTATCACATTGTTTGTATATCTGCAGCCGCAATTCGGAATGGATGAAAATTTTAGAAGTGCCTGATTATTTTTTTTGTGATAGAAATAACCTTCCTTAGGCACCAGAAAAAATTGCAGACTTTTCAGCTGCGTCAATTATTTTTGAAAAATATAAACAGTTTCCTCACTTACGTTTTGGGTTTAGGACGGCGAATGAGACACTTTGCTTGATCCGTCTCATATTACAAAAAACCGGCCAAGTGTGAGTTGGACTCGCGCACGAAGGGTTCCGTACCATTATCTATAAAAACGGCAAAAAAAAATCACGTTTATTGTATGGGAGCCCCCCTTAAAAAAATATTTTATTTTATTTTTAGTATTTGTTGTTATAGCGGTAACAGAAATACATAATCTGAAAATTTCAACTCTCTAGCTATCACGGTTCTTGAGATACAGCCTGGTGACATACAGACGGACGGACGGACGGACAGCGAAGTCTTAGTAATAGGGTCCCATTTTACTCTTTGAGTATGGAACCCTAAAAAATATCTTAAAAATCCGTGGTAAACTGACACTGGCAATGATATTGACAACTGTAGCAGCTATATTTGTGATTGCCAAGGTCAGATATTTAAAATATTTTTTGTAAGGAAAGGTCTCAATCCTGGTCCTTAACCCAAAACGTGAATGAGGAAACTGTTTCTATTTTTCAAAAATAATTGACGCAGCTGAAAAGTCTGCAACTTTTTTCAGGTGCTAAGGAAGGTTATTCCTATCACCAAAAAAATAATCAGGCACTTCTAAAATTTTTATCCATTCCCTATTCTCTAAATGGGAGGAGGGAGGGGACCTGGCCCGCAGTATGCACATGTAGATAGTCAGGTACTCCTCTTAAACTAGCGTTAAGCATCCACATAAATTTGTCAGCTTCGATTTTAGTGAATGGATCTTGCCTTGTGTATTTTGCAAATACGTATTATGTTCTGGCTAGAACGGTCTTTCTTGCCGGTGGCCAGTACAATTTTCTGAATATGTTCTAAAATAATTAAGATATTTTTGCAAAAAATGTTTAGTTCTGTCTACACGAAATGGTTTATTTGTAAAACCGTAGTTATTGAAATCGTAAATCAGCCTACATATTAAGAGTCCATTTGCATAGAACTGTAAAGCCGCAAATTCCAAAAAGCACTCAAAATTGGGAAGCAATTTTCCCCGTTCAACCTAGAATATTATTTTTTATTGTAAAATAAATGTCCGCGGCGTGTTTTCATCAGTGCCTCATTCATAATGCCGTTGGCATGCATTCAACTAGTTTGATACTGAAATAGATTTTACACGTGATTTATCCGAGTAAATGTATTGTATGATGCGACGCCTGTACGCTTACGTATACGTACGTACGTTTTAGCTAGTTGACTTACTGTAGTTACTCTTGTAGATTAGATATACGCATGGACAGCAATATTTAATACCTACCTATATTTGTAAAATTTGGAAGTACAATCTCAAGACTCTTGTTGGGTAGATTGTTTTAATTGATATCTTATGGATTATGAAGATGGTATTTTGCGAATTCTTATCAACTACAAGATCCTGACTTTAGCATTTACGCTAATTGTACATTATACCTTCTTTTGGTTTTATTCATATATCGATACCTGCAAACTCAAAGGGCGTAACCGCCATTACAACAACAGGCTGGTACGCCCTTTGAGTCTGCAGGTATCGATATAAGTAATACGTAAACTTGCTTATTTAATTGCAAATTTATATTGTTATTTTTGTTTTTTAGTCCATTACTATTCCCGGGAAATTATCAAAATATCAATTTAAATTCTTATGCAAAATTAAGTATTATTTATTGTACATGGCTATTTTATGAATTAGGTGATGCGATTGACTAAATGGCCATTTTCAATAACTCGTGTACCCAATTAGCGTGAGTTGTTAAACAAAAAATAAACTCAGTGTCAGTTTTGTGACGAAAATGAAGTATTCAGTTTGTATAAAAAAACACTTTTTCTCTTCTATTTATAAACGTTATTTAAATGTGAAACAAGTTCATTTTCACATAATTTGAAACACAGAAAACTGACACTGCGTTAATTTTTGTTTAACATCTCACGCTAATTGGGTACACAAATTATTGGAAATGCCCAAATACAACAATAATGACCTACGTTTGTTCTGTAATGAAGTAACGTAATTTATATTTTTAATTTGTATGGAAAGTTCACGCTATTGTCCCCCCAATAACTAGATTAACGATTATGTTGTTATTATTGATGAATTGTAAGTAACATTAAAATATGTATATTTGTAATAACTCATTACAGAAGGTGATCCATCAATTGTATAAAACATCATCAACAGCACCACACTATACCTAGTTATTTATGCAACAAGTGCGGAAAGTAGGTGATTTCCGACGAGTGTCATTTTGAGACACGAGTCGGAAATCATCTCACGCGCGTGTATCATACAACATTTTACTATGCATTGTGCGAGGAAATAAAAAAAGTTCTGTCAAGCAAGATGTCAAGCTTTTCTTTCAATTCATTTTAAGTAACTCATTATGTTCCATAGAAAAAAAATACTGTACCGCGTCGTAGTTCTAAGAAACAAACTGAAACTATTGGAACGCAATTCAATTATTATTATTGATTAGTCACTTTCACTCCAGATTTTTAACAATTTTACACAGAACAACTCCAAAGTAAATAACAATGGCGGGCTTTTTTGATTTAAATACATCCGAGCTCAACATATTGTCCCTTGGCTGCGAAAACCGCTTAACTGCATGACATGTAGTTTCGAGAAAAACGCATATAAAGATTTGCATGTTAATATTTCTATGAAGGGCCAATAACACCTTAAGCATTTTCGTGTTTTTATATGAACACTTTATCGTTTATTAAGACTTTTTGAGTCAATTTAATTTTTGTTTCGGATAAGAGGATGAAATTTAGGGTTTACCGTAAAAAGTGCTGCAGTCAAGCGGTTTTTCCTAAAGACACTTTTTTTTGTATCTCCTAAAATAATAGCCTTAGATCGGAATTTTCGATTTATAATACTTTTTGATGTAAATTTACAACCGTTTGACCTGAATAAAGTCTTAAAACAATTTCAGATTCTTAAGTATAAAGAGGTGAAATGACATTCATTATGACGGAATGTGTCTGACACTCGGTCGATAAAGCAGATACTGATAACTTATACTGAGTAAGCAAAAACAGATCTTAAGGTGATCAACCTTTTCATTCCCCGACTGTACGAAAAACGGCCTCGCGTAATAATAATATAGATAGTAACCTACATCAAAACTCTTACCTGATGTATGTCAAATTTGTAACATTAGAAACACTGGTACTTCATTACTAAACTGCTACCGGGACCTGAGTTTATTGCAAACAATGTAAAATGCTGTCTCCGTTCCTTAAGCGAACGAAGTTCTATGCTTCAGCTTCGGCCGAAAATCGTTCGTAGTTGATCGAGCAGGTTCTTTAATTATATAGAATTAATTTTTTGGGTTAGTTTTTCAAAATTAAAAAAAAAAAACTTTTTTTTAAAAGACTGCGAGTTGTACAGCTCACTGAGCCACATTATGCGTTAGCGAGAGCGACTACGTTGTTAATTATGCTATTTCTATTTGCACTGTAAAAGCAGACTTTATAACATAGGACAATTCAGACTACTAATAAGTATACTACCAAATGCAGGCAATTGAATTATTTTTGGTGAGAATTGAGTACTTCAAATTATATATCTATATTCCAGTGCGGGAATTAAGCCCCAGTCTTTCAGCGAGTATATGACGTAATATAATACATTTCAGGTCCAGTCCACTTTACGATACTACCTCACGGGTTACAAGTTAAGCAAAGTGTTTACCCTTTTCTTGTATCCAGTCCAGCTTAATCAAACTTCCTCACGGGAGGCAAGTTCAGCAAAGCGGCTCCTCTTTTCTCAGGTCTAGTCCATTTCATCAAACTACCATGTAAGTTTAGCAAAGCGACTGTTCATGTAAAAACACGAAAATACATTAGTAATTATTGGCCCTTGATCTTCATTTGCATTTTACTCAATACTAGGTTTCATCATAAATAAGGTATAAGAAGATATGTCAACGCCGCCATACATTAAAATAAAACCACCTTAATTTGAATGACCACCAGCGGGCGGGCGTTAGTTAACTGGTTAAAAACAATGCTTGGTGACGGCAATAGATATCGCTTATATCAATACGCCATCTATGAACTATCGAATACACTATCATTAATAAAATTATAGATTCAGTAACTGCTACGAAAATATGTATACAAAATATAAATCTGCGAAGATCAACTTTACGGTCTTGTCACACTAAACAAATTTGAATAGAATGTTTTGACAATTCATAAAAACAGTGCAGACTTGTCATTGCATATGTTTGTCTCATGTTTTGACATGTCACAACGTTATTGGCATTGCGCGTTAAGATTTTGCAATAATGAAGTTGCGAATAACTAGGTATCTAATGCGTTTCAATATTTCGTCTAAGCAGACGTCAGTTACCATGGCCCTGTGGTTTAGTAGCAAAGACTACAATATACATACTGAGATAGACAGGCAACTCGACCAAATTGAGAAGGCATTTAATGCTTGCGTATACAGGCGCCATCTCTTCTGCGGTAGTTACAACTTTTCTTTGAATGTACAAAACATACAAAAAGTGCGTCGGTCGTAGGATTTGTACTCCGGATCATCGACTCCAAATACCACCGTCTGTACCCCTAGGCTACTGATGCCTTGTGAAAATACGGCGAATTTTGAAATACCTTGACAGCCTAGCCTAGCAATCGCTAGAGCTTCAGAGAGTTCGCCAGCTATCAAGAAGGTGGCACTGTTTTCAATAAGAAACTGAATTTGCATTAAGTTCTAAGTTCGCATAGCATGTTTAGTAGTACCTATAATATAACTGCTGAGTCATGTGTTGTCCTGAGTTCTAATCTTGCAGTTAGATGTTTTTTTTTGCATTTTGATTTTATATTGTTTACAGACCATGTTGGTGTGTTACAATAGCTACCTACTTATAAAATAAAAAATGCATAAGATTCAAACCTTTCAAATACTTCCAAGGCTTACGACGATAAATAAAACAAATTAAAAAAATCCATTTATTTCCTCGAAAGGATTTCACATTTAAAAATTTTTAAATATTCAAAAACCAAAGTCTCAGAAATATATAACCCACCAAAAACATAAATATGTGAATGAATGTCATAAAAAAAGAAAAAAAAAACGAAAACAGCTCCTATCTATGGACGATTATCGTACTAGAATCCTGCGTTTTGATACTTTTTCCACTTTACGATCTTTTAACGCCCTTTTCTGGTTGTTTTTATTTGAAAAAGTTAGTTATGTGAAAATTAATATTTGTAAATGTTAATATTTAAGATTTCGTATAAAGTAAAATATTAATAGCCATCAGTGGTGCTCCAAGCGACATCTCTTACAGTTTCTCAGTACTATTGTACCGCAGTATGGGATGCTGCCTCTTTGTATATTTTCTCTATGGTTTCATGCAGTTAGGCGGGTTTTGCTGCAATGGGAGTATGCATTTGCATATTTGCACAATATTACCATTATGCATGCAAGGAGCATCACAGCTCACTTAGGCGGTTTTGGTTGAATGAATGATGTGTGATTTAGAGAGTGAAACGTATCAAGCAAAACCGCTTATATTACAGTTAGTTTGTTTTTGCTGTTGAACAATTTTAACTATTGATTCTTTTGGTTGTCTGGCAAAACATATTATGTGGTGGTAAGAATATTTCGTCAGATTATAAAACACACAATAAGCACAATTTTACTGTTATTAAATTGCAAGTTGTGTTCTATCTAGCTATTATAACAGAGACTTAATAGATTTTTGCTTGTAGATTATCTTAAAAATCGTTGTTATCCAACCTTTTCTTAAAACTTAATCAGGAATGGAGCCACGTATCGAAAAATGGGCTTTTGTAGCATGTAGATCTGGGAAAGCATAATCTAACAGTATTAATATCTCAGTTTTGTCCAAAACGGAGCTTAAGCGGTTTTCGCAATCAAGGCTCGAAATGTACTACTGCGAATGTGCAAATAGCCGCCATGTCGTATCGCAAAAGACATAAGCAAAATATGCGTCAGCCAAAAATAATAAATTAATACCTATTTAAAATTTATTTAGTAATTATTCAAGATCAATCAAAATTTTAAATGATTAATGATGGTTTGATTAATGATTAGTATGTTTGTACCTTTCTTTCCTTCTCTTTTTATTTATGTCCGTTTTCTTTATTCTTTTATGAAAGAAAAAAGTGTAATTGAAAAATTTGTAAAACGTTTCTCAAATAATAAAAATTATTTGCGTCGGGCTGACGACGGAGTTAAATATCAATAAGTTTGTGTCAAAAAAATTATTTTTGGTACAATCTTTTATTGCCGACTGTACTTTTCTGTATACCGTCATCAGCTACTCATTGAGACTCAACGGGGTTACGTCTGCATTCCCATGGCAACCTTCTGTCTCCATCATCAGATCAGCTCGATAGTACCATAATATTGAATTGTCATCCAAACTATACCTTTACCCAAAATTCAGCTCAATCGGATAACGAATGTCTGAAAAAAAGTAACTGAAAAATGGATTGCAAATTTTGACGTACTGACAATCCTTTTCAGGGTTGACATGAGCGTTACATATGTACAGTGCAAGTTTAATGTATAAAAAAAAAGTTTGTAAAACAAAACTGAAAAGTAAAAAGTACTAGTGCGGAAAAGTGGCACGATTTGGCTGCTTGGAAAACGCTCTTTTCGAGCACATGCATTGTAATAGTTATTTACGATACAAGTGCAGAAAATAGGAAATTCGCAACGAGTGGTGATACATTAAATCACGACCGAAGGGAGTGTTTAAAATCGACACGAGTTGCGAATTACCTATTCGCACGTGTATCCTACAACGTTTTACAGTACATAAGGCTCTTTAAAGTTTCGACATATGCACGGAAAGTGCTCTTTTCCGCACACGTGCGGAAAAGTAGCACCATGTGAACTGTAAAATACCTAAACGACACCGATGTGGTGTTCCTTGAAGATGTTGTCATGGCTTTTTAAATATCACTAGTATCGTTCTTTGTGAATTAGATCAACCGTAAGAAAGCAAACTTTATAATTTAACCAAATATGGACATTGGTCACACAAACAATCCTACCGTTTCAGGGGCGACATGAGCGTTACTACCTTTATTTACGCATCATGCTCTTTATAATTGAATTGTATAATATTTTCACTCACCAATCACTTTTAAATAAGATTAACAGCTGCTGAGGGTTAACCAAAATGAACGTGTTGATGATCTTCCGAATCGGCTGACCTCGAATATATACCCCACACTTTTTTGCGTGGGGGGTTAAAACTGAACGAAATCGGCAGGTCAAAATATTTTGCTTATACTGACAATTAGGATGTCGGGATCTTAATCTCAGACCACGAAAAATTGCCTCGAGTTTAGAGGTCAAAGTAGAAATTTTCGCTTCTGGCACAGCTTTGGGCGTAACACCGGCGCACGGCTCAGCACGCCGGTGAACACGCACTCACACCCGTTAGCATGCGCCGTGTGCGCACGGCGCATGCTAACGGGTCACAGACACTGCAAAGAACTTGGCCTTGCCTTTATCGTCAGGATAAACAATAAATACTGCCCGGTTATTCCTTCACACACCAGACATACCAGAGCGTTAACATTTTATCTGTATTTTTCGAGATCCACTCTTTCACATGACGTGATCGTGTACCTATACAAATATTTTGAATACCGGGGACCGATTTTTGACTTACGAGCGCTCGAATCTTTCACTCGAAAAATGTAATAAATGATGAAATGCTATTTTGACACGGCGATAGAAAATTTAAAAACGAGTGGTACTGACCACTCGTATTCAATTCTATCGGTAGAAAGTACCTGCAATTATGACACTAATACAATTTTCGAGCGATCACACGTCAAAATCGGCCCCCTGGCCTGACGAATTATGATGCTGTGCTGTAATGATGAATTTACGTATGCCCAAGATTTAAAATAATTTGCTGTTAAGGTAAGTTTCTTATATTATGCATTATCATACCCCCGATATGATAGAATAAACAATAATAGTACATTGTGATACAAGTGAGCTATGTTGATAATTTCATCAGAGGCGGAATTATCACGCGAACCTCAGGTGAGCGTGATAAGAGAGACGAGGATATAATTATCAATGCTCACGCGTTTCATACGACGTTTTTCAACACATTTGCGAGTAAATAATCCTTTTCATAATATGAAAAATGTAACAGGCTCCTAAGCTATTTCCTTTAGTTATTGATGACAACAGGTTTTTACTCACATTGTACATCTCCAAGAATTTCCAGTGGCGTCAATTCTATTTATCACATTATCACTTTTCTATTCATCACGAGTCAACATTTTCAATAATAACCTGCAAACACGCATCAACAATGTTTACAAATATTTGTGAAATTACCTATAATGGCGCGCAACAATTTTTTTTCGTGAAGTTCGCGCAGTGCGCGCGCAGGTCTTAAAGCGAGGCTTAGATGAAATCTCTAATACAAAATAAAATAAATATTTTCGTATTCAATATAAATTCATGTAAAATGTTATCAAAAGTAAATAGTTTTACTAAATGAAACGTTTCTATATCATATTCAAGATGAAATAATCAATTAATTCATTAGAACGATTTAATTTGTTTAGTCGAGTAAGAATCCATTTGCCGAGCATTAAAAAGAAACCTGTATAACCCGGTCAATTTAAGAATGAGCCGAGTCCATACATACACCTTGCTGCAAGGTGCTAACGTGTCTTAATCGGGATATAACCATAACTACACGAATGCCGTAATGTTATAAAACACGCGTGTTTAATACCCAGGATTATGAGCCACAAAAGCGGCACAATAAGAGGCACGTTACGAGCAAATGTGTTGAAATAGTACATTTCTTACCTAGGGCGGTTAAACAAAGAATGTCTCAGATCGCAGGTATTTGACGCCCGAGCCGAAGGCAAGGGCGATAAATATGCGCTCTGAGGCTTTCTTTATTACCGCCCGTGGTGAGTACAAAATTTTACGTCTCTATCTGGCCAGGAAGTGGGGTTTTCCGCACGCATAGCGTGCGGTAATTCCTACTTTATGGCCAGGTATGACGTAAAAAATATTCTTACATTAGAACGACTTTCGAATTGTACCTAATGATTCGTTTTATATATTAATAAAAGAGTTCGTTTTACAAAATGCTTCTTTAATCCGCGATGATAGTCGCTGAAAATTAAAATTAGCTATTTGCTTTGTTATTGTTATTGAAAATAAAAGATGAATTATTTAATTTCTTAAATTGTAAGTTTTAAGTATTTTGTTTAACACTTATTGTTTCTTCCTTGTAATTTAAGAAAGTGGCAATACAAATAAGCATTAAAGCAAAATGAAATTTTATTTCCCTTCACCTACTTTTTACGGTTCCGTACTCAAATAGTAAAACGGGACCCTATTACTAAGACTCCGCTGGCCGTCAGTCTGTCTGTCTGTCTGTCCGTCTGTCACCAGGCTGTATCTCAACAACCGTGATAGCCAGTTGACATTTTCACAAATGATGTAGGTATTTCTGATGCCGCTAAAAAACAGAATACTTTTTTTTACATTTTTTTTTCTTTTATAATCTTACTACTAGACGACGATAAACATACTTATATTATAAAGATAAATAAATACTTAAATACATAGAAAACATCCATGACTGAGGAACAAATATTTGTGCTCATCACTCAAATAAATGCCCTTACCAGGATTCGAACCCGGGACCTCCGGCTTCGTAGGCAGGGTCACTACCAACTAGGCTACAGGAGGCTCCCATACAACGAACGTGACTTTTTTGCCGTTTTTATAGATAATGGTACGGAACCCTTCGTGCGCGAGTCCGAATCGCAATTGGCCGGTTTTTTTGATACGTTACCTAATTCGTATTAGCGGTTGTTTATAAATATTATAAAGCGTATTACGAGACGGTTGTACAGTCACCGGCATCATTATATGATGAATCAAAGGCCGCAAAAACGACACGCTCTTACGGCTCTAGCAATAGAGTTGTCATCAGATATTTTTGCGGTCTTTGTTCCATCATATATTTATGCCGGTGACTGTACCAAACCGGTGCTACCCACCCCGCGGTGTTCGTTACACTGTCCCGCAATTCTGTAACTTGCTTTAACCTCACCCGTCACCCAGTAATATATATATGTACTGTCGGCGCGATTGGTAGTAGGTAACTAAGGTCTAGTGTCGTTAGGCGTGACGGGTGAGGTGAGGGACATGAGCGCGTTCAGAATAACAGCCCAGCCCCCCTATTCTGTAACTTGTTTTAAGCTCACCTCAACGCTCACCCACAATTATACCTTGACACCGCGATGCGTAGTAATTAAGCGTAGGTAGAGGTCTAGTTTCGTAACGGGTGACCGGCGGGGTGAGCCACATTAACACGTAGCGAATAACAGCCCTGCTCCACTATTGTAGCCTAACCTAACCTCCCCTCACCCGTCACCCACAAATATTTATTGACGGCGCGATTCTTAGTAGGTATACTACGATAGTACTTAGTTACCCAACTAAGCGTAGGTAGAGGTCTAGTTTGATTAGACGAAAGGGTGAGGTGATGCGAATGAGCGCGTTCTGAATAACAGCCCGGGGCAGTCGGCAGTAGTAATATGTCCCGATACCATAATATGTATATGTATAAATCGTGTATGTGTACATGTGTAGGTAGTTGAGGTGGTTTAAGTAAACGTATTGTTCTGGATATTTAGATAATATAATCTGGAAATAATTCGCAAGATATGTGGCTACATCAAGTTTCATTTAGTATGTATTGTATGACAATGATATCTCGAAACATATTTTATAAAACTAATTAAACAATTTTCTTACATCTACTTACATTATTAACAAATTCTCTACATCTCATTATATGACAAGTACCTCTATTAGGTATTTACTCGTATGCAGTCAATATGCCAGCATTTATATGATTTCCTTGTTAATAGTGCCCCGCCAGGGTGTCCACTTTCTGGAAAGTCAGGGAAAGTCAGGGAAAAGTCAGGGAAGCTCATGGTGGTCAGGGAAAGTCAGGGAAGTTCTAGACAGGTCAGGGAAAAAATCTATCTAGAAGGAAAATATATAAATAAAAAAATTAAAAGTATCAACAAATGTATCTTGAACTATAAATATGTTGATTCATCATCGTTATGTTGTCCATTAACTAAATTTAGAAAGGTAAGTATAGATCTTAGTTAGTTTGATTTTTGTTTTTATTCAGTGTTAAATATTTTATGACCAGGTGATATTATAAGGCCATTTTGTGGGGAGATACGGATACATTGCCTTGCAAAAGGTGGAGAGGAAGATGTTTTGATTGATATTGGTTGAGTATGAGGTCATAAGTTTCCGACCTCGGGCATGTGTGGGTTAGTCACCATCTTCATTTGATGCTGGCCCTTCACTTGGCGTTGCGTGTTCGCGGTGCGTGGTTGCCTCTCTCAAAGGAGCAATATTTTCGGTGTTTTAGAAATAGCACTTAATTTGTTATTTCTATGACAAAGGTGTCTATGCCAAGTTTAAGGATGATAAAAATGATTTTTGTCATATATCACAACAACATATACAATTTAAGTCTTACAGAAAAAAGTTGTGAAGGGCGTAATAAGTAGTATTTAAAAAAAAATCTCTAGTTCAAGTGTTATTGTGCCAAAATTGTACGCTTCGGATTAAAAGAATATAATGGGTACTTATTTTTAAATGTTGGAACAAGTCGGATTCATCCCATGAGCGCGGGAAAATAGGTAGGTAAATGTGGAAAAAGTAGGCTTTGCCTGCGATACGCCGGCCTTCTCTATAAACTATTATTGCTACAGCTTATGGGGTAGGTATAGTTATCGACTAAAACAGACACGGGGAATTCATTTTTGGTGAAAATGGTAGTTTTATAGTAAAAAAATGTCTAAAAAAAAAATAAAAATAAAACTTGCTGTCGAAGGTTCTGATGAGGTCTAATACCTGCCTAATACATATTTTTGAAAACAATATCTAAAAGGTCGTTTAGTTTTCAGAAATATGTGTACTTTTTGGGCACTATAAACTATTATTGCTAGGGCTTATGAAGTATAGTAACTATAGTTATTGACTAAAACAGACACGGGGAATTAATTTTTGGTGAAAAAAGGTAGTTAAGGAGAAAAAAAAAATTCTGAAAAAATTAAAATAAAAATTGCTGTCGAAGGTAAGATGATCATATCTAATACATATTTTTGAAAACAATATCTAAAAGGTCGTTTAGTTTTCATAAATATGTGTACATTTTGGGCGACGTCCGTACAAAAACTTCAAAAAATCCAATATTGTTCGCATCAAGGTAAAGTAGCGTTATGCCTTTGTGTTCAGAATTATTGCTTTCAATATCTAAATTATGAATTTTGATAATCATCATCATTATCATATCAGCTGACTGCTGCGAAAGGCCTCCGCCAAAGAGTACTACAACCGGTCCTGCGCCACCCGCATCTAGCGGACTCGCGCGTTTATGGGGGGGTCTACCGACGCTGCGCCTTCCGGTACGTGGCCGCCACTCGAGAACCTTTCCGCCCCAACGGCCATCGATTTTACTTGCAATTAAGAGAAACACAAGATTAATATACAACAATCATCCTTTATTTGTTCTAAAAACCCTAATAGCAATATATACACAGTTATTACGCAATAGCCAGCTTATCCAGCTTAGAACACGATCCACATTTACCTAAATCTACACACTAGCAATATTTATGCATCTAAGACATATTAGCTGATCATGTTAATCATGAATACTTTATATATACAATAATAATTAAGAGGCGATAATACTTAGTCTGACTCTAGTCCTTCCACTTTCACGGCTGCCTGGCAAGAGACCGCTCCGTGGGAGGTGTCCGGGTATTTATTAACTATGCTGGGTGACGTCACCGGCTCACCGGAAAGGCTGGATTCGTGGTGCCGTCAGTGTTGCCAGCGTCGCAAAGTAATATCTTGCCACCCGAATAAGCTCGGCGACAACATCCGGCCGTCCTGCTAACGGGGCCGTCCTCGGCCCTCGTCATGGGCTGGTGATGGAGCTGCGAACATGACAACAATACTATCTGAGTACCAGTTTATGTTATGTAATTCACAGTCACCGGGTATGATTACGTGCTACAACAGTTTTTTGCATATAAAGGAATTTAGGCGTATATAGGCTTAACTCAGTGATTCCCACGATCACTTTGTTGTGTATCGCCTTGGCCCCATGTAGCAGTGTTCACTTCGGATCTCTGATACATTTGATCTTTCCTTTATATACAATGTACATGTTCGAAGCGTAAGCATTAGGCCATTAACTCTTATTTACTCTTAACGATGGAATGGACATAATGTAATTACCAGCTTTATAATAAACAAGTATAAAAAATGTGTACCTTGATTTCTCCCGACAACATCCGGGTGTTACCATCTTATCATTCTGCTAGACGAATCCAAGATTTCATATTTTCAGCACAGGCAACGCCCTCATATCGTCTGGAGCTTCTTTCAGCGCCTCGCAGGTCCGTCACTTTATATCGGTCGTGGCCTAGAACAGCTGTTATTTGAAACGGCCCTTTGTATAACGGCAATAATTTCGTGCTGTTGCCGTCATTTGAATGACTTGGGATTTTAAGTACCACTAAGTCATCAACCTGATACTGAGGCGCCTCTTTGCGTTGTTTAGCATCAAATGAAGCTTTCTGTCGGCAAGCGTCTTTTTTTATATTGACATCTACCATTTGTCTCAAGGAGGTAACGTCAACCGAGTGCTCCGTGTTATCATCGTCAGTGATTACATCATTATCCATGCGAATTCTATACCCAAAGAAGACTTCACTCGGTACTGCGGCTGTGGTTTTATTAATAGTACTATTAATGCCCTGTTGAATACTAGTCACATGTTGGTCCCATTTGTTGTTATCAGTATCCGCCCCCAAGCTACGTAATGCTTCTAGGATAGTAAAATTATATCGCTCTACCTGGCCATTTGATCTAGGTACCGCTGTCGCGATAATATGTCGTCTTATATTTCGGTCATTACAAAATCGCGTAAAGAGCTTCGATGTGAATGCACTACCAGCGTCACAAATTAGTCTCTTTGGGTTCCCGAATTGTTTGAATAACTTTAGAAGTTCATTGATTACTACCTGACTTTTAGTATTCCTCACTGCTGCTATAAAAACAAATTTGGTGAACGAGTCAACGAGAACCAAAAGATAGCAATTTTTTTGTGTCGTTTTTATGAAAGGTCCCAGGTGGTCCACGTGTAGTGTGTGGAAGGGTCTGGCGTATTTTGGAATTGGATACAGTTTCCCTGGCTTTTTCCCGTGAATATTTTTATAGTAAATACAATTTAAGCAGTTCTTAATATATTTGGACACCGTTTTCTTTAAATTTGGAAACCAATACCTGGAGCGTATTCTTTCTATAGTTTTGTCTACAGCGAAGTGACCTACGTCATCATGGTTAGCACGTATCACATTCCAAATACAGGACTTAGGTACAAGCCAACGCCTACCATATTCCGTCCGTCGATATACCTTATTACCCAACAATTCGTAATCCTAAAATATGCGTTTGTTCGCTTCGGCATCGCCTGACAATAAGATTTCACGAATGCTACATATACTGGGATCTTGCAACTGAACCGATAGCAACCAATCACCCTCAGTAATGGACATCACGGATTCAACATTGACATTATTGTCACAAATCGGGTTTCTACTCAAGGCATCAACGTGCTGCATTTGGCTACCGGCTCTGTGAACTACATCATATGTGAACGGTTGCGCATACAACACCCATCGGCTAATTCGAGGTATAATATCCTGCTTACTTAAGGCGTGTCTGACGGCGTTGCAATCTGTCGTAATTTTGAAATATGTTCCTATTAGATAGTGCTTAAACCTTTCTAATCCTGCCACTATGGCCAAAAGTTCTAGTTCAAAAGAGTGATACTTTTTCTCATCATCTGTGGTTTGGCGGCTATAGAAATGTACAGGTATTTCGCCTTCTTCTGTTAATTGTGTCAAAATACATCCTAATCCATCTCTACTCGCGTCTGTGTAAAGATTGATCGGCAGTTTGGGATTAAAAATTTTGAGCACAGCGTTATCAATTAAAGCTTGTTTCAAATTAATTACTGCTTGTTCATGTTCATTATTCCAATGCCAATAGGTACCCTTTTTCAATAAATTGGTTAACGGTTTGCATAATAATGCACAATTTAGAATAAATTTCCGAAAGTAATTAATTAAGCCCAAGAATTGCCTTACTTGATGTACCGTTTTCGGAGTCGGATACTCTGCAACCGCTTTGAGTTTTTTCGGACTGGGACTTACGCCGTTTTCTGAGATTTCGTAACCCAAAAACATAATTTCTTTTTTAAAAAATGCGCATTTGTCTAAATTTATCGTTAACCCATTTTTTGACAAAAGGTCAAGTACCATGTCCAAACAAGCCATATTTTCCTCTAAAGTTTCGGTTGCTATAAGCAAATCGTCCATATAACATACTACTCTCCCGAAACGTAAATTTCCCAAAACGGTATTCATCAAACGTTGGAAAACTGACGCCCCATTACATAATCCGAATGGGACGCGAACATATTCATAATGCGAGTCATTTGTGATGAACGCCGTTTTGTGAATATCCTCCTCCCTGACACAAATTTGGTGGTATCCACTTTTTAAATCAAGTGACGTGTAATATTTACATCCGTGTAATCGATCAATTAGGTCCTCTATAACTGGCATGGGATACTTTTCTTTGACAGTGATTTTATTTAACTGGCGATAATCCACACACAAACGCTTTGTTCCTAAGGCTTTATCAACTAGCAGAGCAGGACTAGCATACGCTGAACGACTGTGACGTATAATACCATTTTTCAATAGGTCATCAGTCAGTTCGCGTGTGATAGCCCTTTCGGACTCCGACATTCTGTAAGGTCGCAAACAAACCGGTTTGTTAGAGGTTAGTTCTATTTCTAACTCAACGCAAGATGTTTTGCCCAGAGTAGTTAAATCCTGGGAAAAACATTGAGGATATTTGTCCAAAATGCTATTTAATAGCGGCTGATGTTCCTGAGATACCTCACTGAGCACGCGGGATTCTATTTTGTTAATATTTAGTGCCTGGACGTGTTCAAAAGTTAATACGTCACCTACTCGAGAATACATTATACTTCTATCTTCAGTAAAGTTCCTACCTATGAGCATATTGCATCCGGACAATGTATCTACAACATAAAGCGTTATGAATAGTTCCACGGTATCGACTTTCAGGGTGGTTGCTACAGCTTCAGTTACTTGTACCGAGGAGTCGCTTGTAAATCCTACCAAATTAATAGGATTATGCAACTTAAAAGTTGATAATTGATATTCTTTGACAAGTTCACTTGTTATTAGTGAGCAATCGCTCCCCATGTCAAAAAAAGCATCGCTGATGAAATTGTTTACAACAACCTGCTTATTGAATTTTCGTTTTGAATTACAGTCAGTTATCATTTTTACTTCTGCTTCTTTCTCGAATTTTGGTTTAGGCTTTGATTTACAAGCGGCTTCCAGGTGACCTGGTCTATTACACAAATTGCAACGAATATTGTCCTTGACTGGACAAATGTTTCTTTTGTGACCGCTCTCACCACAACGAAAACAAGTCACGTTGGGAGTGTGTGCATTACTAGAACTCGCGTGTGTGTCGGTTTTAGTGCTACTATCAGGCCTATCATTAATAAAATGACCCGTGTTTGCCTGTCTAACATATGGTTTGTTTACTACATTGTTTCTTTGGAATGTTTGTCTGTCCTGTACTGTATTCACTTTACCATGCAAAAAGGATGCTAACTCGTCACAATGCCTAAAGTTTCCTGCATCTGCCGCGGTAGTTATGTTCGAATCACCGATTGTTCCGACAATTATGGAAATAATGTCTCGACTCCTAAACCCCAACTGAAGTTTATCTATTCTACCCTTTTGTTCGAAAAAAAATTCGTATAAAGATTGATTTGATCCTGGTTTTGCCTCAATTAACTGTTTTACTAACGTATACATATTCCGATTAATTTGGAATGTATCCGACAAAGTATCACGCCATTGCTTCCACTCCCACGTGGTCCAGTTAGTGTCATTTTTTTGCAATGAATCCAACCA
This sequence comes from Epinotia brunnichana, assembly GCA_963854355.1. Classification (NCBI taxonomy): domain Eukaryota; kingdom Metazoa; phylum Arthropoda; class Insecta; order Lepidoptera; family Tortricidae; genus Epinotia; species Epinotia brunnichana. The sequence goes on along the minus strand of OY977935.1, from coordinate 38,228,806 downwards.
CGTTTTGGCGGTATTTCGCAATTTTTGCAAAGCCTGATACTTTATCATGTTGTCGGCCCACCCAAAAGCACGAGAGTTAGCGTCAACCACGTTTAGCCACATATCGATATTGTCGACAAGGGGATCAAATTCAGGAATCACTGACGATAATATTGCATTCTGACTCACGGTTTGCGGTTGTTTACGTCTATTTCTCCTCCTCCTTTTTCGCCTTCGATCTTGGCTGCTGTCACTGCTCGTGGATCGTGAGGATGCTGACGTCGATGGTGACGATGAACTGGAAGTCGTAGATGGCTCCCTTGCTCGTCGCTTCGTCCTCTTGCGCTTGCGACTACGTGGCATGTTGTGAGCGTATTTTCGAACACTTCTGATAAGAGAAACACAAGATTAATATACAACAATCATCCTTTATTTGTTCTAAAAACCCTAATAGCAATATATACACAGTTATTACGCAATAGCCAGCTTATCCAGCTTAGAACACGATCCACATTTACCTAAATCTACACACTAGCAATATTTATGCATCTAAGACATATTAGCTGATCATGTTAATCATGAATACTTTATATATACAATAATAATTAAGAGGCGATAATACTTAGTCTGACTCTAGTCCTTCCACTTTCACGGCTGCCTGGCAAGAGACCGCTCCGTGGGAGGTGTCCGGGTATTTATTAACTATGCTGGGTGACGTCACCGGCTCACCGGAAAGGCTGGATTCGTGGTGCCGTCAGTGTTGCCAGCGTCGCAAAGTAATATCTTGCCACCCGAATAAGCTCGGCGACAACACAATGTGCTCCGCCCAGTGCCAAGCTTAGCGATTCAGAGGGCTACAACAGTTACCATGGTTCTGCTGCGGATAGCCTCATTTCTGATGCGATCACGCGAATAATCTCCCGGCATAGGCTTCTTTATTTTTGGGTGACTGAGCCTTCTTACGAGGCCCATAGTAAACGACCACTATTCAGTGCCATAAAATAATACTCATTCGATTCAGATAACAAAAGTTTATCACTGGCATATATGTCATCACTGGCAATACACACTGGTCAAAGAATCTTGTCTTGAGACTCTGTGGAATATTTGACGAAAAGATGTGCCGTAGCTTCCCGAACGCTGTTCAGCCGATCGACGATTGACCTCTTTCTCGAAGTTGGACCTAGTAACCTCTCGAAGTAGGTCTTACATTCAAGACATTTAATTAATACCTACCTATCAAAATGCAAGTTGAAAAATAAAAAATATCCAAGTTTTTTTTATAAGTACCACGTCAAAATAACGACCCATACAGACAGAGTGTATTATTCAAACGGGGCAATAATGAGATACGGAAATTTGATCCTAGGAACGCGAAAAAAATTTAATTGCATGGTTTTTTTTTAAAGAAAGCTATGCGTGCAATATTTTATTTTACATATTCGTCATATTATGTGTGTTGCTTTGTTCGTCACATTTAAAAAAATCTATTGAAGAATACTTAGTTTCGAGAAAAATTAATTCCTCGTGTCGATAACTATAACTATATTTACCGCACAGTAATAAAAGTTTATCAAGGAGGTCATATCGCAGGCGACGCCTGCTTTTTCCACATTCACACCCATCTTCCCTTGTAGATGGGGTGAATCCGAACATGCAAAAATCTCTCTATCAATTTGATGCTTTTATTAAATACGAAGCTTACAAATTTGAAGCAAAAAACACTTGAAGGAGGTAATGAAAAAAAAAATTCTCCGCCCCTATACTATTTTTCTTCAAGATTTTCAGATAAATGATTTATGACAAAATTTTTAATAATTTTATCATCTTTAAACATGAAATTATGCTTTCACATATAATAGAAATAAAAAATTAGTTAAGTGCTTACAATGTCAAAGCACGAGTGGGTGTAACAGCTTCAGACGAATTTTATTATGCGTCCGACTGCCTTGCAAACGTCTAAAAGGCTGCGGTGACACAGCATCAGGCAGGCCGTGCGCTTGTTTGTCACCATCGTAGTGAAGTTTATAAATAAAAAGTTCTCCTTGCGCTTCATATATATTAAAGAGTTTGGAGTGTGACATGCGTACTTTGAAATGGCGTTAAAGGTTAATCAATCGAGATATTTTGTAACATTTTTGGTCAGGGAAATTCGAAAGAATGGTCAGGGAAAGTCAGGGAAAAGTCAGGGAAATATTTTCAGGGTTTGCAGTGGACACCCTGCCCGCATTAAATAAAATAACAGTACCTACTTACTTACTTAATGATTCTGATGGGTATTACGTAGGCTATTATGTAGGTTTTTCTTATAAAATAATGAACATGTTTTTTTTAATCTGCAGAAGGTATCCTTCATTAATTATCCATACAGTGGCCTAAGTAACTATTTCGTCCCCTGTTAGTTACCGGGATTGATTTAGTTTAACTTACTAAATATTATTCGCAAATTTTTTTTTCTTTTTATTAACGCTCGTCCTTAATAAATATCGGTTGATTATTTTCTAAAATACGGCCGCTTGATTTATGTTCTGTGTGTGTGTGGGATGCATGTAATTTCTGCATTTTTTTTTTTTTAGGTATTTATTTTTTATAAAGCAAAATAAAGATCTGAATCTGAATATTTTAACTTTTGTACTAGTTATATATTAATCGCAAGAATTGTGTATATTTTTTAGTAATACATACCCCTCATTAATAAATACCATTCATTTGTCCTGTCATAAGCGCGTGACACCCGCATCCCCACGTAGACCTAGCGGTAGGTCAAAAAAGCTGCAAAATGGTGTTAAAAGCATGAAAATCGGAACGATTGATCCTTAGGCCATGTGAATCAATTTGAACCGTAGCACCAAAAAAAAAGAGCGAAATAATGACATCGTTTTTTTTTGTATAGAAAAAATATATTTTTGTTCTAAAACCTATCGTGTGTGGTATCAAATAAAAGGGCTTTCTTAAAATATATCATATTATTAGATTTCATAATTTTTTTTTATTAAAATAAAAATCATTCTCAAAGCATTCCAAGTTTGGGCTCCTCCAAATACGATACGGTTGAATATTTTTTTGTAAAATATACATCTGTTAATACCTAATATCCTCATATCTAACCACAAGAAAGCAATTTCGAAAATATTTAAATTTAGTTTTTTATTTTCTTTATTACAAAATGTGATAGTACGCCAAAAAAAAGTTGCAAATGGTGTTAAAAGCATGAAAATTGGAACGATTTATCTTTAGACCATATTAATAATTTTTTTTGTGCTACGTGTTGACACAAAAAAACAAAAAAAGGAGAGGAGTTATGACGTCATCTTTTTGTTGTATGGAAAAAATAAATTGTTCGGAGATAGGTCACACGATAGGTCGTGTGTGGTAACAAATGAAAGTACTTTTTGAGCCGATTCTAAATATGTATCACATCATTACACTATTTAAATTAAAACAAACAATAATAAGTAAATATTTCAAAAATATACTTAATTTAAATCCTTCAAAATTGCTTTTATCTATCCAAATATCATAAACCCTCCATGATGCGTTCAAGAACCGCACATTATGACCACCATAGAAATAGACAGTTTTGTTAGAACACATTTCTTATCTGTGAAAATGTTATTATTGCTAAATAATAACATCGATTTTGATAATATTTTTTCATTCAAATTTCGAACGTCTCTGAAAAACAAAGAATTTGATTTAACCTCTATTCTAATATCTGTCGAGATGACGTTTAAGTAGTTCGAAATAATCGAAATGAATTTTCAATTTGCTTACAAATTTGACAAATGTCGCACGTAAGTAATCAGATATCGAACGATATGAGAGTTGGATTAGTTGGATCCGACTCTAGTTTGTCTCTGAATTAAAAATATAAACTATGACAGCTGCCAGAAAACAACGCCGCGATGCCGGTCATAATTAGCGGCTCCTGAATGCATCATGGAGGCTTATAATTAGGCATTAAAACACTCGTGTGATGTTATTATTAAACCCACACTCGTGTTTAATGCCCTTCATTATGTACATTCACATAAACTACTATCTTGGGGTTTGATATGAGGATCATCATCATCATTGTCAGCCCGTAATCGCCCACTGCTGAGCATAGGCCTCTCTTCGAGTACGCCACCCGTCCCTATCCTGGGCTAATCTTATCCAGAAGTGACCCGCGATCTTCCTAATATCGTTCACCCATCGAGCTGGTGGACGGCCGACGCTCCATTTACCTAGAAGTGGCCACCAATCTGACACCTCTTTGGTCCACCTACCATCATTGTGCCTGGCAAGGTGTCCTGCCCAGCTCCACTTGAGTTTGGTAATGGTATCTCCAACGTCGCGCACCTTAGAGCAACGTCGGATCTCAACATTCCTCACTCGGTCTTGTAGACCTCCATGCATGGCGCGCTCCATGGCTCTCTGTGCTACTCGTATTTTGTGCACAGCCTCATTTGTTAGCGTCCATGTCTCGGCACCGTACGTCATGGTGGGCAGGACTCATTGGTTAAAGAGGCGAGTCTTCAGGCATTGTGGAACATCGGTAGACTTGAGGAGGTCGTCCAGTGTATTAAATGCTGCCCAACCCAGCTGTATTCTCCTAGAGATCTCCTTATGTTGATGCTCTTTGTCAAAGGATAGAATATGTCCGAGATATACATATTGGTCGACCGACTCCAGTTTATTGTTTCCTACCGTTATGGTTGAATTCGAATTACCGGAGACGTTCGCCATAACTTTAGTCTTGGACATATTCATCTTGAGGCCTACTTGTAAAGAAGCATGGTAAAGATCATGGATCATGCTTTGGAGATCCTCCAACGTCTCGGCAAACAAAACAATATCGTCAGCAAACCTTAAGTGCGACAAGAAGACACCATTGACGTTAATACCAGTTCTGTCCCATGCAAGTGTTTTTATGACGTCTTCTAAAACGGCAGTAAGAAGTTTGGGTGAAATGGTATCACCCTGTCGCACGCCCCTCTGGATAGATATGGGCTCACTCAGTTTGTGGAGCCGAACTTGCATTGTTGCCGAGCTGTACAGCTCCCGAAGCACATCTACGTAGCGAGCATCGATTGAGCAGCGATGGAGAGAGTCAAACACGGCCCAGTGCTCGACACTATCAAAGGCCTTTTCGTAATCGACGAAGGCCATGCACAGGGGTCGGTTGTACTCGTGACTTTTTTCCATCAACTGCTTGTATGTGGTCTATGGTCGAAAATCCGCTTCGGAAACTGGCCTGCTCGGGAGGCTGGCATTCGTTAAGAATGCGGGTGAGACGGTTGCATAGGATTTTTGCAAAAAGTTTATATGTATGCGAAAGAAGGCTTATGGGACGGTAATTACTGAGCTTTGAAATGTCCCCTTTCTTGTGTAGGATGGTGACAATGGCAGTTTTCCAGGACTCTGGAGTGCGAGCACCCTGCAAAACTTGGTTAAAAAGCTTTACGAGGATTTTGATGACTGGGGCGCCACCCGCTCGAAGTAAGTCAGTTGTGACACCATCCTCGCCAGGAGGTTTATCAGATTTCATGCTGTACAATGCCTTTCTAACTTCTGCTGCAATTATTGGCGGTATGTTATCATTATCTTTGAACGGAGTAGGCTGTGCTCTACGACTGACTCTCTTCGTGACTCGATTGTGATGAATATAATTTGCTGTAAAAGGTTTCAACGATATTAACCATATGATCACGATCTGTTACCACATAGTCGTTATCGTCTTTCAATTTTACTATTTCATTTACCCTGTTTCTTAGTTTCCTCCTAAAAACTTTTGGCCCTCTATATTCTTTGATTGAGTTGATTATTATATCGGTATTATATTTCCTTAAATCCTTTCTGATAGCTTTACTAATTATTTTACTGATACTTTCTATTTGTTTTTGATCTGCAACTGTGTGGTATGAGGATATTAGGTTATCATTTGAGGTATATTTTACAAAAAAATATTCAACCGTATTTGGAGGAGCCCAAACTTGGTATGTTTTGAAAATGATTTTTGTATCAATCATAAAATGGTGACTGAAATAGTGTTGGGTAGGACATAAAATTAAAATGAGTTTGTATGAGACCCCATTTCCAAAAATGAGGTGGTACAATGTCCTGCTTCAAATGAGGTGAGGTACCAACAAAAAAATTACATTTAAGTATCGTCAGTAAAAACAAGGTTTTCTCAAGTGTAGTGTGTGTGTGTCCCCGATAGAGCACCAAATCCTTTCATATTCCATATTCTTACTTACCTACATACATACAATATTTTATTGTAGGGCAGTTTTCTTTTTTAAATATCCAATCAGATGAGTCAAAACAGTAACTTAGACCACAGCACATACATAGCAAACAATTTGAGATCCAGAGACTACCTACACATAATATCACAATCGATTTTTTAAATTAATGCTCGTAATAAATTAAACCTACGTATAAAGTCACTTATACACAGAATACACTCATAAGTACTCGATATCTACACCACACAATATTTTAACATGAAAATGTTTATTTGGGGATTTCATATCAACTCTTCAGTCTATGTAACTCGCAAACCACATCCACGATCACAACACAACTACACCACATGGCAGGGATACATATTTAAGTTTCAGCAAGATGATTATATCCTAAATCCGAATAAGAGATCCTTAGATCCTTGTAAGAGGTTACAAAGTAAATAAACAAACGAAACGAATAAACTTGGTCGGTTTTTTTTCCGTATTGTGGCTTTTTGCTGCTTAGGCACTTTGTTACCACAATGCAATGCAATGTCATACTATCTTATTTGACTTCTGTCGAAATTTGTTTACGAGAACGCTGCGTAAACTTAAATCAGATTTTAAATGTATTCGATCATTCCCTATTTGCAACTAAATTTTAGTTTATTTAGTTAATTTTAGTAAGAATTTTGCATTATAAATATTATAACTATTTGCATTAGATTTTAATCAAATAAAAGAACTACATTTTATGTCACACCATAATACCACTGAGAAATTAAGTAACAAGATTCTTCTTCGTTCTGTTTCTTTAAAAAATGGACTATTTGACCTAAACGCGTAAGATGTATGACATCCTGCGGCGTTTACAACCTTTTTGTCAAGGCATGAGCATTAAAAGATTGAGACGAGTTACAAGTTTACAACCCGACCGAGAGATTGCACCTCGCGACGAATAAGTTACATTATACTGAGCGAGGTGCAAACTTAGCTTAGTCGGGATATGCTTCGTGTCCCAATCCCAACTCACTTGATCTCACAGCACACCGTACAGTTTTGGGGTCGCGCTCGTTGTCATGTTCGAGAAAACTCCCTCGTCCGCGCACTCATTTTTGGTGTGATAGATAACCGGTGAGACAAATGAAGTTAGGCGCGAGTGGCGAGTTGTGGAGCTCATTGGCACAGGGTTTGAAGTTTTTGAGTTATAAATGAAGAGTGAATTGATGAACTAGCGAGTGAGGAGTTAGCACGTTATTACATTTCAGTCACTGAAATGTAAATAACGTGATATATTTTTAGAACCGGCTCAGAAAGTCCTTACATTTGATACTACACACGATAAGTTACTGAACAAAAATATATTTATTTTCCATACAAAAAAAAGATGACATCATAAATCATAATTCCACTCCGTTTTTTCTTTTTTTTTGGTGCTACGGGTCAAATTGATTTATATGGACTAAATATCAATCCCTCATTTTCATGATTTTAACACAATTTGCAGCATTTTGCTGATTTTCGGGCTCTACCGCTAGGGCTAACGGTCCAGCATTGCATTACAGCAAGCCATAGAGCAAGAACCCCAATATACCCTAATAGATTACTTATTCTGTGCTAATAGCATACCCTGAGAACTTTACGGTTTCGTTCTATGAAAACACAACAATATATCGACATCAGCCATATTTTTACACCAAAAAATAGGTTGGGTAATTTGACTAAATATTCATTAATAATCCACCTAAATTTAATACCGATACGGTAACAAATAATGAAAAGTTGTCAATATATTGCTGTCGAAAACAGATTGAGTCGGCTTGGTTTTAATATTTTTCCTATATAAATAATCACTCCAGCTATACAGTCCATCAGAAGTCCTTTATATTTGGTAATATAAAGGACTTCTGATGGACTGTATAGCTGGAGTGATTATTTATAGGAAATATATTAAAACCAAGCCGACTCAATCTGTTTTCGACAGCAATAAGTTGAATTTGATACTACTTATAATATAATGTGTATATAATGAAAAGTAATCTTCATAAATTCCGTAAAAATCAGGCGAAAATGGTATAAACTTTCTTTACTTTATAATTAACTACCTTACGTCTATATACGTTCTTTGGGATACGCGCATAATCCACTTATTTTTGTTAATGAATAAACCTTTCTATAGGCCAGATGAAATTCAATATTATCTAAAGATCGTAAATTTATATTTATATTTAATTAAAATGCCGTTATTTCCTGATGCATATATTTTTGGATTCAGGTAGTAAGTCTCCAAATTTGTGTACCTACTCAAACATGGTTTCATTATAAAAATACTGATAGCATTTTTGCTTGCGGGTTAATTTTTTTTCCTAACTTCCGGTCCATAGAATTATTCATTTCAATAGTAAAAGTTGTTTAAAATACCATATTAAAGCCGTATACAAATAATTTGCCTGATATTGAATTATTTCCAAAAAAACCGTAATTTTCTCAGGGTATCATGACAGTTGGAGTAAAGGCTGGATGCGCCTTTACTCCAACTCATAATTATATAAAATATGCACAGTAAATACATCGTTTATATACTTAATATACATTTGAACAATGTTATTTAATATTATTATGCAAAAATAGGTAGGTACATAGCTATTATATATTTATACTATGACAACAGCGTACTTATCGTATAATATACTACTATGTACGAAACTTTTATAATAACCATTATAAATGCTTATCAGAAGAGACACCACTAGGTACCTATCTATGGCTTGAATAATTGGGCGACTGCATCAGCTTCCAAACATTTGCCGGTATATTTCGCTTTAGGACCTATCTCAGATGCCTAATATTTTCATATTATCTATTCATATAATACAAAGAGATTTGATAATTAATCGAGATGTTAGGTAGGTACTAAGTCTTCATAGTTGCCATTCCTTTATTTAACAAATAAGTACAGTCGCCATCTGAATAGATATTAGTACAGTCAGCACCAGAAGTAGCTAAGCAAAATAACACGCTCAAAATGACGTGCACAGATCTTTATTCCCTTGACATTAGAGTTCGTGTGTCGATCATTTTGAGCACTAGGACCGCTTAGCAACTGACTGTACAACTGAGCAGAGCCGGCTTAAACCCTTTTATTAACAAATAAAAAAAACCGTGAGTCCTTGTTTGCGCCTGGTATATAGAGGTAGCAAAAAAATATTTGTCTACAGAAATAATGTAAAAAGAGCATCAAAAATGATCTTATATAATAATAACTCTTCTAAAGACTGTATCGAAAAGTATAAGGACAAGTGAAATATGTAATGACTTTTTAAATAGGTATGTATTATTTTACATACGTATGTTCTTGGCTTATGTTTGAAATACATTTTAAAACGTTTTACTGTTAACTAATGTACCTATTATGTTTGCTTTCGGGCGACTTTTCGCACTTGACTTCGGACATTCTCATCAGATTACGGACAACAATTACGGTGACCGTTTCGATGCTTTTAGCCAGTCTTTTTTATATCTGTCTACGGAATCCGCTGCCGAGAAGCGTTGCCGAAGTGACTCTTCATGATTGCCCAATATTCCTCGAAGGGACGTACCTCAGAGTAATTTGGCGGATTCATATTCTTATCAACATATTGCACGCCGTGGGCTTCCATCCACTCTCTGGTGCGGGCAGCATAGTGGAACCTAGCGAAATCGGGCCAAAATAAAGTAGAGCCCCTGTGGCGTCGAATCAGCGGCAAAACCCTTTTTTTGCAAACATTGCAAGATCGGTAGTTATCGTGGAAGTAGTGATGAACGCCGTCGATTTCATGCCGCATTCGCATATTACCTGCCACACCATTGCTTTAGACCCAATTTTTTCTGCATAAATCGACGTTTGGTTCTCATTCAGGTCTTCTCCTTTGCGAACAGTATAGTACGGGGGACCGGGTAGAACAGAATAATCCAGTTTAACGTAGGTTTCGTCGTCTTAAATTATGCAATGTTCATTTTTGGTTAAAACCGTGTCGTTTAACTTTCGAAGACGAAGTTTAACATTTGCTGCCTGTTTTGGAGTTAGTTTAGGCTTCCTTTGCTTTCGATAAGTTACCAAGTCGTTACGCTTCTTGGCGCTCTGGACCATTCCTACAGAAATTCTGCACTTTTTAGCCACATCTCTTATCGAAGCACTGGGCGAGACTGGATTGTTCGCAATATTTTAGAGTCGATATTGCAATTATGTGAGCCAGTTCTTCGACCACTTTTCAGCTTGTCATTAAAAGAGTAGTCTTCCCCGTACTTTTTAATGACATTGTAAACCGCTAAACGACTCACCTTCTCGAGCTCTGCAATCTTTCTCATGGACATACCCTTTTCTCGTATGCATTTTCCACAATTCGTGTTCGTTGATCGGGTGTTAGGCCTCTCATTTTTAAAAATTAAAAGTAAGTAATCCGAAATAAATAATTAAGTAATTGAGTTCAATACCATATCATCTATGAAATAAAGCGACGTTCATATTTTTAAAACAAATAAAACAAGAATGGCGGCCAGCTAAAGTTGTCCTTATACTTTTCGATACAGTCTTTAAATAGTTCACAATGTCAAGAAAAGGGTTATGGTGTGCTCATGTGCTGACTGGGGCAGTGGTGGGTGGGCGCCCGAGCCGAGGTGCACAGGGCGCTATCACTATCATCACTTCACTACATAGTATTAAACAAAGTCGCTTCCCGCTGTAATATGTCTGTCCCTTATGTATGCTTATATCTTTTAAACTACGCAACATATTTTAATACAGTTTCTTAAAATAGATAGTGTGATTCAAGAGGAAGGTTTTTATGCATAATACATGCATGTATTATACATATAAACCCGTGCGAAGCCGGGGCGGGTCGCTAGTGAAATATAAAAGGAGGCGTCTAATGCATGACTCACCGTTAACAGTCCGTTTATGAAATTTCGCGATTTTGCTAAACTTTTTGACGTTATTTCTCATAGAAATACAGTTTTAATTATTATTATAGATTCAATTTATACTTAGTATGTACGGTCGAGGAAATGGAATGTTTAGCACTTTTGGGCTCTAGGTATATAATGTCATTAAGGTTCAAAAGTGACAAACCTTCAAATTCCGTGACTGTACATGTAACCTAGTATGCTTTGAGATGTAAGTAAGGTACTAAGTAGTACCTATTATATGGCGGCCTTTTTTATAAAAAGTGACTGTTTTAACTATTAGTAAACATCTATATTGTAGTAGCAGGCCAGTACAGGGATTTTTAAAACCAGCTAGGTATATATTATACCTAAACAGTATGTTTCGCAATGGTAGCTAGGCAAGGGTGGGTAGGTTTTACCGCTTTGAAAGCCTGCGTATGACTTCTAAACTGAGCACGACTTGTAGAACAATAGTTAACTTAGGTTACCTTGGAAGATGTTTGGCCCAAAGCGCTACCGAAAATAGTAGGTAGTAGGTAGAACACTGTTAGTTGTTGTTGCACACAATGCGAAAGGACGTTATCTTGAAATGAACAGTTTTGCGTGTGTACCTTTACCTACTGTGAACGTTCTGCGATATTCAAAAGAGCCTCTCAGGAGTCTCAGGTCGGTTTCAGCAATTTTCGCATCCACGGAATAACAACATATTTAACATTTATGACCATGTCATGATGCTTGTTATACAGAAGACGTACGAGTCCTGGCCCCGTAGCAAGGTTGGCCTTATCACGCGATAAGTGACAAGATAATAGAGCGTCGTCTCAGCGAGTGACAGATGCTCTATCGCTTGATAAGGTCATCCATGCTACAGGGCATGTAGTGGTATATCGTCGTGAACAACAATGCCAACAATATAAATATATAGATGTAGCTGCGGTCAGTCTCAAGGTTGAGATCGGATTTGAAATATTAATTAATGTAAAGCATTAAATTCTCTCCATTGCACCTCAGGGTCTTAAAACCGACTAGGCGTTTATTCTAATATTCTCCATCAACCCATTCATTGACGTGGACGCCCATCGGCGTCTTACAATGCCGCGGACGCTGATGGGCGCCCTGTGAACAGAACAGACGCGTCGACATCGCGGCCAAAGTACCCACCTATTACATACATATATGTGGCGCTCGCCAATGAATGGGTAAAATATTTTGGAACTACACATATACCTGCTTCTCCTCTCACTTATCAGCGTCGAGTTAGGTATTTCGAAACGATCCTCCGCAATGTTCAATGATAAAGAACAATTGAAGTGCTGGCATATTTAAGAACAATAGTACATTACTACAAAGGTCGGGAAAGAAAGGAAGGGAGAAAAGCGCTATATATACTTACTTATACATACATACCTCAGCCGAACTATACACATAGTAATCTCAAGCCAGCATCAAGCCCATCCTTCCTGGCCTTTGTAGTAATGTACTACTTATTAAATATTCCAGCACTGATCGGCCTAACGAGCACCTTCCTTACAGTAGGTACGTACAGTCAGCATCAGATAGTAGCAGCCCAGGTAAACAAATATATCGCAACACGTCTTTATTACTATAGGAGTAAGGACGTGTTACGATATATTTGGCTACTAAGTGTATGGCCTGAGTGGACGCTCGAGTCGGGCGTGCGGGAGACCGTGGCGTACGGCGTGCATGTTAAACAAATGAAACTCATACTGGTGTCCTGAGTAGACGCTGCACAAATTGAATACACGCTCGCCCGCCCCGCTGCACGCCCCGCCGAACGCTCCGCTCCGAGCGTCCACTCAGGCCTTACAGTTAGGCTGCTACCTACTACCTAGGTATATGACGCCGACTGTAGCTAGGTGAGTTATTATAAGTTATTCTTATCTCAGATTCACATGAAAATAGTATAAATACTAGTAATGTAAATACTAAGTAATAGTGTAATGGAATAAATAAGAACTTATTTATCAATAACACATGCATTCAGAATAGATTTAATGTCTGTGACTTAAGAATCTACATAGGTACTTAAGGTACTGATATTGTGATGTTATGTTTCAAGTCTCTAATACTTAACAATATATTATATAATGCAAACCACACAATATTTTATGTATCTATACAAACAAATGTTAACCCATCTTATCTGTCCAGGGAGCGCAGGTGAACCCAGAGAGGTGTAGGTTAGCTAGGTACCTAAGTATTTGACAATGTCAGTGCCAGATACCTATACATACTTAATTGGAATGAGTTCATACATAAATACGCACTATAAAGACAAATAGGTACACTTTCGCTCCCTGACCGAATTACTATTGAAATCAGCAGCTTGAATATCTACCTACTTAAACTTCGGTTGGTTCTGTTTGACGGAATGATTTATTACCAAACAAGTCGAAGATAGATCGCCAACATTTAGTTTATCTATACGAGTATGAGTAAGTAGGTTTACCTAAGGCAGTAAGTGGTTGGGATAACGAAATAATTTTCAACTGTTACCTTCCAATACTTATTACAATTACAGTATATTTTCTACGGGTGAAATGTTTCATGCTACAGATAGATACATACATGCTAATGTAAGTATATTTACCTATACTTATGTCGTACATACCTGCAGTGTCGTATTTTAGTGTCTATCTACGAGTATGTATATAAATTAAATTTAAAATCTAAAACAAATTACACAGGATGTGAAGGAACTAACGGGTTGAAGAAACACATACAACTATGGTACCTAAATGCAATGTGATTGTGAAGTTGTTCGTTCGAGAGGTCATTTGTTTAACCATGTAATTGCGAGGCGGAGGCTCCGGCGGTCGAGGTAGAGGAGGAGGCGCGTTCGCCGTCGCCGGTGTCGTCGTCCTCGCCCTTGGGGATGTCGAAGATCTCTGAGAAGAGCGCGGGCAGCACGAGGCGCGGCCAGTGCGCGCGGCACCACGCCAGCAGCTCGTGGTGCCGCAGCCCCAGCGCCTGCACGTCGCGCGTGGCCGCGCCCAGCGCCGAGGCGCGCGCGCCGCCCGACCCTCCCGACCCCACCACCTGTGCCAACCATGCGTCACACTATTCATCTTACAATACTTTGGATTACGCTAGCTAAGCTGATGCTAAGCGCGATGAGATTAAAGGCGGCAATATCTTACAACTAGTGTACAGTCGATTCCAAATACATGTATCCATACATACACCCACAAACACTTATACATAGACTTTACTGCCATAGTAATAAGGTAGGATACATACATCATTTTGTAACATTAAAAAACATACATCTCTTTGTAGTCGACTGTACGTCAACGGTGTGCTCACATGCCCGCAATGTTCACGCATCTTCATCATTAAGATTGGCTACGTTAGTGCACACCAGCGAGAAATGCGGCGATGAGAGCAGTCGCCCTGGCCGGAATAGGCCGTCGAGCTTATTATTATTAGTTGGCAATACTGACGGTGTGGTGGAAGGCGTCAGCGAGCGCGCGATGCAGCGTGGCGACGCGGTCGGGCTCGCTTAGGCCGGCGCGCGCGGGGCTCAGCAGCAGCGCGCCCGTGTATAGCGCCAGCTCCTCCTCGCTCAGTTGCACGGCTGAGATGTCGCGTACGTAGCGCAGCGCCCCCGCCGCGAATGGCACCTGCGTATGTAGAGATTTTCTGATGTTCGCGGTAGCAGCTCGGTTAATATTTGTAGCCGTTTTCATATATCATTTAATAATTAAGACATATGGAATCGCGGGCCAGCTCGTTAAACTTTAATAAATAGATATAGCTACCTCCATATTATAAACCCTAACAGAGAAGGGTCAGTGTCCTCACCAATGAAGGCCAATGACCGAAACTACCTTTTCAGGGTAGACATGAAAGGCTCTCAAAATGTTAGCTAACAAAACAACTAGGTACTTACGTCATATACTATCTCCAGTTGGCTCTGAGTAATAGTAGTGCCGTCATCGAACACGATGCAGTCCGGGGTCGACAACCGGGTCACCCTCGTCAGCCACACCTCGAAGAATCCAAGCTGAAACATTATACAATGTCTATTTGACGTACTCTGCTGATAATGTAGGCAATGCAATGGTGGCGACTTGGCGACTATACTTAATCAAGGACGTGTAAAATAAAAAATAAAAATGTTTTGCAAATACCTAAAATAGGTAGGTGTGCCTAAATGTTATGTATACATATGAACATGTGCCTCAGTAGGTACTTACGGTCAAATTATACATAATATACTTAGTTGCTTAGTGAAAAACAAACTGAGCTATACAGATTTTGAGCGAGAAGCAGGCCACCGGGGTGGGAGTGCGACCACGTCATCAATTAATGTTGCATTATTACTGAGTGAGCCTTGAGAGCGAACATAACTGTGGCTTAGTGCTCTAAGTATATAGAAATATTACAGCTAATAAAGAAGGTCCCATATACCTACATATTATGTGGTTAGGCGCCATTTAACTTTTCGCATTTTTGCAATCAAAAGGCCTCCGCACACCGGTCGCGGGCGCGGGCCCGCGGCAGGCCCGCGTTCAATGTGTGTTTGAAGTGTAGTTTCAATGTTTTACATCTTGCGCGGGCCCGCGCCCGACCCGCGCACGCGATCGGTGTGTGGAGGCCTTTACGTAAAAACTATCAATGCTAAACTAAGACAAATGCCAAAAGTAAGACATAGTTGACCCCCCTCCCCCTAAATCGTTTTACGTAATAAATGAATGTCGCCTTAGCCTGGTGCCTGGGTGGTGATGCTGCCTACAAAGCTGAAGGTCCTGGGTTCGAATCCAGGTTAGGTCAAGTATTTGTGTGTGGGCATGAATATTTGTGCACCTGTTGAAGTATTTAAAATCTATTAAATATATATTTGTACCTAGTCGTACACAAGCTTTATTGAGCTTTGCCATATAAGTAGTTAGTTCGATTTGTGTAAGACTGTCCCCTAATATTTCTTTATTTAATTACGAATTATTAGTCATTAATGCAATCAGGGGCCTATTGCATAACAACTTGTAACTTATATTACAAGTGGAAACCTCTTTTCAACTCCTCGCATTAGAAAGAGACTTCCGCTTGTATTATAAGTTGTAAATTGTTATGCAATGGGCCCCAGATGGCACATACTTTATCGACTTAATAAGTACAGAAGCCTTCGTGAAACATGTGGCTGGCAGACGAGCAGAGAGCAGTCACCTTGATAAGTATGAGCTGGTCGTCCTGCGGCAGTGTGTGGAAGCCGGGCAGGCGCTTGGCGAACTCGACGACCTGCTGAACGGCGGGCGTCATGCGCAGCGCGACGTGGTGCCACAGCGCGGCGCGCGCGTCGGTCGCGCGGTCCGTCGTCGACGACGCCGCCTCTTCGCCGCCGCTGCCTGTAACACGGGTTAACTTACAACATGAGTGTGTCGTCGCTATTCCTATTGACTCGTAAACTGGAATTGGTTAGGTATAGAACTGTATTCAATAATAGATAAAAAGTACATGCAACAGAAATATTCTGGGTGATTCAAGAGACGCAATCAGGAATCGTTTTGTGCAATAGTAGGTATTTCTGCGTAAACAAACGTGTTTTTCTTTTTTAATATCTCAGAAAAAAATATTACGTTCGACATTAAAGTTTAACACCAATAATCTCACAAAAAAACATTTGATTAAGGCCACGTTTACGCACACGCGGACAGGCGTATGTTGCGCGATTTTCCCGCCTTCGCTGCCGCTTAGGCGCTGAAAGCTCGCGCAACATTACGCTAGTGGTTAAATGCGGCCTAAGCATTAAAGTAATTATGACAACAATAAAATTGAACACGAGTAGATGAAGCGTTACAACATTCAGCAGTGTACGAAAAGCTCTTTGTGGAATATTTAATTAATTGAGTATTAGGTATAAATGACGGTCAAATTACTCCTGCTTAGGCTTGCGATAGCGTAGGGATTTGGTATTGGCTAATTCTGGGAAGACGCTGGGTAAGTTTATAAGTTAAAGTTTATACAAAAAAGCCATGGTGGAAATTATAGTTATTTGGAAATTGGGGCATCTGTTGTGTTTAAGAGGCCGAATAGAGTATACGAATAAGTAGAGTTTGGAAAGATGAATTGAAATGGTTTTGAAGTAATTGCAAGTTTTAGCAGGCCTTGCCTTGCCTAGACTTGCCTTCGTTGTCGGAGTCGTCGACGTGCAACAAGATGGCGCGCGGCGTGAGCGAGCGGCGCAGCTCCTCGGTGTACGAGTTGTTGGTGCGGTGCGCCGCCGTCACCAGCTTGGCGAGCTCCTTGGCCACGGTTAGCCGCACGCGCTCCTCATCCTCCACGCCCGGGATCGGGACCACCCCCGACACGGACAGACTCCTGCCCAGGTCGGGCATGCTATCGGTGCTTACCACTTCCCTGGGCCTTTTCGGTACTCTGCCGTACCTCACAGCTGGGGAGTGAGCTCTCATTATACACCAAAGAAAGCCAATACACTACGAGTACACTAAATATTGGTAGGTTGCAACTAATTTATTGTTATATCACTCACGCATCGAGATACTAAAGAACAAATTAGAAGTCAGACAATGAATTTCGCTTCTGATTTTATTCTCACTTCAATTGTTCGTAATGAAATGAGATATAAATTATATAGAGCGGCATTAGACCTTTTGATTTATAGATACGCTAATTTGGAACACTAACGATTCGTATCGATGCAACTGATAAACTGCGTGATGCAGTTGTATTGGAGCTCTTCTTTTCAATTGGTAAATAGGTGCGAGGATAGGCCGAAGCCCGGTAATTCAAATCAGAAGGGAGAGGAAATACCTACAGTGCAAGCAAAAGCCAGTTAACACAGAATGAATTTTATTTGCGATAGGTACCCCAAGTATCAATCGCGAATAAGCTTAAATCTAAAAGTTCTGTAATCTGCCTTTACTTAGTTTTGACTAGGAAAGAAAAGATTTTTTTCAGCCTACTTTTACTTAAAGTCAAAATAGTATCATAATAATTATAACGCCTATAAAGTCTGATTTTACTATACTTAGTTTATTTGAAGTGTCGGTGAGAACTTATTTGAATTAAGAAGAAGGACTTCAGAATGACTTAGGAAAAATAATTTCTCTCTTATCGAAAACCGGGTTAAGAAATGCCAAATAAATTTTGACTAAAGTATTTCTTTAACAAGTGCCTAGAAATTCTTATCTTATCTCACTCGGTTTACGTGAAGTGTCAGTAAGAACTTATTTGATTTAAGAAGAGAGACTTCAGATTAACTCAAGATAAAATATATTTATATCTTATCGAAAACCGAGTTAAGAAACACCAAATCAATCTTGACTGAAGTATGTCTTCAAGGCATGCCTAGGAATTCTTATATTACTATACTCAGTGTACGTGAAGTGTCAGTAAGAACTTATTTGAATTAAGAAGCGAGACTTCAAATTGACTTAAGTGAAAAAATATTTATATCTTATCTAAAACAGAGTTAAGAAATTCCAAATCAATCTTTACTGAAGTATGTCTTCAAGGCATGCCTAGGAATTCTTATATTACTATACTGGGTTTACGTGAAGTGTCAGTATGAACTAATTTGAATTAAGAAGAAAGACTTCAGATTGACTTAGGAGAAAAATAATTTATATCTTATCGAAAACCGAGTTAAGAAATACTAAATCAATCTTGACTGAAGTTCGTCTTCAAGGCATGCCTTGGAATTCGTATATTACTATACTCTGTTTACGTGAAGTGTCAGTAAGGACTCGTTTGAATTAAGAAGGGAGACTTCAGATCGAATTAAGGGCTTAAAATAAATGAAAGTTACTTACCAACACACTGATATTCAAAATATTGGTTTATTGATTCCACTGGCAAAAAACACAATACTAAATTATGTACATGGCTGTTTTTGCTGACTTGTTTTCGCGTAAACCGCTCGCCGACACAAACAAAACAAGAATAAACGTAAGAAAATATCTAGGCAATTACGTATTTTGAAAATCAATGTAAATACTAAGTACAGACTAATTTGTTTTAAGGAATACTACATCAATTCAACGTTAAGTACGAGTATAGGCAAGTATGTCTTAAAGATGAACATTTTAAGGCAAACTTGAATTTATTTCTCTTAACTTATCCTTAAAAAATACAGTTTAGCTAAAAAGTCGGATTTCATGAAGACAAAAAAGATTTAACGCCATTTTGTGCTTTTATAAAAATAAACAAATGTATTAAGCCGGTTCTTTTTCGATAATGTTGACAAAAACGATAATGTAAAAAAGATCAAAGTGTTGAAACAGTTACCTAACAATATTATACAAGTGGATAAAGAAGTTGGAAATCAAATATTACCGTATTGTATTATGCGAAAAATATTAGTGAATAATTAATACCGAAAAAAAAACACTGTTCGCTATATTTCACGAGGCCCATCAGTTTTATAGTGATCTATACTTATTTCATTCGAGCTAGGATATCTCAAAAAACAATTGTTTTAAATAGTGTTCAGTGTTCGCCATTTTATTAATCATCCATTAGAGATTTAATGTTTTGAACTGGTAAGTTCACCATTTATATTTACAAAAAAACGGTGTTAAAGAAATTATGGGTAATCTTTTATTTGTTTCAGTCATCTTTAGATCAAGTTAGAATATAGACTGTCATTTATTAAGGTTTTAACTTAGTATGGTAGATTTCTTAAAGAATATAGCCTGCCATTTATTAAACTTTTAACTAAGTTTTGTAGATATCTTAAAGATATTCGAAGATATCCTAATATAGTATTAAGTGAACCTACAGGATATCTAGAAGGAAGTATTAAAGTACTCTTAAATACTGTATTCCTAAGTCTGACTGAAGTTTACCTAAAGACTTGTCCTAACTGATACTTAAGTTTGAAGTAGGCGCCTGTGCCCACTTTTACTACATATTGTCTTGAGGGCTATCTTGCGGGATATCTTGAGGGTCGGGGAGGTCTTGGCCAAGACAAGGCTCCAAATTCATGATTTAGTTTTCAAGATATCTACAATACTTAGTTCAGTAAGGGCATTGCTACTTGGGACAGGTTAAGTAAATACCATCTCGTAGAATACTAGCTAGTGTGCATGAATGAAAATCCTCTAATGGCAAGGTGCTATAATTATAATTCATTCCAAGACCAAGATCATTGAATGCGCAATTTGTATGAACATACGATACTTTACAAAGTGCACCTGTTTTCAATGCTCTTGAGTTTAGGGTTAATTAAAGTATTAGGTAGTGTGCTGTGTCATTTTTTTTAAAGTGCAGTTTCTTTCTACATTATACTCTACTTGCATCATTACGAAATGTTTGATCTACACTCGCGGACAAAGAATACGGGTCGTACAGTTTTTTTTAAATTCTTGTCGTGATCTTTATTTATTCTACATCAATACTACAAAAATAACAGTAAAAAATGACGTCACCAGATTTAAATCGGACTCGTAACGACCCATGGAAAAAACAACGTAAACGGAGCGAGATATCGCAGAAATCGTCATTTTTGGACATTGATATTTTTATGAGCGGATCCCGGAAATTGCTAATACAGTTGGATATTATAAAGAATAGAATATAATGTAAATAAAACTAGTGTTAAATATAAAAAAAAACCTATTGCGGTTTTTTAATTTAGGGTGACCCGAATTTTTTGACCGCGAGTGTAGTTAAATACAAGATGACTACCTTAAGTAGGTAAGGTACTGATAAAGTGTAAATTTACTCTATAATAAAATATAATACTTATATGATTCTTATTTGTTATATTAATTGAATGAGAAATAAAAAAATACCAGTTAAATATCCATTTGAAATATCTGCATTTATAATAGGATACACTATAGTCCCCCGCGGCTATGAAGTCAATCCTGAGACATGCCTCTAGGCAGGGGCGGTTCACTCTGTGATTCCGTCGCGCCGCTACAAGTACATGCCGGCGGCCGCCAATAGTAGCTGCCACAGGACGTTCGCACGGGTCGCAGCGCGTTGCATGCGATAGAACATGCGATAGAATAAATACTAAAAAAATGGCTACATTTAGGCACGTTTGGCGTACCTGAACAGGGAATTTGTTAACAGAGAACCTTCTGTACGTAGTACTATTACTTTTTCTGAGCTCTAGGGTTGAATATGTAATTTTTTCCTATGGTTGACATTGTCATTATTCAGAAACTTCATAGTTGCTCAATGTGTCAGGATAGACTTCATAGCCGCGGGGGACTGTAGCGAGTAATGTTAGTGTACAAATTAACCGTACTTTTTGATTAAAAAAAGCAGTTATAAGGCCCCGATCAGAAGAGAGCCATAAATTTACATCCTGGGTTAGTTATGTTATTTATGTGTCTATGAATGTCGCTTAAGTATAAAACGAACTGTTTCGGTCGGTCACAATTTCCCCCGAAAGACCGTTGTCCAGCGCAGTGCCTAACACTCGACATATACTTAGCGCCTAAGAAGCGAACGCGTTGCTTCGCGCGAAATGACACCCGTGTGTAAACGCGGCCTACTTAAGGCACGAACGGCAGCAATGAAACATTCAAAATGTTGGTGGTGATGGTGACGCAAAGGGTAGGAATTCCATAGATTGTGAGTCGTACAAATCGTTTCGCTATGCAGGCATGCAACGACTACTTAAGTATAAGCTTGTGACCTGATAAAAGCCAGATATTTAAATAGCCTGGAAAAGCTCATTCTTGTCAGATACGCGCAGTAAAAAAGTTAAAAAAGTTCTGTTTATAATAAAACTCGCAGACATTTTATCACAATTAGAGTAGAAAACACAAAGTTTCGCAGTATAGTACCTACAGGGGCGTAAGTGAAATATTGCGAACAAGAGTGAAGGGTCTTTGATGACTCGACTTTGCAATATTCTTACGCCCGTGTTATTACACAATGTTGTTCATCACATTTGAGAGGAAATAAATAACTACAAAAGACAGAAACATCTATGTTTCATACAACTGCAACAATCAAAAATTAACGAAATAGACAACTTCACTTTCAGATCAGTGCGAGTGGAGCGGGCAGCTTCAATATTTCAACTAATCACAGAGCAGTAGGTACAGTAGTATTCTTGCGGTGCGTGGCCAAATAGATTTTTTTCAACCAATCACAGAGTAGAATTCTTGTGGCGCGCGGCCAACTAGATTTGCTTAAACCAATCAGACCACTCACAAGCCCATAACTCCCGGGGGAGGTAAATCGGCTATAACTGCTCTATACGCCTGCGTGTAATAACACCCTTTACGAGCAAGTGTGACGAAATAGTACATTGTGATACAAGTGAGCTATGTTGATCATTACATCAGAGGCGGAATTGTCACGCGAACCGCAGGTGAGCGTGATAATACTCAGATAATAGAGCCGAGGATGTAAATATCAAAGCTCACGCGTGTCATACGACGTTTTTCAACACATTTGCGAGGAAAAAATCCTTTTCATAAAATTAAAATGTTACAGGCTCCTGAGTTGTTTCCTTTAGTTATTGATGACATCACATTATTTGTACATCTCCAAGAATGTACAATGGCGTCAATTATATTTATCACTTTTCTATTCACCACGAGTCAAAATTTTTAATAATAACCAAACACGCATTATCAATGTTTACAAATATTTGTGAAATTATTTATAATGGCGCGCAACAATTTTTTTTCATGAAGTTCGCGCAGTGCGCCCGCAGCGAGGCTTAATAAAATAAATATTTTCTTATCTCCACTTATAATAAATCTCTAAATTAAAACAATTTGGCTACGGAACCCAAAAAAGAATCAGCCAGTTTGAAACTAAGCTTTGCGTTGTTACGAATGTTCTCAGCATCCCATCAGCGGAAAAATATGAAACTTTTTATATAGGTACCTACATTATTATTCTAGCTGTAACTTAGGATAGTTTTTATCCGACTGCGACAATTAATTAATTTTCCGAAATATACGACTTCATTTAATTTTTCATTTATTATTCTTAAAGTATATCGCCGCCACATCTGTCAGGTTTATGAAACGTCAAAATGGCGGAATTGCTTTTCCTTAATAGGGAACATTACTGCAATGTTCTGCCGCCAGAGGCAGCACTACCACTAATAGTGAACCAATATAGAAATATTGGGATTCACACACACATGTACAATTGATTGTCAAATGAGTGACAAGGATGCTTGCATAGACAATATCGCAAGTGCGAACAAGATACAATGTCAACGCTGCTAGTGTCGCCACCTACGAAGAGTTTTGCGTAATGTTCCCTATTTCACCTATTACTTATTTAAATCCCGTCTCCGAAAGACCTTCACGAAACACATACCAAAAGGTAAAGCATAAGAAATTAATCGATTCTGATATGAGAACGTATATGCGCAAATGTCGTATTAAGGCGTATTTTCAATAAATGTATCAACAAATTCGAACAATATACGTAACACAAATGTTTTTTTTTAATGGCACGCGCGCGCTCTCTTTGCGCATTCAGCCAAACCACGAAAACCGAAACTCGAAGTTCGTATATATAGATAGAGATACCCGAATATTTTCGAATTCTGAAGTTCGTGGTTTAAAAGAAAATACGGATGTCGGATTGATCGAAAATAGGGGTGTAAACACTGTAGACACTAAATAAAATAATCACTATGTTGTATTTTCTCGAAAAAGGACTTAAAATGAAGTCAACTGGAGAAAAAAACAACGCAAGAGTAGGTTATTTAAGTAATCACTAAGTTATAAGTGTCCAAAGTTTTAAGAGGGGGTATGTTCTGTCCCTTTTCCGCAAAACTCACCTTCATATGAAACGATTGTTTTTTACTATGAGTACTTTACGGTCCCGATCTAGCTTCGTAATGTTTTGAGATATTTGAACGGGTTTTTCGTTTCTTCTTTCTTTTGAAGTAGGTATTAATACATTTTGAGTCTACTCCCCTATTTGGAAGACAAGCGGACACCTACCTAATCTTTAAAGATGAGTCATAAAGTACCTAATTTTTAAAGATGAGTCATTTGAAGAAATAAAAGTTTTTAGGAAGATTACTTATTACGATACAAATAAAGTATTTTTAGCGTTTTTGAAAATTCCACCCCTAAGGGGATGAAAAAGGGGTGCAATTTGTAACTTCGGTTTTAGACTAAACAAACATGCTAAAATACAACAAAACTTATTTCAGCGTCTTTTTTAATTTATCGCCTAAGAAGGTTAAAACGGGGTTCGAAGTTTGTATAATTTAGAGCAAGACATTTTTAAAGTAAGAAATTTGTAACTACGGTTTTAGCCTGTTTACTATGAGGGTTCAAAGGATGTTCTAAGTGTGTATAGAGAGCAAGACATTTTGAAAGTAAGAGATTTGTAACTTCGTTTTAGACTGTTTACGAAAGACTAGGCACAAAACTAATTTCAATGTTTTTTTGACGATAACATATTATACGCGGACGAAGTCGCGGGCAACAGCTAGTTAATATAAATTCATGTAAAATGTTATCAATAGTAAATAGTTTTACTAAATTAAATGTTTCTATATCATATCCAAGAAGAAATAATCAATTAATTCACAAGAAGGATTTAATTTGTTTAGTCGAGTAAGAATCCATTCGCCGAGAATTAAACAAACCTGTATAACCCGGTCAATTTAAGAATGCGCCGAGTCCAAACATACACCTTGCTGCAAGGTGCCAACGTGTCTTAATCGGGATATAAACATAACTACACGAGTGTCGTAATGTTATTAAACACGCGTGTTTAATACCCAGGATTATGAGCCCAAAAGCGGCACAATAAGAGGCACGTTACGAGCAAATGTGTTGAAAAGTATATTATCACAATATACCTACTTTTCATCACACTACCTACTACTTTATCCTTGCAGACCAAATGTTAAAGGAATCATTATTTAACGTATTAAAAAGCAGGTTGTGGCGTGCGTAGGTAATACTAAGAGCAATGCCTAGCTGAGCAACTTTTGAAATCTCAAATTTTTGACGCAATGTTTCTGTCGCGCTGTTGTGGGCGGCGGGAGCGATAAGGATAACTGCAGCTCGAACTAAAATGCCCACGCAAAAAGTAAGTTTCTTTAAAATAAAAAGATCCAAAAAATCGAAACATAGCGGCATAGATATTGATGATATTGAGCTTATTTATTTGAAAAAAATCATTGCTCTAGGCTCAAAAACCAGGGAGGAAACAGTCGAGAGCGTTTAAGTATGGGAAAATCGCAGATAGGCATTCCTCTTAAGAAGCTACGAGAACAATAAACATGATAATTATAGTATGAGTCGCGTAGCTGTACTCACAGTCCCGGCTCATGCCGACGGCCAGGCACTTCTTAAAGCGGCAGTACTGGC
Organism: Epinotia brunnichana; assembly: GCA_963854355.1. NCBI lineage: Eukaryota > Metazoa > Arthropoda > Insecta > Lepidoptera > Tortricidae > Epinotia > Epinotia brunnichana. The sequence continues at coordinate 38,203,386 of OY977935.1, read as the reverse complement.
AGCGGTTCCGGTTGAGCCGAATCACCAGGCACTTGCCGTCGCGCAGGCAGCGGTATTCTATCTGCTTTTGAATACTCCTCCTGAAGAAACCCTGCATTCAAAAGTAAACATTTATCATATCGAATTACTGAATAAGGACTATATTGTTAAAACTGTGGACCTATGTTTTTAAAACTGTTTAATAACATAGGTACCTAGTCCTTAAATGAGAATTTCTCATCAACTTGGCTTTATACGTATTTTTAAGTTATGTTTGAAAATACATTTGGTGGTATGGCATAAGAAACTGACAAGAAATCAAAACATCATCCTGCTTTCAAACCCTTACGAGGTGGCTCAAACTACTTTAACTAGGTAGTTTATTTTTGTAGACCGCGGGCGCGGGCTCTCAGTGGATGGAGTTTTGTTTGCAAAAATAGTGCACCGCAATCTGACTTCTGATATATATTATATGGATCCCAGACATCCAATAAATAGATGGTGCCAACAAGTTTTGTGGTCCAGTTCCCCCCCCCCCCCCCCACCCCCCCCACTTTCAAATATTATTAGTTAATTACATAACATTTTGGGTTGTAATTATGGAATTTTATTAGAAAATAAGTGCCTATAAATATTCATACTTAATATTATAAATGCGAAAGTGTGTCTGTATGTCTGTCTGACTTTCTGTCTCTCTGTCTGGTGGTTCACGCCTAAACCGCTGAACCGATTTACATGAAATTTGGTATAGAGATAGTTTGAGTTCTTGGGAAGGACATTTTTTATGACACAATTTGGTATGGAATTTGGTAAGGGCGGGGGGGGATGGTATTTTTTTCTACATTTTCCTTATAAATCAAATTTAACCACAATAGAAAAAAAATTAAAACGGGTTTAGAATGTGCAACCCTTTCATATGAAACCCCATTTGATCTATTTCCTATTAGACTTTGATTTTTTAACCCCCCTCATATTCGTCATTTAAACAGAAAATAAAAATGTATATTTAATTTTTTCATTTTCCATACACGTGTCCTATCTCTTTGAACAGTTGTTCCAAATTTCAAATTGATAGCTTAAGTAGTTCCTGAGATATTTAACGTTGTGATAGACGAACGGACGGACAGACGGACATAGTCGCGCCATAAGGGTTCCTTTTTTACCTTTTTGGTACGGAACCCTAAAAATTTACACGCCTAGTTTATCATCATACTTAGTTATTTTCATAGTATTATGTCGTACGGTATTCTGGTTTGAGGTAAAACAGCGGACATACAGACAATCTTTGTGTTACAAAAAAGAGCCATTCGTTTTATGTACCTATAAGCTAGCTAGAGAGCACGAGAATCCGTGAGAGAACTTTTTAAAGAAATTAGCATATTAACAGTAGCGGCCCAATACATTTATGAAAATATAGTTCATGTCACTGAGAACATAGATACATTCTGTAAAAATCTGATATCCATAATTTTCATATACGAAATAGGTAAAAAAGTTTCGTGTTCGTAAAGTGTTCATGTCTTTACAGTCCAATATATTGATTTTTATAAAAAGTTACCTGATGAAATTTTGAATCCCCAAATCTTAAAAATGATTAAAAAAAAACATTGAAAAAAGTCAAAGGATTATTAGGTACCTACATGGTTGAGGACTATCTAACTGACAGAAATACATGGCCCAAACCAGTGCCCCAAATAGCTTAATCATTCATAATTTACGAGGTGACACATTGCAGTACCTGCAAGAAACCATACCCAACGATTTTGTTAATAGTCGCATTTCCATACGTATCCTTTTTTTTAAATCTCCCTGCTTTGTATCTTGTATTCTGTAACACAGTTTCAGACATGTTTTCTTGTAGAACAACGCATTATGTTTTTTTTTATTCTTTATCATATTCAGGGTTACTAATTTTAAGTAGTAAAAGTGCCATTGCGGCACGGAAACGAGTCTGTGGACATGTTCTTAGATATATTCTATCCTTTGACAGGGAGCATCAAAGCAAAGATATTTCCGGGAGAATTGACCTAGGTTGGGCGGCATTCAATAAATTAAACGAAATCAAGACGTTGACGTTCCGACATGCCTGAAAATAGTGTCTTAATCAAGGCCAAGGCCACATCTATCCTGTACACCATCACGTCCGGTGCCGAGACGTGGACGCTCACAAATGAGGCTGCGCATAAATAAAGTGGCGTAAGAGGAGAAGAGCGTACCTTGCAGCCCTCGCAGGAGGTGACGCCGTAGTGGTAGCCCGAGGCCTTGTCACCGCACACCTTGCAGGGCGCCGCTGCCTTTCCGCCCGCGCTCGCGCTGTCTGCGGTGTACTTGTCGACTAAATACACAGAAATATAAGAGGAGTAGAGCGTACCTTGCAGCCTTCGCAGGAGGTGACGCCGTAGTGGTAGCCCGAGGCCTTGTTACCGCACACCTTGCAGGGCGCCGCTGCCTTACCGCCCGCGCTCGCGCTGTCTGCGGCGTACCTGCCGACTAAATACACAAACATATAAGAGGAGAAGAGCGTACCTTGCAGCCCTCGCAGGAGGTGACGCCGTAGTGGTAGCCCGAGGCCTTGTCACCGCACACCTTGCAGGGCGCCGCTGCCTTGCCGCCCGCGCTCGCGCTGTCTGCGGCGTACCTGCCGACTAAATACACAGACATATAAGAGGAGAAGAGCGTACCTTGCAGCCTTCGCAGGAGGTGACGCCGTAGTGGTAGCCCGAGGCCTTGTCACCGCACACCTTGCAGGGTGCCGCTGCCTTACCGCCCGCGCTCGCGCTGTCTGCGGCGTACCTGCCGACTAAATACACAGACATATAAGAGGAGAAGAGCGTACCTTGCAGCCTTCGCAGGAGGTGACGCCGTAGTGGTAGCCCGAGGCCTTGTCACCGCACACCTTGCAGGGCGCCGCTGCCTTGTCGCCCGCGCTCGCGCTGTCTGCGGCGTACCTGCCGACTAAATACACAGACATATAAGAGGAGAAGAGCGTACCTTGCAGCCTTCGCAGGAGGTGACGCCGTAGTGGTAGCCCGAGGCCTTGTCACCGCACACGTTGCAGGGCGCCGCTGCCTTGCCGCCCGCGCTCGTGCTGTCTGCGGCGTACCTGCCGACTAAATACACAGACATATAAGAGGAGAAGAGCGTACCTTGCAGCCTTCGCAGGAGGTGACGCCGTAGTGGTAGCCCGAGGCCTTGTCACCGCACACCTTGCAGGGCGCCGCTGCCTTGCCGCCCGCGCTCGCGCTGTCTGCGGCGTACCTGCCGACTAAATACACAGACATATAAGAGGAGAAGAGCGTACCTTGCAGCCCTCGCAGGAGGTGACGCCGTAGTGGTAGCCTGAGGCCTTGTCACCGCACACCTTGCAGGGCGCCGCTGCCTTGCCGCCAGCGCTCGCGCTGTCTGCGGCGTACCTGCCGACTACATACACCGACATATCAACACCCCACCACATAACTCAATAAAATTAATAAAAAAATATACCATATACAAATAAAGGATACGTGTCAAAACATAACCCGGACATAGCTGTCGCACATATACAGGATGTGGCCTGTAATAAGAGCAAATATTCAAAAGGACGCTTCCTTACATTATGCTGAGGCAAGCTCCTTTTTAACATCATACACACACACACATCATAACTGTAACATTAATTTTAAATTTATATTTTAATTCACACACATGTATCTTTAATTATAATTTCGTGTAATGTGATGTTGAATAAAGCTTTTCTATTCTATTCAATTCTATTCTATTCTTAGAGCATTTGCAGTAACCCCTTGTGTCCCCATTCATTTGTTTTTTTTGGATTTGTATTAATTTTGATCTAAAGTTATGACCTCCAAGTAATGTAGGTATCTTGGCACCACAACATAATAGCACAGCAGTCAATGCAGATTTAGAGGTAACATCATGTAATGAGTCAGAATAGTTTTTGCATTTTTGTTTTGAGGAACTTTCTCAGAAGGGACGTACTTATTGGGACCTTTTCAGAAAGGGTCGTTTTGCGAATGAGGTATTTTGCGAAGAGGTATTTTACATAAGGGACCATTTGCAGAGAAGACGTTTTGCGAATGGGACGTAATTTTAATGGAGGGACGTTTTGCGAGTGGGACGTTATGCGCCCAAACCATATAAAACCTTCTAAGATGTTGGTTTGAGATCGCACTGTTTGTCAGTCGAGATGATATACGTTTGTCAGTCGAGGCGTGCAATTTAGGCATTGTAATGGACGAGTCATTGCGTTTCGAGGGTCATATAGCGAATGTCGCCAAAGCTGCATTTTACAGGCTTAGGGTACTTTACCGTATTCGTGACTTTCTTAGTGTAGATTTGCGTGTTAAGTTATGCGATTCCCTGGTACTTTCAAGGTTTGATTATGGGGATGTGGTATATGGCCCACGGTTATTGGCTTGTACGGACCGAATAGTGCAAAGGGTGCAAAACGCATGTGCGCGCTACTGTTTTGGTAGCGCTCAAGCAGGTCGTCCTCCTCACACGGCATTAGATCAGTATGTCATGAATTGCTACTTACACGTCACCATACCGCCGCATTCCGAGGAAGTTTTAAATACACAGCCACTAAGTGCTGGAATAACATACCTCCGCCACTCAAGAAATGTAATACCATTGGCACTTTCAAATTGCAACTGAAACGACACCTTACTTATGCAAATACAGCAGGCACTTCCTCCTGGTAGTCGTGCTGTGCCTTCATATATGTAATTAATGACCATATGACCTACCATCAGAGTACCTTGTACATTAAATTATTTGCTTTCAATTATGCCATTGGCCAAATATGTTTATTATGTATGAACATCCAAACATATCTACTTACAATATTATTACTCAAATTTCATCCCTATTGAACACAATATCATCACAGACTTCGTATTCCAAGTCAAGTCAAACACACGCACACATATACATACACACACACATACACACGCACACACAATAACTGAGACATTTCGTTCCCGACAAACAGCGAGCAATTCAAAATGGATGTACATAGTTACCAGGGTCTGCCTGAAAACCAGCGTTGCAGTAACCTCGCTGTAACATTATGCTGAGGCAAGCTCCTTTTTAACATCACACACACACACATCATAACTGAAACATTAAATTAAATTTATATTTTAATTCTAATCTTAAGGTTCACATGTATGTTTAATTATAATTTCGTGTAAGTAATGTGATGTTGAATAAAGTTTTTCTACTTCTACTTCTACATATAGGCTTGCTTGTTGAGATGAGAGTGAGGTTGTGGAATTCTCAGAAGGCACGCTATCCATATTTCGTCATAAAAGAGGCTAGGTACAAATTTGACCTTTTTATAATTTATTTATGTTTTTCATACTCATTTGCCCAATATTGGCTTTATTTTTAACGATTTTTGAAGTAAAGTAAATAGGAGATTTAGGTATGAATCTTATCACAGGTGCCATGCAGAAAAGAGTCGGAGGGATCAAAGTTGTACTTTTCTCCCTGATATTCCCTGTTTAATTAAAATTTTCGTCATAGAAGGCGTGAAAACAGGCACAAAATGAATCAAACATTAATTATCAACACGCAAGGCATAATTTTGTTCTACAATAAAAGCTTTAAATAGAATTTATATTTAACAATGAAAATAAACTACATTATCAACATTACCTACTATCGTTTTCCTATCGCTTGTTATACTTTAGTTTAATAATATTTTAATATATTTGAACTCGAAATTTTCTCCTCTTTCATTTGACCCCCCACACGCTATGATAGCAAAATATTTTTTTCAAAGTCAGTCACTGATTTGTATGTGACAGCCATCATATTTTTCTTTTTCATACAAAAGGTAGCCAATGTTACCCGGAGCATAATTTCCAATCGATTGACACCCCATTTATCAAAATCGGTTCAGTATTTAAAACGCTACAGTGGCACATACAAACATAGACTGCTAATAAAACATATTCCCTTCCGTTCGGCTCTGCCGTCGTCGGGCAAAGTTCACATTCACACAAAAGTCGATTTGCCCATTTATCTAACTAACGTTGTAAAATATGCTGAGTAACTATGATATGATATACAGGGTGTGGCCTGTAATAGGAGCAAATATTCCAAAGGACGCTTCCTTAGAGCATTTGCCCCCTTATGTCCCATTCATTTTTTTTTTTTGGTTTTGGAGAAATTTTGATCTAAAATTATGACTATTTATGACCTCGAAGTAATGTATCTTGGCACCACGACATAATAGCACAGTAGTCAATGCAGTTTTAGAGGTAACATCATGTAATGAGTCGGAATAGTTTTTGCATTTTTGTTTTCAAAATATATTTTTGTAATTTTTGAATTTTTATTTCATTTTTTTTGTTTTTTTTTTTTAATAAAAAGTTACTGATAGCATTCCAGAAGAGGAAAACAATACAAGTAAACATATTTTGAAGAAAAACAATTTTCAAAAAAATATTTATTTTTCAAATAAAACCACCACTAATAATTTTTTACAAGCTTAATAATCTACGGTTAAATTTTTTGCTCTTATTACAGGCCACACCCTGTATGTTCCGGTAGAGTAGAAGCCAGTAGGTACCTAATTCACTAGCCGACATCATACTCCTTTATGTGGGGATATTGGTGATTTCCGAATTTTCCATTCGAACCTTCCGTACAACAGTTCAATGGCCGCTTTCCCCACTGCTACCCCATCAGAAGTCCGTCATCCAGGTTCTGCATCGGCCCTCTGCCAGTACTGGCGCCGCTATTGTCCAAGACTAGGGGAATGCCTATTTGATGGCGGTACTATCTCGCCAAGCCACATGGTTCTCGCAGGACCTTTTGCGGTGATTTAAAGTTAGGCCTCCCCGAATTTCCCACCATATCCTGATAACCCTGTCGCTGACCACCATATCTGGAGGCCATTGTCACCACGTGTCACTATAGACCACCTGTGACGCTGTTGGTAGCTTGCAGTTCAGATTTTAGTAATTTGAATTTCGTGCATCGATATTGAATTATGGACCCAGAAGAGGGCTTTTAAATAATTGAGCATGGCACACATTTGATTCCCCTGCTTCACATAGACCTATGTTGAGAAGTTGATATGCATATTACAATATCAATGGTCGTTGAGCTTGATTCGAGTGTTTGTCTATTATTAAACAACTAGTTGCGTAATGATTTGCAGAGCTTTCTGTCGCGGATGTTTTGTCCCGCTCTAGTGGGCGCGAGTCCCATGCTGAGTGAGACTTTCCTACTGCGCAGGGCTACCTGCTGCTGCAGGTAAATTGTAGTCGCAGACATTCAGGACAAAAAAACACATTATAAAATCTAAATTTAATAACAACGCGATGTTCATATATTATCAATAATATATCTTAAACATTACATTTATAACACATGAGTGTGAATATTTTCCATTTTACTAAATTTCATAAAAAAATACATTTAACAACCCTAACTTTTTCCCAAAGCAATGATTGCAGTTCAACAAACTGCGCGCGAGTCGATCATTGAACCTGCACTAACAGTTATTTCTATCTCCTTCTCGCAAGTACAATAAAAGCTTTTCTTGTCTTTTACTGACGTAACTATCTTATACTTCTTGATATAGTTCCACTGATGCTATGGCTCTTTGGGAAATTTTAACCACCCCAACTACGCGGCACTGGATGGTGCATATTTGCTGGTGATCGCGGAGGTGCCTTCTTATTTATTGTACCTGCTCACTGACAAAGCGATACTTACTAGGAAAAATGTTACGTAAGAATTTCTTCGGACCATTTGTGTTTTGATAAAAACTGTGCACTTTCGCGCTTCAAAGCCAGAGTACCTAGACATGTATGATATTATGTATGTTGGAATCGTGACTTTGGAATCGTGAATAATTGCAGCAGATGCAGTTTTTGTAACCTTTAGGTACTGTACTGAAGACTTCTATTTGTAGAGTAGCATTTATGAGAAAGTACTAAGGTAAACGTCCAAGTTACGCGTCCTACCTATCGAATTTAAGCCATGTCACTTTATGTCAAAGTGATATGGCTTAAATTCGAATGAAGAAGGATCCTCTTAGTTCGAATGTAACCCATATTGCTTTGACATAAAGTGCCCGTGTCATAAACTAGCGCAAAGTCGAGGACGTTTTCCCTATGTAAAGCCATACTAAATAATGTAAAGATGCGTAGAGGACAAGCCTCGTTTAGCCCTAATGCACTTTATTATTATTGCTATTATTTGTTTCCCTGTTTGACCTGCAGCGCGGCTAGTTACAGATATGGTATGGGACAAACTCGCTGGGGGCCGTATGGCCCAGGGGAAAAATGCCACAAGCACCATGAACCATGGCCGCCTAGAGTGCCGAGTTGCCTGCAGTATCACGTTAGTGATACCGTGTAGTAAATAAACTACGATGTGTCGGTGTTGCGAGGTGACAACTTGGAGGTGGTCACTGTCGGTAACACGTAATGTCATGTGTGTTGACATGCGTACAATTCAGTTCATAATAGGGGGCGTACGAATGCTAAACGCAGATATGGTACGGTTATACATATACGTTATAATGTTATATACGTTTCTGTCAAAAATTTCATTTTTGGTACAAGCTTTTACTGCCGACTGTACTTTTGATGTCAAATTGATGATGGTATGCATAAAAGTACAGTCGGCAGTAAAAGCTTGTACCAAAAATGAAGTTTTTGACACAAACTTATTCTTCTATTATAATTTCTAGCACTGGAAACTAGTACAAAATCATTGAGACGATTCTAACGAGCCCAAACTCGATGGCCACCTTCCAGCTCCAGTTTCAGATCAGCTCCAAGTCATCATAATATTGCATCATCAGCGATATACATATGCTTGCAAAATTTCAGCTCAATTGGATAACGGGAAGTGACTGAAAAATGGATTGCAAATTTTGACGGACAACTTACATACTTACAAATTTACATACTTACATATTTACATACATACGAACAGTGCAAGTTAATATAAAGCTTGTAAAAATAGCAATATATTTTTCAATTTATCACAGGAAATTCAATTCGTGGCCCATTAAAAAGTGCCAAGATATAAAAATTAACAAAGAGCCTTTAATCGACGTGTATATGTATATCTGTATATTTAGTGCGTCATCATCATCATATCAGCCGAAACACGTCCACTGCTGGACATAGGCTACCCCCAAAGAGTGCCAAAAAGACCGATATTTAGTACATTTCAAAATAACTTTATTCCACTTTTTTTATTAGAAAGACTTATAGGTATAACTCCCGCTTGTGTTACTCAGTGGATACATGTGACAAGGTAGGTAAGTACTAGAATGACCAGTCGCTCACGAAGTGGTGTTTTCATTTAATTGCTAGTTAGATGAATAGTAGAGATAAACGGATGACCACGTGTGTAGGTGTATCGCGCTTTTGCGTAAATGTGAACGGTTATATTATTACTAGCTTCTGCCCGCGACTTCGTCCGCGTAGAACTCGTTTATATCGTAGCTCGATACAAACATTCACCCTCCATTTTCCCTTTAGGGATTGATTCCGGGATAAACACTATCCTATGTGCTTCCCCGAGACAATTTTATCTAAACGGGTGCAGCGGTTGTATAGTAGCTCCATACAAATCCTCGCATTTCATCCCCTTAAGAGATGATTTCCGGGATAAAAAATATCCCATGTCCTTTCCCGGAGCTCAAACTATCTCTAAACCAAATTTCATCTAAATGCATCCAAATTTTCACCCCTAATTTCACTTCCTCAGGAGATTATTTTCGGGATAAAAACTATGCATTGTCCTTCCCTGGGACTCCTGCTATCTCTATACCAAATTTCATCTAAATGGGTTACAACCAAATTTTCACCCCCTATTTCATCCCCTTAGGGGATAGTTTTAGGGATACAAGCCATCCGCTGTCCTTTCCCGCGCCTCAACCTATCTGTACCTATACCAAATTTTCTCAAATGGGTTCCATCCAAATTTTTAATCCTAATTTCAACCCCTCAGGAGATGATTTTCGGGATGAAAACTATGCATTGTCCTTCCCTGAGACTCCTGCTATCTCTATACCAAATTTTATCTACATGGGTTTTATCCAAATTTTCACCCCCTATTTCATCCCCTTAGGAAATTATTTTCGGGATTAAAACTATCCGTTGTCTTCTCCGGGACTCAAACTATCTCCATACCAAATTTCATCTAAACGGGTCCCATCCACATTTTCACCCCCCCCCCCCATTTTACCCCCTTAGGGAGTGATTTCTAGAATTAAAACTATCCTATGTCCTTCCCCAGGACTTAAACTATCTCTATACCAAATTGTATTCAAATGCGTTCCATCCAAATTTTCACCCCTAATTTCACCCCCTTAGGGGATGATTAACGGGATAAAAACTATCCTATGTACTTTCCCAGGACTTAAACTATCTCTAAACCAAATTTCATCAAAATGGGTTATATCCAAATTTTCACCCCCTTAGGGGATGATTTCCGGTATAGAATTCTCAGTATACCTATCCTTTGTCCTTTCTCGGGACTCAAACTATTTATATACCAAATTTCATCCAAATCGGTGCAGCGGTTTAAGTAGATCCATACAAATTTCCACCCCCAATTTCATCCCCTTTGAGAATGATTTCTGGGATGAAAACTATCATATGTCCTTTCTTAGGTCTCAACTCAAACTATATCTATACCAAATTTCATCTAAATCGGTTTAGCCGTTTTCACGTGATGCGCGGTCACATTAAACAGACCAACAGATAAACAGACAAACAGACAAAAATTCTAAAAGCTGTTGGAACATGTTCTGTTGTCGATTCTCAGTATCCCTAGCCAATTTTTTTCGAATCCATTCCATTTACAGACTTTCGACCCTCTTCAGCTTTGTTATATGTATAGATATAGATAGATAGAAGATAGATACCTTGATGATGTCAGCTCGCGCTGTTGTTCCAGTGCATCGCGAAAACGACCACTCTCTCCGAGCCGCCTGTGTGCAGATCTTAGCTTAGACAAAGCCCGACTTGCAAAGTCAGACCTCTCTACCTCGGTCCATCGCCACAGGGCTTTTATGATACTGCTCGCGCAATCACAGACGCACCCTCTCGTCCCTACCCCGCTTGACCCAATGGAATGGATAGCCGCTACGATCGGAGAAGAGTGGAGATGCAGTGTCTGGGCAGCGATAACTGCTTAGCTGCCTCGCCACCGGAGGTGAACTGCTAATATTAGCAAAGGCCTTATTTATTAGTAGGATAAATCAATTTCCTTACGCATAGAATCTTCATTTCACTAACTCTTTCTAGAACCATTTTCTAATTTGTTGACGATGACGTTACCATGGTAACGATATCGCCGCTCTCGCAACATAAAAATATTTGGTTTCCATACAAAATTTCATCCCCTTTTTCATCCCTAAAAGGGATGAAATTTTACATAAATTATAGCCTATGGCCTATTCTGCTATATAAGGTTACATTACTGGAAAGTTTCATATAAATTCGTCCAGTAGTTTTTGAGATTTAATGGAACGTACATCCATCCATCCATCCAAACTTTCGCATTTATAATATTAGTATGATTAGTAGGATAGGATAGGATTATATTTGGTTATGAATAATATACCTACCGTCACCTGCAAGAATACATACTACTACTTTAAAATAACTAAGGATGCACTAATAAATGATTTTGTGCCAAATAGTATAAATGGGTTCATATATTATTGGTCACTTCTGAGGAACACCGTATTCGAGATAAAGATGAATACGTGAATGATGAATACAGACTACGGAACTCTTGGAGGTTAAACAATAAAGGTGCAATATCACGGACGTCTTTATCGGAGGCTTACGGGCATTGCATAACGTTAGCGGTCAACGACACCCTCCCCCTCCGCGCCGCCGCAGCCCGCCGTCATCTCCCACCACGGCTTAACCCAGGCTGCCATTCACACTGTTTACCGACGCACCACGTGCAAACCATTGTAAGCCTGGCTTACGGTAACACACAGGATGCTCTGCATTTCTGGATCAACTTGTACTAGGGACTAGTGGTGAGGTGGGCTGAGGCAGGTTGCGAATCGCGCAACAGCACGATGGCGTTCGTGCGGATTCGCACTGCTTCCGCGTGATAAATCAAATGGAATAAATATACCTGAACCGTGGAGTTTACACCACTTTTTGCATGCTCCTATAAACACCGTGGTGGAGGATGATCGTGATCAAACACGAAAATAATAGAATTTGTGTAAAAATAACAAATTAATGTGGTACCTCTACAGGTAGGAATATTGTACACGCATTGAGATATTTGAGACCAGTAATTAATAATGTATAAAAAACTGTAGTAGATACTCATGTAGGTAAGGTACTCTAGATAGTCTAGATAATAAACAAAATGCAATAGGTGCGCCTTGACCCCGTTATGCATAAAGCTTAGCAAATTCCTTATTCGCGCGGGCTGTCGAGAGAGCATGATATTGATATGTTTAATAAAAAATATATACCCAATCTTCAAGGCGTATTTTATCGCGTAAATTATTTAAGTGAGCTTGCCCTTTCCTTTTTGTCTTCTTGTTTTTTACTACTTTTTACTCTTTTACTACTCTAATACTTTATGTAATTGATTAGTCTAGCTAGTTCAATTGACCACTGTGTATACTTCTATTGTGATGGTCACTTCTATTAGATTGCTATCTGTGAGAACCTATAATTGCCTATTTCTATATCTGTTGTTAATCTGTTTTGTGAGCTGTTGGTTTTCCAATAAATAAATAAATAAAAATAAACTAAAATTTGTTTAGTCCCCTTCTCGCAAACACAATATGTAGGTACCTATAAATATTACAGATGTAGAATAACGAATTTTAAGGACATTTTAACTAAGTACTGATTGGTTGATATATAACTTGGTGATGATGAACGTTTATGAATAAGGGCATGCAATTCTATAAAAAAAACACTAAATAGAGGTAATCAGACCAGATAAGATGTTGCTAGAGGCAGAACCCCAATTTTCTAGAGATTGGTACTTTGTTCACTTTAGTAGACATTCAAAGTATAGTTCTTGGTTTCAGTTAGACAGTCGAACTGCGACTAGAACCATGCTATCAGGGCTTTTAATCATCGTCTCTATTTCTGTAACTTACGAGAGCAAATGTTACAGAAAATACTCAAATATGGACCCCTATAGTAATTGGTTTGGAGAGTTCCCATCCCATTATAAAATCTTGACCAAATGTATTTGCAAACATTATATACGTATTTGAGCGTTTTTCAAATAAAGTGTAGGTACCTATTACCCTACACTTTATTTGAAAAACGCTCAATTAGGTATTTTAGGCTCACTACACTAACAAAACTCTTACTTAATGCTTTAGATGCACAAAGTCACCTCCTGCTGTTGCATTTAGCGAATAGCTTGCCGACACCGTCACGAACTCACATCACCTGAACTACCTTTATTGACTAGTCGGAGGCATATCACCAAGAGTGGATGACCATTATTGGTTCATTGCTTACTTTCACTCGCAGTTATTTCACAACGTGCTCACAGTGTAACAATTGATTGTCTTATCTCATAAAATGAATACTATAAAAAATCGGATTCGGAGCATCATTGAAGACATAAAACCACTTTTTTGAGACAAGGTTTTATAGCCGACTGTAAGTTTTTTGCGCAGTCATCTGTATGATTCTAACGGGCCCTAACAGGAATATCATGTGTACCTAGTGTAGGTACCTGAATCAGGATTTCCAGTTGCCACCTTCCGTATCCACGATCGTCGTGGTAGGTACAACTCTGGCTGCGGTACGAGGAGTCTGGCAACAGCGGCAGCCGCGTTCAGGTGAATTACATCTCGGAGGTGCGCGAACTTGAGCTTAACCGAAAAGGCAAGAGGAACATCAGGCCTGCTAGTGCGAGTCAAGTCACGCACACTATCGTCTTTTTCGTTTTGCGGAGGGTGGTTTTTCGGCCTTAACTCAAAATCTTTTTCACACCTTTCATTCAGAAAAGTACTTAAGTTTTGGTCCACGACGAGAGGGAGCAAAATGCTACTTTTCTATTCAAGCTACTTTTTTAATTTATTTATTGGCATGTAGCATTTACGCAATGTGCCAAGTGAACACAGATCTTGATAAACTAATCGATTGTAATTTCATCGTAATCGATTAAAAACGAACATATTTTTTTAAATTTTTTCCATATTTTTAATAAACAAAAATGTTTGCTTTACAAAAAAGAAAACTTACATAATTTTTTTTTGCATACCTATTTTTTTCTCATAGTCGGTGTGAAAAGTTGCATGTGACACTCAGAAGCAAACTTATCTTCGTCTTGGGCGTTAACACTTGAATCCCTCACTACGCTCAGGATCCTACGTTAGAATCCGTCGCTAGGCTCAGGATTCTATTGTAGGATCCCTCGCTACATTCAGGATTCAATACACCGCCCTCGCCGTAAATATACTATTTTGCTCCCTTGTGTTCAAAGTGTTTATCACTCAAGACACACTACTTATACCTACCTAATAAATTTTATAAACAATGGCATTGTTTTTTTTTTTTACTTATAATCAAATAGTTGCTTTGAATAACGGACATGCTCATATTATGTTAACATACTTAGCCGATAATCAAATTAGTACATACTTAGACCAAAGCACAAAGATAAATTGAAACGCGCATACTAAATAGCAGAGCAGACCGGGAATCGAACCCAGTGCAGATTAGTGTAGAAAATGGTGATGTATTTTCCACATTGCATTACTTACAAAACGTAAAAAAAGGTTCAATTGAATTAAATTTTGGTTGATTATAAATACCAAATGATGGTTTCTAGTAGTACTCGTAGTAAACTTTTAGTTCACACATTCACATGGTCGCTAGGAACCTACAACAAGCGAAGGCCACACTAGTACGGGAAGAGGTGCACCCAATGTATGGGAGGTGCAAATTATGGTATCGGATAAATTCACTTGGCACAGATGTCATATACGTAAAGCTAACCTAATTTAGCCCGGCAGCCATCCGCCACCCCCTGGAGGGTTGGCAGGGGGGGCATTCAAAGTTACACGCCACCACGCTTCAGTAAAAAAATCATATCAGCTTCTATTTACGTAACACCTCGAGTGTGGTGTCATTTTCTGATAAATCAGGCAAGAGGAATTCATTTTTGACATATTCAATGCGTAGTTTCATAGAAAAAAGGAAAATATTAACGAATGTATCAAAAGCAGTTTGCAAAAATCTAAGGACTTTCCGACTTTGCGGCAAAAATAGAGAAGATACACGAAAGTAATGTATGACACTAATGATATCTAGCATTTTAGCTTACCATTTCAGTTTTTTTATTTTTAGACAAGAGTAAAATTGGAAAAATTGTGCTCAAAAAACCAACAACGTAAAGCGAGTTTTCCCTACAAGATTAATTTTATCAAAATTACTATTTTCCAGAAACCAGCACAAACTTTTAGTATGTTGTTAAAAATGTTATGAGCACCGCAAAACTGCAGAGAGATAGTCTCTAAAGTGTCTAGGTCTTCAGTAATTAAATAATCTTCATTGCCGCGGAGGCTTTTTGAAAAGTGGGTATATTACCAACTACACGTACTACATGGAGTTCGGAGTCCTACTCATACTCATTTATTTGTAAGCCTATTTAGGTACATGTCAAGTCCCGTTAGCTATTTCATTTATTAACTCATTTCGATCACCCGTGACCGTGCTAGCATAAGTAATATCGCAAACACAGATAGCGGACGACGATTTTTTTTTAAACTTTTACCAGTTCTCAATAACATCTTGCTGCTCTCATTGTTTTTCTTCCTACGAATAAAATCGGTAAAATGTATCACGGGTTCGAGCACTGAGGGTTCCGTACCTTCACGTATCATCATTATCATCATTTCCTTTCCCTTATCCCATTTACTTGGGGTCGGCGCAGCATGTCATTTTGTTCCATACTTCTCTGTTAGTCGTCATCTCATCCCTAACTCTCACTGCGTTCTCTTCATGTTGCCTCTCACACAGTCCATCCATCATTTCCCTGGCTTTCTTCGTATCTTACATCCGTCCATATTCATACCTAATACTCTTTTGGTCATTTTCACCCCTCCGTATTACGTGACCACACCACGCAAGGTGATTGGCTCTCAATTTATTCGCGATAGGTCACTTTCAGGCTCCCCCTTAGGTACAGTCGCCATCATATACATCGGTACACTATAGGAGTTCAAAAATATCGGCACATGCACCCTAATGCCTTGAAAATAGAGGTGTGTTCCGATGTTTGTGACGTGCTTGTTTGCTCCGATGTATGTGATGATAAGATAAGATAAAAGATAAGATAAGATAAGATAAAATTTATTGGTAACATATTAGTACAAGTCAAGTGTTTTTTTTTTTAAAACAGTTACAATTTGAAATGGTACAAGGTATTTCATATGAATACCTAAACACATAATTTATACAATGTATAATGTCGTTATATTAACTAAATAGTCATTGGTAGTTTCATGAACTCACTAAAACTATAAAAGTTTTGTATGAGTAACCATTCTTCAAGCTTACTTTTAAAAGAATGAAGAGATGCTGCATATCTTATGCTGTCTGGGAGGCGGTTGTATACTGCAGGGCTCGTTACGTATACCGACTGCTCTGACCTAGCGAGTTTGTGACAAGGTGTACCTAACTAGGCGGTCCCGGTGCGCATTGCTGCGGAGGCCGTACGACGTGACTATTCCCCTACGCTTAAATGATGGCGACTGTACGTACAATACACATTTCTTATTCTGTCCATCTTCATCACACCACACTTAACATGCTCATCTCCGTAACATGCAACCTCTTTTCATCCGTCACCTTTAAGGCCAAACTCTCACGATGGTCATATAGATTTTGCCCTTCAGTCAGGCATTCTGCCATCGCATATTGTTCCGGAGACCTGTTGCCATTTCATCCACCGCGCTAATTCGGTTTTTATCTAAGTACACTTATAATAAATCTCTAAATTAAAAAAAGAATCAGCCAGTAACATTTCACACTTTTTTTGTCACGATTGATCTCAGCTTCCCATGAACGGAAGAACATGAAGCATTTTTTTATAGGTAGATTATTATCCTGACTGCGACTTAGGATAGTTTTTATCCGACTGCGACAATTAATAAATTTTTCGAAACATATTGAATATTTAATTTATTTTTCTTGAGGGAAATCGCCGCCACATCTGTCAGCTTTATGAACGTCAAAATGGCGGAATTGCTTTTCCTTAATTTCACCTATTAATAATTTAAATCCCGTCTACGATATACCTTCACGTGACGCATACCAAGAATTAAAGCATAAGAAATTAATCGATTCTGATATGAGAACTATGCGCAAATTCGAACAATAATACGTAACACAAATTTGTTTATTTTTGAATGGCACGCGCGCGCGCTCTTTGAGCATTCAGCCAAACCATGAAAACCGGAACTCGAAGTTCGTATATCTGCATTCCTCTCACTCGAGTAATGTTAGTGCGATAGAGATAGAGATACCCGAATATTTTCAAATTCTGAAGTTCGTGGTTTAAAAGAAAATACGGATGTCTGATAGATCGAAAATAGGGGTGTAGACACTAAATAAAATAATCATGTCGTATTTTCTCGAAAAAGGACTTAAAATGAAGTCAAATGGTGAAAAAAAAACGCAAGAGGTTTTATAGCTAATCTAATCAATAAGTTATAAGACGTAATCAATAAGTTATAAGACGTGTCCAAAGTTTTAAGAGGGGGTATGTTCTGTCCCTTTTCCGCAAAACGCATCTTAATATGAAACGAATGTTTTTTATGGTCGCACCACACTTGGGGGTGTATGCCCAAATATTTGTGTTGCATCTTTTTCCTTCCTACGGCAAATGAAAGAGAGGCAACGATGCAACGCGAACACGAACCCTCAAGTGTGGTGCGACCATTACTATGACGCTCGAGGATCGTGACGTCACGGTCCCCGATCGTTTTCTCACTCTAACAAGCGATATTAAAACGGTTGTAGTTTCGTAATTTTTTGAGATATTTTAATGGGTTTTTCGTTTCTTCTTTCTCTTGAAGTAATAATAAATGTTGAGTCTACTCCCCTATTTGGAAGACAAGCGGAAAGAGTAATCTATATATTAAAGATGAGTCATGTGATGAAATAGATACCTACAGGAAAAATAACTGTACGGATTGACAGCAAAAAGTACACTAATTAAGTATATTATGGAAACAAAAATATAAATGCCTAAAGTATGTCCTGACTCACTCACTCACTCATCAAGGCACAGCCGAAACTACTGGGGATAGAGAGTTGAAATTTACACCAGAACTACCTTTTACAACGTAGGCAACGACTAAGAAGGTATTTTTGGAAGTTCCACCCCTAAAGGAGTTAAATAGGGGTGCAAAGTTTGTATGGGGGAAAGTTTATTTTATGAGCTAGAGACTTAAAACGTTGTATAAAGATTACTTATTAGAATACAAACAAAATTCTTTCAACTTTACGAAAATTCTGCCGCTACGAGGGTTAAAAAGGGGTGAAAATTTTGTATAGGGGAAATTTAAATTTTTTTAGCAAGAGACTTAAAACTTTGTAGAAAGATTACTTATTAGAATACAAATAAAGCACTTTCAGCATTTTGAAAAATTCCACCCCTAAGGGTGATAAACAGGGGTGAAAAATTGTAAAAGGGAACTATTTTTTTGAGCTAGAGACTTGAAATTGTTCAGAAAGATTATTTTACATATTAGAATTCAAATATAGGTAAATTACTTTCAGTGGTTTGGAAAGTTTCACCCGCTATGAGGGGGATAAAGAGGTGCAATGTTTGTATGGGGGAAACTTTTTTTTGGTAGAAACTTAATACTCTGTAGAAATATGAAGTACTTATCATACAAAAAAGTACTGCCAGCGTTTTGGGAAATTCCACCCCTTAAGGGGATAAAAAGGGGCGCAAGGTTCGTATGGGAAACACCTTTTTACAAGCTTTATATTAACTTGCACTGTTCGTATGTAAGTATGTAAGTATGTAAATATGTAAGTATGTAAGTTGACCGTCAAAATTTGCAATCGATTTTTCAGTCACTTCCCGTTATCCAATTGAGCTGAAATTTTGCATGCATAAGTATATCGCATGACAATGCAATATTATGATGACTTGGAGCTGATCTGATGCTGGAGCTGGAAGGTGGCCATAGGAACTCCGCAATAAAACGACACAACCCCATTGAGTTTGGGCTCGTTAGAATCGTCTCAATGAGTAGTTGATGATGGTATGCAGAAAAGTACAGTCGGCAATAAAAGCTTGTACCAAAAATAATTTTTTTGACAGAAACTTATTTTAGCTAGAGAAGAATAAAAATGTTAAAAGGAGTAAGAAATGTGTAACTACGGTTTCAGACTGTTTACTATGAGGGTTCAAAGGGGTTTGAGTTTGTATATAGAGCAACACATTTTTAAAGTAAGAGATTCGGTTTTAGACTGTTTACTAAGACTAGGTACAAAACTATTTTTTTTTTATTCATTCCTTTAACAAACATTTAGACGATAACATGTTACACGCAGACGAAGTCGCGGGCAACAGCTAGTACTAATGTATCTATCTATCTATCTAATCAGCCCGTATCCACCCACTGTTGAGTATAGGCCTCTTCTTTATTACGCCACTCTCCCCGATCCTGTGCTAATCTCATCCACTGTTTGCTTCCTGTTCGGCAGATATCATCGGTCCATCGGGCTGGTGGTCTGCCCGCTGACCGTTTCGATGACCTTGGCCATTGTACATCATATCAAATTATAATATTGTATACTAGCTGTTGCCCGCGACTTCGTCCGCGTAGAACTTTTTATCGTCTTAGAAAATGATTTCTCTCAATACAAATTTTGAACCCTCTTTTAGGGGATAATTAAAAAAAAAGTTGATGTTCATTTTCTAGTTTGTGAACAAACAGTCTAAAACCAAAGTTAAAAATCTCATACTTTAAAAATGCCTTGAAATACTCAAACTTTGAACCAATTTTAACACTCTTAGGGGATGAATTTGGAAAAACTCTGAAATCAGTTTTGTAGTCTTTTAACTTCGGTATTATTCTATACGAATAAGACCGAAGTTAAAAATCTCACACTTTAAAATTTAATTGCTCGCCATTTCAAATTTGAACCCCCTTTTAAACCCCCATAGAGGTTGAATTTTTCTAATCGCTGAAAGAACTTTTTTCGTAAACTTTTAAGTCTCTAGCTCAAAAAAAGTGTTGCCCATACAAAGCTTTCTTAACCCCCTTAGGGGTGGAATTTTCTAAAACTCTGAAAGTACTTTATTATTAATTTTAATAAGTAACATTTGGAATAGTTTTAAGTCTAGTAAAAAAAAAAGTTTTTCCCACACAACACTGGCTACCCTTCTTAAGGATCTTAAGGATCCCCTTAGGGATGGAGTTTTCTAAAATGCTGAAAGTTCTTTTTTAGTATTCTAATAAGTAATCTTTTTGCAAAGTTTTAAGTATAACTCAAAAAAAAGTGTTGCCCATGCAAAGCTTGCTCTCCTTTTTAACCCTATTAGGGGTGGAATTTTCTAAAACGATTAGTGTTCTTTTTTTGTATTTTAATAAGTAATCTTTCTACAAAGTTTCAAGTCTCTAACTCAAAAACATAAACTTTCCCTGATAAAAACTTTGCACCCCTTTTTATCCCCCTTAGGGATAGATTTTTTCAAAACGCTGAAAGTCTTTTTTTTGTATTTTTATAAGTAATCTTTCTACAAAGTTTTAAGTGTCTAGCTCAAAAAAAGTGTTCCCCATACAAACCTTGCACCCTTTTTTAACCCCCTTAGGGAATGATTTTTGTAAAACGCCGAATGTAGTATTTTTCATGTTCTAATAAGTAATTTTTCGTCAAAATTTTAAGTCTCTATTAAAAAAAAATATGTTTTTCCCATACAAACTTTGCACCCTATTTTACCCCCTTAGGGGTGAAATTTTCCAAAACGCTGAAAGTACTTTCTTTGTATTTAAATAATCTTTTTACAAAGTTTTAGGACTCTAGCTAAAAAAAATAGTTTCCCACATACAAACTTTGCACCCCTATTTTAGCCCCCTATTTTTAGGGGTAGAATTTTCTAAAACGCTGAAAGTACTTAATTTGTATTCTGATGACTAATCTTTCTACAAAGTTTTAAGTCTCTATTTAAAAAAAATATTGTTTCCCCCATACAAAATTTGCACCCCTATTTTACCCCCTTAGGGGTAGATTTTTTTAAAACACTGAATCTAGGTACTTTATTTGTATTCTAATGAATAATTTCTCTACAAAGTTTTAAGTCTCTATTTAAAAAAAAGTAGTTTTTCCCATACAAACTTTGCACTCTATTTTACCCCTTTAGGGGTAGAATTTTCTAAAACCCTGAAAGTTCTTTATTTGTATTCTAATGACTGATCTTTCTACAAAGTTTTAAGTCTCTATTTAAAAAAAAAATGTTTCCCCCATACAAACCTTGCACCCCTATTTTACCCCCGTAGGGGTGGAATTTTCCAAAACGCTGAAAGTGTTTCATTTGTATTCTAATAACTAATTTTTCTACAAAGTTTAAGTCTATAGCTCAAAAAAAAAAGGTTCTCCCATACAAACTTTGCACCCCCATTTTACCCCCTTAGGGGTAGAATTTTCAAAAATCCCTTTTTATCCCTAGCCCACGTTATAAAAGCAACATACTGTGCAAAAATCAACTCTCTAAGATTAGTAGTTTCGGCTGTGCGTTGATGAGTGAGTGAGTGAGTGATTGAGTGAATAAGTCAGTCAGGACATAGGCATTTATCTATATATATAAAAGAAGACTTCCTGACAGATCATCAACGCACAGCCGAAACTACTGGAACTAGAAACTTGAAATTTACACCCATACTACCTTTAATAACGTAGGCGACGGATAAGAAGGGATTTTTGGACATTCCACCCCTAAAGGGGTTAAATAGGGGTGCAAAGTTTGTATGGAGGAAACTTTATTTTTTGAGCTGAAGTCTTCAAACTTTGTGGAAAGATTACTTTATAGAATACAAATAAAGTGTTTTCAGCGTTTTGGAAAATTCTACCCCAAAAGGGGCTAAAAAGGGTTGCAAAATTTGTATGGGTGAAACTCTTTTTTGAGATAGAAGCTTAAAAGTTTGTAGAAAGATTACTTATTGAAATACAAAAAAACAACTTTCAGCGTTTTAGAAAATTCCACCCCTAAGGGGGTTAAAAGGGGGTGCAACATTTGTATGGAGGAAACATGTTTTTTTAGCTAGAGATAAGCATTTGTAGAAAGCTTACTTATTATAATAAAAATAAAGTACTTCCAGCGTTTTGGAAAATTCCACCCCTAAGGGGTTAAATAGGGTTGCAAAGTTTGTATGAGGGAAACTCTTTTTTGAGATAGAAGCTTAAAAGTTTGTAGAAAGACTACTTATTGAAATACAAAAAAACTACTATCAGCGTTTTAGAAAATTCCTCCCCTAAGGGGGTTAAAAGGGGGTGCAACATTTGTATGGAGGAAACATGTTTTTTTAGCTAGAGACTTAAACCTTTGTAGAAAGCTTACTTATTAGAATAAAAATAAAAAACTTCCAGCGTTTTGGAAAATTCCACCCCCCTTAAAAATCATTGCAAAGTTTGTATAAGGGAAATTCTTTTTTGAGATACAAGGTTAAACGTTTGTAGAAAGATTACTTATTGAAATACAAAAAAGAACGTTCAGTGTTTTAAAAAATTACACCCCTAAAGGGGTTAAAAGGGGGTGCAACATTTGTATAGAGGAAACATGTTTTTTTAGCTAGAAACTTAAACCTTTGTAGAAAGGTTACTTATTAGAATAAAAATAAAGTACTTCCAGCGTTTTGGAAAATTCCACCCCTAAGGGGGTTAAAAATCATGGCAAAGTTTGTATTAGGGAAATTCTTTTTTGAGATACAAGCTTAAAAGTTTGTAGAAAGGTTACTTATTAAAATACAAAAAAACCACTTTCAGCGTTTTAGAAAATTCCACCCCTAAGGGGGTTAAAAGGGGGTGCAACATTTGTATGGAGGAAACATGTTTTTTTAGCTAGAAACTTAAACCTTTGTAGAAAGCTTACTTATTAGAATAAAAATAAAGTACTTCCAGCGTTTTGGAAAATTCCACCCCGAAGGGGGTTAAAAATCATTGCAAAGTTTGTATGAGGGAAATTCTTTTTTGAGATACAAGATTAAACGTTTGTAGAGAGATAATTTATTGAAATACAAAAAAAACCGTTCAGCGTTTTAGAAAATTCCACCCCTAAGGGGGCTTAAAGGGGGTGTAACATTTGTATGGAGGAAACATGTTTTTTTAGCTAGAGATAAGCATTTGTAGAAAGCTTACTTATTATAATAAAAATAAAGTACTTCCAGCGTTTTGGAAAATTCCACCCCTAAGGGGTTAAATAGGGTTGCAAAGTTTGTATGAGGGAAACTCTTTTTTGAGATAGAAGCTTAAAAGTTTGTAGAAAGACTACTTATTGAAATATAAAAAACTACTTTCAGCGTTTTAGAAAATTCCACCCCTAAGGGGGTTAAAAGGGGGTGCAACATTTGTATGGAGGAAACATGTTTTTTTAGCTAGAGACTTAAACCTTTGTAAAAAGCTTACTTATTAGAATAAAAATAAAGTACTTCTAGCGTTTTGATAAATTCCACCCCTGAGGGGGTTACTAAGGGTTGCAAGGTTTGTATGAAGGAAACTCTTTTTTGAGATAGAAGCTTAAAACTTTGTAGAAAGCTTACAAATAAAGTACTTTCAGCGTTTTGGAAAATTCCACCCCTGAAGGGGTTAAAAAGGGTGCAAAATTTAATTAAGGGTACAACACTTTTATTGAGCTTAGATACTTGATAGTTTATAGAAAAAATGCTTATTACAACAAAAAAACTCTTCTTCTTAATTTTTCCTTGAAAAGTGTTAATAGGGGGTTCAAAGTTAGTATGGAGAGTCAGAAAATTTTATAGTATGAGTTTGTAACTTCGATCCTACCCTGTTTGTTAAAAGACTACAAAACTTATTTCAGCGTTTTTTTAATTCAACCTCTAAAGGGGATTATAAGAGTGTTCCAAGTTTGTATGGAGAGCAAGTAATTTTTAATGTAAGGGATTTGTAACTTCGGTTGTAGACTGTTTGCTGAAAGACTACAAAACTTTTATCAGCGTTTTTTTTTAATTTATCGCCTAAGAAGGTTAAAAGAGGGTTCGAAGTTTATGTAGAGAGCAAGACATTTTTAAAGTAAGCAATTTGTAACTACGGTTTCAGACTTATACTATGAGGGTTCAAAGAGGGTTCTAAGTTTGTATAGA
Source organism: Epinotia brunnichana (assembly GCA_963854355.1). Taxonomy (NCBI): domain Eukaryota; kingdom Metazoa; phylum Arthropoda; class Insecta; order Lepidoptera; family Tortricidae; genus Epinotia; species Epinotia brunnichana. The sequence goes on along the minus strand of OY977935.1, from coordinate 38,179,070 downwards.
GAGCAAGACATTTTGAAGGTAAGAGATTTGTAACTTCGGTTTTAGACTGTTTACTAAAGGACTACAAAACTAATATAAATGTTTTTTTTTTTATTCATTCCTTAAACAAACATTTAGACGATAACATGTTCTACGCGGACGAAGTCGCGGGCAACAGCTAGTTATGTATAAATAGATAGAAGATAATGAAACTCCCATTCAAATATCTCAAAAAATTATGAAGCTACATCCGTTTTAATGTCGCTTGTTAGAGTGAGAAAACGATGAGGGACTGTGACGTCAATATACCTACTCGAGCGTCATAGTAAAAAACAATCGTTTCATATGAAGGTGCGTTTTGCGGAAAAGGGACAGAACATACCCCCTCTTAAAACTTTGGACTCTTATAACTTAATCATTACCTATATAACCTCTTGCTTTGTTTTTTTCTCCATTTGACTATATTTATTTTAAATTCTTTTTCGAGAAAATACATTATGATTATTTACCATATTTTCGATTCCTGAGCTATAACCACGAACTTCGGAATTCGAAAATATTCGGGTATCTCTATCTCTATCGCACTAACCATACTCGAGTGACAGGGATGCAAATATATGAACATTGAGTATCGGTTTTCGTGGCAGCGCCGCAGGTACTTTGGCTGAATGCGCTGAGCGCGTGCCATTGTCATTCAAAAAAAACAAATTCGTGTTAATTATATTGTTCAAATTTGTTGATTTCATTTATTGAAATTACGACATAAAACGACATTTGCGCATATAAGTTCTCATATCAGAATCGAATATTTTTTTATGGTTTATATTTTAGCATTTGTCTCGTAAAGGTCTATCGTAGACGGGATTTAAATTATTAATAAGTGAAAGGCAAAGCAATTCCGCCATTTTGACGAAAATTTGACGGTTCTTATAGCTGACAGTTGGAGCAGCGTTTGATTTCAATAAAAATAAATGAAAAATTAAATGAAGTCGTATATTTCGGAAAATTAATTAACTGTCGCAGTCGGATAAAAACTATCCTAAGTTGCAGCTAGAATAATAATGTACCTATATAAAATGTTTCATATTTTTCCGTTCATGGGATGCTGAGAACATTCGAACCGCGCAAAGCTTAGTTTCAAACTGGCTGATTCTTTTTTTAATTTAGAGATTTATTATAAGTGGAGATCAAAATAAATTAGTTTAGTTTTTATTGAAATATCGTTTACCTCGTAATGTTGTAATCTTATACAGGGGGGGCTGTAACAGGAGCAAAAAAATTTACGGTAGATTATTAAACTTGAAAAACATTTAAAAAAGGCATTAAAAATTAAAAAAAACAAAAATATAATTTGAAATCTAAAATGCAAAAATTATTATGACTCATTACATGATGTTACCTCAAAATCTGCTATGACTGCTGTGCTATGATCTCGTGGTGCCATTATACATTACTTGGAGGTCATAACTTTAGATCAAAATTTCTCCGAATAAAATAAAAAAAAACAAATCGGGCACAAGGATTTACGGAAGCGTGCTTTTGAATATTTGCACCTAGTCCTGTTACAGTGCCCACACCGTATAACAGGCACTCTTGATTTCAATATTAGTAGACATCAGTAGCGGAGTGCTCATACAAGTCCATTCCCACCGGCTTGCATAGAATTTTCACGCGCCGGCACTGGTAGACATATACACGGTGGAATTTAATCGGTGATCAGGAATCCAAAAATCTTTATTATCAATCTACACAGAAACCAATACGTGAGATCTCGTGCAATATAACTCACAATCTAATTAATCACACTTAATTAACATCGGTAAAATGGACACCCTACTTTTATTGAAGGGAAGTTACTCGTAAGTGTACATACGTCAAGTGCTTGCTGGCTTTGGCGGGAAACTAGACAGATCAGACGTCAATAAATGAAACGTCATTAAACTTTTCAGACTAAACCATTAGTAGGGTGACAATACATTTTAATTAAAATTTAATTTCAACTTAAAAATTGTATAATATATGTTCTGTCTGACCATCTGCTCATTACAAACAAAATGTCTCTATTGCGAACAGTTATTTTATATTACTATAACTATTCGGGTCATTAAATAAAAGTAATATACCTAACTACTAACGACTAAGCAAATAGGGTTAATTGCTGCCTAGGAAGTTCGGATAGCATCCAAATTATCAATTTATCACTAGCGCGCCGAGTGACGTTGCTGAACTAGGCCACCGGAGCCTAAAAAGGTAGGTAAGACCTGCGGAATATGATTTCCGGCATTACATAACATTTTCACCGGCCCTTCGAGGCGCGTCTTTATACGTTTTCTCCTTTTTGCTTGGTCCCTTCGCTTCTAACTAAAAAAGTAATGATGTAACAAAAACGGAAACTATATACTAGTATGTGTAGTAAGTATGTTGTTAGAGCCTTATAGTGGATTGAAATTATGGGTTTTCGGGAAAAACAAATTTTGCTGTTTTCATTAAGTACCTACATTGCTGTTTTCCACATGTTAAGAGATTTGGAGAAACTTTCGTATTATCCGAGGAAAATTTTCAATATTTCTCAGTTCAGTATAATGGTCTGAAACGTTATCAGTTTTCGTTACGCTGTCACTTAACATACTCTGAATAAGATTCGCTGAATAAGGCAGCACTGACCGACATGTGTGAATCCTCGGGATGACATAACTCAATATTAAGTTAATATTTATCTAAAGTTTTTAGATCAAGCTAACAAAACAACCAAACCAAACCAAAAGCCAAGGGTGTAGGCCTCTCGCAATATTTAGTATCACGTTTGCATACAAGCCCAAAGTGCTTGTTACTGAAACTGTGTGCAATCGATTGTGTTTGGAAAATAATTATGACGAAAATCCACATTTTATCTAAATTTATATAATTATGAAACATTAACACTCGTCACTATTAAGTATCTCCAATATTGTCACTTCTTACTTACCTACTTATAGTACTTATCCAAATTTAAATTATTAATGATTTATGATAAATCGCCACATTTTATCTTTCGTTTTAGCTTATATAACACACTTTCATAAATAGGCTTTCCATTTGCGCGAAATTTCCCATTTCCTAGAATAAACTAGAATAATTTGAGAATAATCGTTTTACCAAAGTATCACGTGACAAACTGATTTCTAAAATTATTCTAGTTTATACAAGTTTTTTCTAGGAAAGGGGAAATTTCGCGCAAATGGAAAGCCAATTTATGAAAGTGTGTTACATAAGTTTCTTATAAAATATCACGCCCTTAGCCTGCGAATGTCAAAAAACGTTTTAAGTATGGTCGTCGCAGAACAAATGTTTGATTTTGTTTTTTTTTATTGAAGTAGCAAGCTAAAACGAAAGATACTGAGATAAAATGGTGAATATCCAACAGAGACGTGCAAAGCAGTGTTTTCATGTATTTGACAGTGATTTGACAACTACCTGTCTCTCAAGCATGCGAGTGGTCAAACATACGAAAACACGTCTTGTACATTTCTGGTAGATATTCAATTGACCCATACTCTGATGCTCAATAAATAGATCCATAATATGAACCTTCACTCAATAGATAGGTACAGTCGAGGAATGAAAAGGTTCGTCATTTTTGGACCTTAACAGCATTAAAATTAAGTCGAACAGTGGCGAACCTTTTCATTCCTCGACTATACCTACTATACCCACTCAAGTATGGATTAGTTTGGTCGAATGGCGACCAGACAGTGGTATCAAACCTCAGTGCAGTTTTCACTATACTTATGGGTGACTAACTAAAAAATACCATTGTTTGGTAATGTTTATAAATTTCTTACTAAAATATCTCGAATAAATATAATTTTTTTTGATCTAAAATTTCATGACGAATCAAGTTTACAATACGCAATCTACAAAACAACATAGATAAAAGAAGATAAATCAAATTCGCCGATGCAAAAACTATGTAAGTAGGTACCTAATTATTGGCCATTTATTTACCAACCCGAAACAATACACAAAAAAAAACAAAAAAGAACAGAACACACCTTGTTTCGGTGGCGGCGGGGGCGCGACGTCTTCCTTATCAAAGAAAGTGAGAGCGAACCCTTCGCCCTCGATGGTCAAGGGCGGGGATACGGCGCGAGCGGGCGGGCGGCCGCTCCACAAGTCCATAGTCGGCACATGTCAGCCTTCGGCCTGAGCTGCGCGTGCGCGTGCGCCGTGCCCGTGCCGGTGCCGTGCGCCGGCCCCACTCACTACCCGCGACTGAGCTTTCCTCAAGCTCGCAACCTCCACACCACACCGGACCGAACCGCTCAAGCGAATTATCTCCTACTTAACCTGAGGGGCCCGTGCCGCTCTCTACTCTTCACATTCAATCAAATATCAACTTACATTACACATTTATTTATATTTTTAACAGGACTCTTTTATGCATTATTATTTCCAGAATGGTGTGATAAATGTAAGCATGTAATTGTAACTTTAATTTATACAAATGAGCATAGAGGATATAATCAGTAGGTACCAGTGGCGGCGCGTGAAAATTTTCGATGGGCAACCCGGAACAAAAAAAGTTATGAAAGAGTTTAGAGTTTAAAGCTATTATAGGCTTGCCTAAAAATACATTTTAGGCAACCCCGTGGGAATCGGGTTGTATGGGCGCTCCGCCACTGGTAGGTACAAAGTACGAACAAACATATCACAAACAAAAGTCCCTGTCCATTTGTATGCATTATTCCGCAAAACCAAAGCTGCATTAAAGTGGAACAACAGCGTGAACTTTCCATACAAACGGTTTTCAAACTACCTTGCTTCATTATTTACTTAATCTGGTGAATCACATCACCCAAATATCGCAAAATTAACAAAATCCATATCCCATAAGTACCTAATATTATATTTTTACTTTAATAAATTCTCATAGTAAACAAATAACTTACCTACTTATATAAATAAATTAATATAAGGAGATTTACCTAAAGGCACTGCGTCGAGGCATCTTTTTTATACCACGACGTGTCAAACACGCATATGCCCTGCGTGATGAACGCTTGCAAGTCCAGAAGAGTCGTCAGCGCGTTGCTGACCCTCTACTGATTTCATTTTTGAAAATTATCGTAGTTGTCGTAACGCGTTGGTAGGTACGGCGGAAAACCAGCGCCACTGGCTTGCTTGCTTACCTACCGTGGAATGCCTCTTGCCTGAATTTTAAGTTGTGGTCGATTTGTAATTCTTATAGGCCAGTGTTGCGGTCATGACGTTAGCGCTCGACGTCAAAACACCAACGCGCATAATTATTATGTTAATACTACTCACGTTCAATTTCTTTATTTCAGTATTTTTTTAACAGGACTCGATCCTTGCAACGGTGATTTAACGTATGGTATGTTATCTGCCTATTTGTAACGTAGGTAGGTAAGGTAACGTCTTAGACCTCTAAGTTGCACTATGGGCACATTGTGTCAAAGCGACATTGCTTAAATTCGAATGAATAAAAGTCCTCTTAGTTCGAATTTAACCCAGGGTCATTTCGCCGGTTACGCGACCACCTTCGGTTAGCGACCACTTGAAGAACATGGTTTTTCAATTGAATTTAACATCAATTCTACAGAGCCTATTGAAACAGTCAGCCGTATGCCTTATTGTTTGTAGTTATGGAATAGGAATTTACAAAAAAAACGAGAAAATATGCTTTCAGTTCACCAAGTCAGCTAAGTGGTCGCTAACCGGCACATGAAATTAGGTGGTCGCCAACCGGCGAAATGACCCCATACTTTGATATAAAGTGTCGAGGACTAGTACGTTTACCTTGCTAGATAGGTGCAGGCATACCAAGGGCAGGAAGATCATTTTTTTCGGTATTGGGTGCCCAGTAAAACGGCGAAATATTTTTTGCAAGATTTTTATCAACTTGCGAAGAGGTAAGAAGTTTTCAGTTCTAAAAGCACGTTTGTATAAAATAAAACCGGGTTACTTAATTAGCTTGAAATAGTACATTGTGATACAAGTGAGCTATGTTGATCATTACACCAGAGGCGGAATTGTCACGCGAACCGCAGGTGTGCGTGATAAGAGAGCCGAGGATGTAATTATCAAAGCTCACGCGTGTCATACGACGTTTTTCAACACATTTGCGAGGATAAAATTCTTTTCTTAAAATTAAAATGTTACAGGCTCGTAAGTTGTTTCCATTAGTTATTGATGACAACAGGTTTTTACTCACATACATTTGTACATCTCCAAGAATGTACAGTGGCGTCAATTCTATTTATCACTTTTCTATTCACCACGAGTCAACATTTTTAATAATAACCAAACACGCATCATCAATGTTTACAAATATTTGTGAAATTACTTATAATGGCGCGCAACTATTTTTTTTTCGTGAAGTTCGCGCAGTGCGCCCACAGCGAGGCTTAGATGAAATCTCTAAACAGCCAATACAACATTAAATAAATATTTTCTTATTCAACATAAATTCATGTAAAATGTTATCAAAAGTAAACAGTTTTACTAAATGAAACGTTTCTATACCATATCCAAGAAGGAGTAATCAATTAATTCACAAGAAGGATTTAATTTGTTAAGTCGAGTAAGAATCCATTTGCCGAGAATTAAAAACAAACCTGTATAACCCGGTCAATTTAAGAATGCGCCGAGTCCATACATACACCTTGCTGCAAGGTGCCAACGTGTCTTAATCGGGATATAAACATAACTACACGAGTGTCGTAATGTTATTATACACGCGTGTTTAATACCTACCCAGGATTATGAGCCCAAAAGCGGCACAATAAGAGGCACGTTACGAGCAAATGTGTTGAAAAATATATTTCACGTGTTTTTGCACCTTTGTTTTTTATTGCACCTATTTACAAAGTGTTAAAACAGCAAAAACTTTGTTTGTATGAATAGTTAAAAAAACATGTTTTACGTCATACCTGGCAGATAGAGACGTAAAATTTTGTACTCACCACGGGCGGTAATAAAGAAAGCCTCAGAGCGCATATTTATCGCCCTTGCCTTCGGATCGGGCGTCAAATACCTGCGATCTGAGACTTTCTTTGTTTAACCGCCCTAGGTAAGTAATAGTACATTACTATACTAACATACATACTACATAAGAATTCACCTAGAATGCTCCTTAGCAAAATCTATGAAGGTATAATTCAAAGCGAAAAGGCAAAATTTAAAAGTTTTGTTAAAGAAAAATTGTCGATGTCTACCTCGAAGACACATCTCGATACATTGTTGAAAGAATATTAGAAATCGGAAGAGAAGTTAAAAAAAAGCATATAGGTATATAGCATATATTTATTTATCTTGAATTCTGAAACAGGTTTCGGAGAATAATCGGTACTTATATAAATACCTCTTCATAGTAATATACAACTTCACTTTCCTCTTTACAATATTAATATAGTGCCCTCGCGACTCCGACCGCAAAGAACTCAAGTGAAGCCGCAGGATAGGAAATTAAAGCCTTTCTCCATCCTGAATGTCCTTTTGACTTACTACTTAGTGAAAGAAATTTGGAAATCCGATGAGAAGTTCCGGAGGTTTAACCCCTCTACAAACTTACAACCTCACAGAATTTTACTCTTTATAATATTAGTGTAGATAAAGTACAGTTTTGTATAATACATGTATACACGGGTACACATACGCAGCCAACTCTCGACAGTGTCGATGTGGTCTCGATACCTACCTATTATTGTTCGTGGGTAAACTTAGACGGAAACAGGACCGCACAAAAAACTATCGAAAAAACGGAAACTATTGAATTTCAAATGATTATATAATGGTGACCGATTTGAAACTGTGTAGGAAATCGGTCAAGTACAGCTGAGATTTTGACGTTCGTTACTAGGGGCAAATATATTGAGTTAAATGGGAAATATGAAGGTAACGGGCTCACAAAAAGGAGCGTAGGCGTAGGTAGGTCGCATGTCTACGAATTTCCTATTAGCTTTTTCGCAATTAACTGCAACGTGCTGCCACTCCTACGTGTTAAGGATGACTCACGCTAGAACGGGCCGTGTCCGGCCCGGGCCGTTTTCTAAGAAAAACGACGGTGTTTTTGTGCGGCCGAGCCATACGCAAGCCCGGCTGAGCCACGGCCGGGCTGTACCGACACCGGGCCGCTTCCGAGCCTCGGCCGTGGCTCGGCTGGGCTTCGATATGGCTCGGCCGCGCAAAAACGCCGTCGTTTTTCTTAGAAAACGGCCCGGGCCGGACACGGCCCGTTCTAGCGTGAGTCATCCTTTATACGTATTTATAATTTTCAACCTTCTATTAAGTACCTACGTTTTACAACGTGATTTGATGACATATCGAATGCAAATGTCAAAATAAGTAGCACTACACAAACGATTGCCTCCATTATTTTCATGGGATTGTTTATTTTACAAGCCTTTATTTAACTTACACTGTTCATATCTAAGTTCCCAAGTAGTGCTTCAAAATTTGCACACCTTTTTTTTTGCCTGTATCGGATTTATATGCAATATATGGTAAATGTACCTACTTATGTAAGTTGGGAGCTCCAAACACGATGGGTACCTAGGTATATGTTGTTTTCTCTCCATAGTCAGATCAGCTTGTGGTAGTCCTAAACGTATGACATGGCATTGCCTCCCAGTTTGGACTCATTAGAACCGTTCTCAACGAGGTGGCGAGGCTGAACAATAAAAAGTACGGTGGGCAATAAAAGCTTGCAGGTACCATTATATTTTATTTTTGACAGGGATTTATTATTCACATTAAACATCATCTATGTTCCTTACGAGTCTACTGAGGGTCACAACTAGAACAGTACCTAAAACAAGTATTCTGGCCCCCATACAAACAACCTACTGCTTAAATCCATTTCAATATTTACTATGCAGTATTATAATATTGTATCATTTATCATACATGGAGCCCAGCCAGAATACATTTGGATACATGGACTCAATCAGCCATGTATTCCTGACAAGAATAGAATTTAATCCAGTAATGAATTAATCGAAATGTATTATGATATGTGACATGTTAATGTAGACTTTTAACGTCCTTATTTCCGCTTGGTCATAAATCTTAATAAGATTAAGTACCTATAGCTGAGATCAATCTAAAAAAAGAAGTAGGTATATGTAGATACCAGCAGATAATTCACACCAAGGCAATTTGTTCCCTTACCGGGGACCTGACCCAGCACCACTAGTCTCGCTGGCCGGGTCACTAACTCACTACCAACTATCTAGTCGTGCAGCGCACACAATGTGGATACACATACGTGCGCAGTGCACCTTCACGCTGGCTGCGGTGACCGCTCACGTAAAAAGCCGTGCTGCTTCTATGGCGAAGGCATTAGCGCAGGAAGCAAACCTTTACGCAGGTCACTGAACTGAATATAGCTGTTAGACGCCCGCTTGCACGCTAAAACACACCTTAACAACTCACCACTGTGGTACACAATCTGTTAGCAGCTTCCCGGTATCTAATCAAACGTGTTTTGAGAAGAAGACTTTACAAATCGATTCGTGTTGGAAAGCGAATAAAGCTCTATTTAATTCAGCAAGGAACAAGGAAGTTTTGCAAAGGTAGTACCATTAGTGGATTGGCTAGCCTGTGCCTGTCTCATAAGATTTGCCGATAGCCGAGATTATGTTAGGATTTAATACCAGATAGATAGTCTTTTGTATTAAAAAATGTGATGTTAAAAAAAAACTTACTTGCCTAGGTGTTTCGAGCAAAGAGCACCTTACTCTACTTATCTTGACTTAGCAAGTCATTAATAAGTTTAATAACCCATTCACGGGTAGGAAGCGGACGTTCTGTTCGTAGGCTTTTTCCTCCACTTAGCGGGAAAACTACGGCATCGGCTACCTACGAGCGTAGCGCTATGAATTCCTTGGCAGTGAAATGCCTCATAAGAAGAATAAAAGGGCTCAAAGTCACCCAAAGGGCAATGGAAAGGGCTATGTTGGAGTTTCTCTGCGTGATCGCATCAGAAATGAGGCTTTCCGCAGCAGAACCAAGGTAACCGATATAAAGCCCTCGGAATCGCTAAACTTAAGTGGCAGTGGGCGGGGCACATTGCACGTAGAACTGCAATGTGCCCCGCCCAAGTTTATTTGTTGAATAACTCTATAAAATGACTGATGTAATGAAAACTGGCCAAGTCAAATCGAACCTACTTTAAGATCTCACATTTTTATATAACAGCAATTGTTATAGGTATCCAATAAAGCAGTGTTTTTCAACCTTTTTCATGGCGCGACCCCCCTAGAGTAAGAATCCAAGCAGCCGCGACCCCCCTGCTGGGGGTCGCGACCCACAGGTTGAAAAACACTGCAATAAAGCAGTTTAATACTTGTTCATAATGTTATTTTGTTCCTATAAATACATATTTGGATTTTGCAGCTCACTCATTTAGATCTCCATTCTTTTTGCGGCGAAGCCCACAGCCAAGCATAATTTTTTTATTGAACTTGGCTCTCCTTTTTTAGGGTTCCGTACTCAAAGAGTAAAACGGGACCCTATTATTAAGACTCCGCTGTCCGTCCGTCCGTCCGTCTGTCTGTCATCAGGCTGTATCTAACTGATACCGTGATAGTTCCAGTTGAAATTTTCACAGATGACACAGATTGATCACAGATTTCTGTTGCCGCTATAACAACAAATACTTACCTACTAAAAACAAAATAAAATAAATATTTTTATTGATAATGGTACGGAACCCTGCGTGCGGGAGTCCGACTCGCACTTGGCCGGTTTTTACATTTATGTTTTTGGTGGGATCTTTACTTACCTTATTATGGAGTGCTTTTTACGGTTAGGTACCTACTTGATCAACATGCTGCCATGATAAAAATATTTAGTTCAGAACCTTTTTTTTTACTAAGAAAATTGTTTATTATAAGTAATACTGTAAGTGTGTCAGAAACTTAATTCTCAAACTTAACTCTAAAAATAAGTACCTACAGGTTTCTGCGGTAGCTCAGAATAACACTAGAAATTAAGTGTAAAAGATAATGTTAAAAATGGCCTGAATGGCTTCTAAATAGAAAAGGATGGTAAGGCCCTGCCGCTTTGTTTTGCTCGACTTGGCGGAGGCACTGCCGTGCCCCCTGATTCGGCAAAAATGTGAGGTCGCGTACTCGCGTATCTTTTTAAATTTTTAACAATGCGTTACAAAATTCACCATGTACCTCCACGTCATCGGGTCTCCCTTGTTAGACCTAACAGTTTTAGCCTTAATGTTTCACTAGACCTAATGCATTTTCCTTCGAAACAGTGAACTTTTCGGGTTTTCTTTGAATATCATCAAATATAAGTCATTAGGTCACATATTCAGATTTCGTTTGTTTTGCAATAATCCTATAAAATGTACTATTAGGCCCATAGTCCCAAGTCCCATCTCGTAGCCAGATTTGATAGCTAGCTACGAAATGGGAATTGTGCTTTCCCATCTTGTAGCTAGCTACCAAATGGGAACGAAGTTGAATACCCCAAATAATGTTTGAACACCGTGGCCGCTACGATATACCTGATATTTCATCAAGATCAGATATTTTTGCAGCATTGCCCATAGAGACAGACTAGAAAAAGGAGCCCCGCGCAGCGGGGCTCCGTTGACACTGCCGGATGTCGAAACAAATACATGGTCTCCTGGCGTTTTGACGAAGCCCCGCTGGGCAGGGCTCCTATTTCTGGTCTGTTTGCCCTTCGAACATCTGAAGATACCTAAACGAAACTAACCTACCTACCTTTTACAACATAAGTGGAGATATAAATATTTGCAAATTCTAATAGACTTGCTCATTACACGACTGCCGAAGGAGATGAGGGTTATGTTTTTCGAGCGTATTTATGTCTTATTCTTTTGATTTCACTTGTTTTCCTATGGATTTCCTACGAAACGTGAAGGTTTCGTAGCCAGCTACCAAATCTGGCTAAGATATGGGACTTAAGAATTCCCGTTTCGTAGCCAGCTTCATATCGGGATTATTTCTCCCATTTGAAAGCCAGCTACCAAATCTGGCTACGAGATGGGACTAAAGGGAAAAAAAACATTATTGATCTATTGAAACATTAGGGCTAAAGTTGTTAGGTCTATCAAGGGATAACCCACGTCATCACATCCCTATTAGGTGTCATTGTGTCTCTTTACTCAACTACAATTTCTAATCAAAATATTTAAAAATAGAGTTGCAGACTTGGGAGTTTGGGGCACTACAGGCTGAAGATGTTTCTTTGATCTGTATTGTATACTGATCCTCGCTGTGTCCCGTCAAACCCTTATTCTCTTTCTATACTCCAATGCAATTAAAACGGGTACATTTAAGGGAATTGATTGGTTGTTAAGTGTAGCTGTCCTCGTTATAGGTACCTTTGATGGCAAAGTACTTAATACGGAGCGTTCTGTGTGAGCGCGCCCGTTTTATCACGCGACTGCTTGGAAGTATCCCCTCGCCACGGGTGCATCGCACCAATAACTCCATAAATATTCTAAAGCAAGTGCCAATGGTAAGCGAATTGATGGAGATCACGATAAACTAAACTACTATAAAATGTACCTACTTATATAAAAAAAATACTTAACTTTGAAACGGGCTAGCGTTTCAAACTCGTGGAATACAATATTAATTTGATTTTTAGGTTTCCGTCGACGGCCCGCTACTGCTACCTATATTCATGATTTAAAGTTGCATGCGATCGATTAGTCGCCCGTCCGATTCTGTATTAGACCTAGGACTGATTCTTCCAGCGGTTGGAGGTCGGTCTTCATTAATAAGTTAGTCCACCTCATCGCTTATTTACTTATTAAATATATATGTACGCAAGTATCCGCACTATGCCTTATGCACCCTGCATCCTGTACTACTAGAGTTTTATACTATTAAGTATTAACATAAGATAAACAATTCGACAATTATTTATCTAAGTTTTATGAGACGTGTTGCCTACCTTAACATAGTATTCCATGATTATTGATTAAGTACATGATAAATAAACTCGTTCTTAATATATGTCATATGGTGGTGTCCGACGAACGGGCATACCTACAGTAGGTCGATCACGTAACGCATTGTACGAACGTCGGGTAGGTTTAAATCTTTAAATGTCACTTTTTATATGGAAAAGTGACAGTTAAATTGTACCGACGCGCGTTCGGAACGTTACGTGATTACCCCTCAGGAGCTGAGGGGATTCCGTTTTGCCAATTACCTATAGATACTTCAATTGACTAAAGCTTTTTAAAGAATCATATATGGAGTGAGTGTTTATAAGTGACAGCCTCGCTGGCGGTGTGGCGCAGGCGCAGACGCAAACGCGGGAACTCACAGATGAGCGTGCGCCGGCAGGTTACTAACTCCACCTATTTTTTTTAACACCTACCTACAGGGCGACTACTCATGCTTGAACTAATTTTTAAGTGAAGTCATAATATTTTGTCTATTAGATAGGCAAGGAAGCTAAGACGTGTCTCAGCACATTCTGTAATCGAGCCCAGGACTTTCAACTGAAGCAGAAGTCCACCAAACATAATTAAATAATAATATATAATAAATAATAATATATGTACCAACCTGCCAAATTTTCAGATTCCGGCGAAAGCGGTTCTTCTTTGAATCTGTCACAAACGAAAATAAAGATTAAAATGCATTCAATCATCAAAGGACTATTTTGAATATGTGAAATAAACGGAAAAAAAGTATTTTTGTAATACTTAGTAAAGATGTTTTTTCCTCAATGTCAAAAACTAAGGTAAACGTCCGAGTGCTCGACGCTGTTCTAGTACATGGCATGGGCACTCAATGTCAAAGTGACATGGCTTAAATTCGAATGAAGAAAAATGCTCCTAGTTCGAATTTAAACCCATATTGCTTTGACATCGAGTGCCCATGCCATATATACCTACAGCGTCGAGCACTCGGACGTTTACCTAACTAAGTATTACACGTAGAGTCTGGCTAATGAAAGATGAGCCTAGAAAAGAGTGGCGAATTATAAAAAACAGCTTGTTGTAACACCGTGCGTATACTCGTAACACGATAAAATAATAGTAATACCTATTTACTTGAAAATATATGATTTTTCTTCAATTCACACAATGCATCTGATCAAGCAGAAGGAAGTAAAGTTACTTATATCAAGTAAAACTCTGTAACTTGTAATTTTAATTTAAGAAGAACAGGCAAAACCAGTGTCACATAGTGACATCACGTTATTTTTTATTATATAGTATTTATTTTACTTGTGACACTAAACTTTACTAAGCCCCCCAAGTGGTACCCTAATTATACTTCCATAGGAAAATGATCGTCAAACCACTAAACTTAAAACACGATAATTACTTTAAATATAGCATTTAGTATCGTTAATTATGTTTGGATCTCTGTGCTCAAGTATATTTTGGCTGATTTTGTGTTATAACTTTAAAAAAATTTATTAGTAGTTGATTTTTGTTTATGAGAATGACTAGAACTGATTTATAAGAATGTTAGTATGTTGGATTAAAAACATAGATAATACAGTATTTTTAGGGTTCCGTACCAAAAAGGTAAAAGCGGCCAAGTGCGAGTCGGACTCGCATATGAAGGATTCCGTAAAATGAATTGCAGTTTACGATTTATGACGAATTAAAAAAAAACTACTTGATAGATCTCGTTCAAACCAATTTTCGGTGGAAGTGTGCATGGTAATGTATTTACATCATATATTTTTTTTAGTTTTATCATTCTCTTATTTTAGAAGTTACAGGGGGGGCACACATTCTACCACTTTGGAAGTGGCTCTCGCGCAAACTATTCAGTTTAGAAAAAAATATATAAAAGAAACCTCAATATAATTTTTGAGGACCTATCCATAGATAGGTATGGGTTTGATGAAAAAAAAATTTTGAGTTTCAGTTCTAAGTATGGGGAACCCCCAAAATTTATTGTTTTTTTTTCTATTTTTGTATGAGAATCTTAATGCGGTTCACATAATACATCTAATTACCAAGTTTCAACAGTATAGTTCTTATAGTTTCCGAAAAAAGTGAATGTGACTTACGGACGGACAGACAGACAAACATGACGAATCTATAAGGGTTCCGTTTTTTGCCATTTGGCTACGGAACCCTAAAAAAGGAACCCTTATGGTGCGACTCTGTCCTTCTGTCCGTCCGTCCGTCTGTCACAACGTTAAATATCTCAGGAACTACTTAAGCTATCCATTCGAAATTTGGAACAACTGTTAAGAGGGTTAAGACACGTGTATGGAAAATGATAAATTTATATATAACTATATAACTTGCTTAACATGTCTGCACGCCGACGCCTGCACCTTGCCACTCTGCTATTCGGGGTGGTAAGGCACGAAACCCCATCTTACCTTTTCAATAAACTGGTATGGTCAAAGAGTGCGCGCAGATTCAAGGCAATGGCCATAACTCCTATTATGCACCGAACCGCTGCTTTCCGAGGTAGCTTCAAGTTCGCGGCGTCTAAGTGCTGGAATGATATCCCTCCCCCTATCCAAGGGGCGCTTAGCAGATACACCTTTAAGCGTAAGCTTAAAGGCTATTTGTTGACGCTCCAAAAATCCTAATCCTAATCCTGCACTTTTGACAGCAAAAATATGCCAATTGCACATTTTTATCTAGTTTTTGTTTTTAGTTTAATAGTAAAATTTACTTTAATGTGTAACGTAGTTATTATTTTATTAAAGCTGCATCTAGGTAGTGCTGTACTTATGTATTATCTCACTATGTATTTATGTT